>JAWLRI010000795.1:2354144-2424567 GCA_034781795.1 Crypturellus tataupa
AGGAAAGGAAAGGAAAGGAAAGGAAAGGAAAGGAAAGGAAAGGAAAGGAAAGGAAAGGAAAGGAAAGGAAAGGAAATCTCAATTACCACTTTTGACTCAGAGTAAAGTCTTTGGAAAACAACAACAAAGAAAGCAAAACAGTGCACTACTCTTTTTGACTCGATGTTTTTGGATTGTTTTCAATGTATTCAAATGATATAAAGACCAAGCATTATGGAGGTCAATTTTTCAAGCCAAAAAAAAAAAAAAGTATTTTTGAAATTAAGGTTGAAAAGGTTCACTTAGAAAATGTCAAAACAATGGGATCTGGCATTTCCAAAATGAAACATTTCATTTAGAAAATGTCAAAGGAAAACACACTGACATTTAACAAAAAGTATTCCCACTTACTGTTTTGCAATTTTTGGCTAAAGCTCTTTGCTAAAATTAACACAATTCTGTTAAGATTTTCATTCCAGAAAATTCCCTTTTATTTAGAACTATTATTCAGAAAGAAAAAAAAATCCTCAGTGTTCACTCTGGATGAATTTATGAATATTTTTACGAGCGTTTTCCAATGATTTGATGTGTTGGTGTTCAGCTTAATGCCAAGATGTCCCATGGCATTCAGGCCTCATGATCAGCTCCAAAGATATGCAGATTATTAGGAAAAAGATCTGTATCCATCCCACTTTATTGCCTATGATATCTGTTTGCCTTCAGATACATGTGCATCAAGCATATCAGTTTAATATTACAATATCACCCAGAGGAAGGAACTTGAAGGTCTTGAAAGAACTTGTCTAGGCAATGTTGGCCAAGAGGTGCACACTTCTCATTGCAAATGGATACTGCTCTCAAGGACTCAAACTATCCAAAATCAGCACATCTACAAAAGATGGGATAAGATGCAGTAGACAGTCCTCATGACTTTGAGCTGCTGAGACTACCAGATGCCATAGAATTGAAGAGAAGATATGAAATTTACTTAAAAGAAAAAGTAGGGATGAATGATCACTTGGAAGGAGCAGAAGAGTGGGGTCCAACATCAGCCGGTATTGAGACAAGGTTTTTTTCGCCATTTTCACGGATGTCCTGGAGAATGGAGACGACAGTGAATTTTATGTCTTTTCAGATGGAACTAACATCTTTTGGATTGCTAAATGTCATGATGATGGCAATAGGCTCCAAAAAGACCTCACAGGACCATATGAGTGGCAGCAAAGCAGCATGTGAGCATGCGTTCAAATAAAAGTAACATTAAAAAATGCGTAATATAGCATAATCACCAAGAAGGTTTTTGAGAACAAGACAGCAGGAGACATTTTGCTAGTGCATAAAATTTTGATGTACTCATATATTGAATAACCTCTATAGGTACATTTTCTCCCTCTCAAGAATGTTCTGATAGAGTTAAGAGAAGGTCCAGATAAGGGCAGCTGAGCTAATGCAGAGGGTGGAGTAGCTGATTTTAGAGGAGAGACTAGTAAGACTGTAGATATTCTTCTGTCTAGAGAGAAGAAAGCTAGGTGGGCAGAGAATAAAAATGAGGTTTACAAAGTCATGAAGGTGGCATGTAAATGGGGAATTGTTCAATTGTTCAATGAAATTAATATGAATGAAATTCACGTAGAAATACATGTATTCAATGAAATTCACGTAGAATAGATGATAAATACTTGCTTATCCAGCAGGCTGATTATGGGACTTGCTGCTGCATGATTCAGTGGCTTCAGACAAGATCAACAGGTTCAAAAAGGGATTATACAGATTTAAGGACATTAGTTTTCTAAACCTCTACGTTGTAAGTAGAGATATCCTCTCCAACAACCTTAATACATGCCATGAGTTCAGAAGTATGAAGAAGGGGGTATTGCAGGAAGTGTCTAGTCTCTTTCACCTTTCTTGCTATGCACTTGTTCCTGATTTCATTTTGGGAAATGGGATTCTTGGCTGGAGGGAATAGTGCTCTGACCCAGTAAGGCCATTTTTATGTCCCTGTGCAAGAACTTGGCGACAGCAATACACGCAGATGGTTTACCTAATTGCTAACTAGCCCAGTCTGCTAAGGTTTGGTGTCAAGATTTCCCTTTTACCAATTTGAACATAACATATATTAAAACATAATTTCAGCTGAGCACTGTAGTGCCCTGATTACAACAATGGACAATATTACAAACACATGAGCAACAAGCGTATCAAATTATTCTCTATGGTGATATGCAGCAAATTTGACTCTGGAATAAGTGGCCAAGTATGTATTTAGCTACCTATTAATCATTTTTACTTCTAGGTAAATTATTTATAAATGCCACAACAAATGACCTAGATTTCAGTGGCTCTGCTTTAGTTTTATCCTTTTGGGACTTAAATATGGGACACAGAGAATTTGTGTGGGTACATTAACCCACTTGAAATGATCCCATTTTCATTTTCTTGAATTGGATTAACAGATAGGGAAGCATTCTGCAAAATTTCAGTGGCTGTGCAATGGTTTAATCTTTTGGGAATTTAAATGTTGCAGAACACTTCCCTAACAGTTAGTCCCACCTGACAACAGGCTTTTCTTATGTAGAAAATGCATACAGGGAAATTCAATAAAATCCAAATAAACTTTAAAGCAGGTTAGTGAAGTTACGTGAATCCACTGTAGGATTCCTGAATCCACCAGTGGCACTTTTTTCATCATTTCTGCAAAAGTAATCCAATTAACCAAGCACTCAGTTTATTTTGAGCAATCATTACACTTTTCCTTTAGCATCCAGGCACTTCTGCTTGAGTCTGGCTGCTACCGCTACAGTTCAGACCTTGGGAAGATCCTAGTCTGGAACCTCTTGATTTTGCTGCTCCATGCAACTACCGTCTCACACTCATAAATGAAGTGAGCTCAAGTCATCTTAATTGAGCTTGGCAGAGAATTAAACAAAGATTAATTAAGTAAGATTCAATTGTGAATAAGGGCATGCTCACAAGCTTGGTCAATATCTTTTAAAACTTCCAAGTCTCACTTTCAAATAAGTTAAGTTCTTAATGGTGACATCTATATGAAGCCTTGAATATATCGATGTCTTGCTGAAGCTTGAACAGTCTCCTTATGGCAATATTAACAACAGCAGGCATGAGTCCTTTCCTCCTTCATTTGATACATATATGCTCTTTTTCATCTAATTTAGGCCCCGTGACAGATGCATTTCCAGAAGGTACAGACATGGCTGGATCATGTGCCTCATTGCCTGGGTTGACAGTGGCAGTAACACTTCCAATACCTCCTTCTGCAGAGGAGCAGACGCTTGGCAGAGTCCCATGATGGGAGAGGTGATGCATTGTGAGTCTCCTCCCCTTCTCAGTTTGGGACATTATGATCAGAAATAGATGCAAAGGCCATATATTTTTCTGCTACTGAGGACAACAGGGCCATCTGTGTCAATCATCAAGGGCTTCATGTGAAGTCAACGTTCAGATGAAAAGGAAGATCTGAAAAACACACAACCTTTTGTCCCACAGCCTTCTAGCGCTAGTAAAAGTCAAGCAGAATCAGACTGGAAAGTGCATGGAGATCCTTCAAAACAGGCACTTTGCTGCTCAACTACAATAGTAACAAGCTAGAGTATAGAGGGTCTACTCTGGCTCCCCCCAGATATGCTCATTTTGCTAGTCTCACATTTAAAGTCTTTACAAGGATTACGTTTCAATGATATTCTTACCAGTATGTGCTGTGGAGCAGATGCCCTTGTGCCTGCTTGTCCACCCAAGGAGGTCCTCAGTGACTCTCCTGCCTCTACTGCTGAAGTAGAGTAGGACACGTGGAGGAGGGATAGATGTGCTTCAAATGCACCATCTGGGCTAGGTGCAGACGAAGCCAGAAAAAACATCCCCCAGGCAGAAACATGCATGATCTCCCAGAAGGATGTCTGCTTTCAGATAAGTCCCCTGGCTTGTGTCTTCACTAGCAAATTAAATGTCCTGGGGGTGTTCTCTGGCCACAAGTCTAGTGGGTATGGCACAGGATGACTCCATGCCCCTAATCCACAAACAGAGCAGAATGATTCACCTGCCCCTTAGGAAAGGTTTTCATATTGTCTTAACACCTGAACTACATTTAGGTAGGTAACTCAGGAGTTTTACCAAGCATGGATTTTACTCTGCCCTGCAATTAACTCCAACGAAAGTGATGTACATTCCTGCATCAGGTGTCACGGTACTGACAGAGTAGTTCTATAAACCTCCCTTTGTTCCCTGATAAAACAGGACAGGGCCCATCTCTGCTCTTAGATCTTTGGGTAAACCCTTGGCTTTAGTGACATTAATTAGTCGATGAACAGCACAAAATTATTAGAAAAAGGAAAATAAAAATGCACCAATGCACATGCCTGGCCATGATTAACTGATTAGCTGTGAAATTACCTAAGTGGATGAATAATTCCATCCACAAAAAATCTGTAAGAAAATAAAAAGGGATGAAATTAGGGACAATTACTTCAGAACTACAACTACTGCTTGTTTTGGAAATGCTGAAAAAAATCTACTTGGATACTTTCAACCTCTATCAACTTTCTGGACTTTTAGATTTCAAATTGTATTGTTAATCTGAAAAAAATGTGATAAATCTATTTAGATGAGTTAAAAAGCTTCACTGTGAAACATAGCAACAACTTTGAGATGGCAAAAAAAAAACCTCTTTCAAATGTTTTTCCCTCATTTGGCCATTTGTTCCCCTTGATTTTGATTTATTTTCACCTGTACTGATTATTTTCTATCTTTCCCTTACATACATTATTTTTTTTTTTTTCTCACCTTGGTGTCCTCCTTTGTGATGTCCAAATCTTTTTCTTTGCCCTCTTTCCTTTGCTGTTAAGTTGAGATTATGGCTTCAAGCAATGGGACAAAAATGAAATTAAATATAAAAGATTCAGCACAACCATTTATCACATTCATGGTGATAGGAGGTATCTGAAGTTTGTTGTCCAGCTACCTGAAGATTCCTGGATATCTAGAAAAGTGTTTTCCAGTTTAATTAATTCTTTTTTAAAATAAGTCATTGCAAGGCAAAGGCTTCCATCATCAAACTTCACATATCCTAGAGTGCCCTTTAGAATTGGCTTTTGGGTCTTGACCATTGCAAAGCCAGGAAGAAATTCTGAACCTTCAACCTGTAGTAATTTGCCAAGATGAAATGAAGAAAACTGAGCTGCAATTTGTGATCCCTGTAAGCAAGAACATTCAGTCATGCAGATCCTTTCCTTTTCTGAAGTCAATGTTTGCCTCTAAGGTGTATTCTGAACTTTCCTAGAGTTACTTGGTGACCTCAGGCAAGCAGTTTTACCAGCTTCTTAGCTTTAAAAAAAATAATGACATTAAACTCCTGGAAATCCTGGAAATAATTTGAATTATATGATATAAATGTAAAAGGAATGGGCAATTTGCAAGGCTTTCCATTATGTGTTCTTTCAACTACAGCATAATGTCTGTGATTGCCCATGCTGTTCTTGAAGAGCTGCAAGAATTCTGGATAATTTGAAGTACCCTTAAGCCCAAGGAGAAAAATGTTAGAGCTTTTGGGGTATGAAAGAGAGTCTGGAAGAATTACATTGGCTTGTATTCATTTTAAAATTCCCAGTAGCAGCAGTACCATTTTTGCAGGTTGTTGGGGTAATAATGTTTTAGGAAACTCACCAGTGACTCACAGCGTCCGTATTTGTTAACCGTGTTCATGTCCAACAGCCACACAGCTATAAAGGAAGGCGATAAAAATCACTCCTCTACGTTGCCCAGTATGCAAAAAAAGACAATTATTTAGTCCAGGATCTTGAATGACTGGTTGCAGACTGAAACTCCAGAGTGTGCAAGTCCCCTCATTCTGTGCTGGGTTTGCAAGAACTCTGTAGGTCCGACTGGGTAAATACTAGCCTCAGTAATTACATTCTTCTGCAGATTACTTACCAAATTAAACTTAGTGAGTTAACACCAAATTAGTATGGAAGTCACACATTGCAATCCAAGCCCTTGTGCACAAAGGAAATTGCAGGAAACTCCCCACTGTTGCTACCATCTGAATGAGTAACGACTTGGGAGATGTTTTCTAGCATCTTGTCACATAACACTTTGTCCAGCACATCTGGACAATGTACAGAGCCTGCTAACTCAGGGTAAAACCTGTTGTAAAAAAAGCAATATGTACTAACAGGTTTAAATGGCCAAAATATTTTTTTCTTTTTAATTATCCTAGTTTAGCAGTGTCCTCAATACCAATGCTCAGACGTTGCCCTCCGGTCAGAAACAAGTAGTTGTCTCCTCCTGTGGCATGATTATAGAGCAGGTGTTGGTGTGTGAAAGTGGAACATGTTAAGTAGATTGATTAGAAATGTCCCGCTGATTCATTGATGGAGGAACATTTTGTGGGTTTTGATTAAATACCTCTTGGGAGAAGAAAACAGGACACAGTGTTCCAGTATAGATGAAACTAAACTCTGACCTTTCCAGCATATAACATTTTGATTTTTCATTTCCAAATGACTTTTGTTCTCATTTATTCCATCCGTGTGACTGCATATTCTGGTAAATCTTACAAAATAAAATTAAAAAGTGAAAATCAGAACAAGATATTTCTACTTAAATTAAATTAAACATTTCAATTAACCCAAGTTTTTGGCCTTACATTTCATTTTGTAAAAATCTCATAACTACCAAATTTTCTCCCAGGTGATTTCAAAATGGGCAGGAGATCCTATCAAACAAATTTCCCTCACATGCAAAGACCTTCTTCTTTTATTAACCTATAATGATGTAGGGTGAGAAGGCTCCTGAAGTAGAGTTTTGGAAATTTTTGCATGCCAAATATTCAACTACTGCAAAATACCTTTGCACAGATCACTAGAAAAATATTGGCAAAATCTGGAATTATACCTGTCAATTAGTGTCCTAGTAGGTGTATAATTACCAACAAGTTATTGAAATACTCCCTTTCTTATGTCACCATCCTGTGCAGTTTCCCAGCTGGCTCATAGGACCCTTTACAGTTCAGACATCAGGTGGTTGCTTTGAGAAATTAACCCCAAATCTTTGGCGCTTTTCTGGCACTTGGGATCAGACTATTGAATAATCTTTAGGAATTTGGTTGAAATCCCCTTCTCCCAGGAGAGTATTTCCAAGAGGAATTGCATGAAGACAGGACTGCCATGCAATGCTGGATCTGGCTTACTGGGAGAAGATAAATTATCTTGCACTGTTTGGACCTCGACAGGGTTAAAGTCTTGCCCACTCTGGCTTTTTCCAAACTAAGCTTACAGTGCCTGTACCCTAGCATCTTAGCCCCATTTTAGCATATTTCACACATCCTTTTCAGCCAGCTGACAAGAATGCCAAGGAACCCATTAAAATATCGGTCTTGCTATAACCTCCACATTGAAATGCTTTGTCTTGTGCAAATTTGGTTTGGTTTCCATCTGCTCTGCACTTCTCCATGTCTCATGCGACCAGTCCAATCCATGAACCAAACTTAGGAGTGACCTCCACGATGGCAGCTGTGACAACAAGTCCATGGCCTTGTCCCAGATCCATCTCAGGTCTCTCCTCTCCCCATAAGGAACTACAGGGGACTCAGTACAAGCTCCCTGAATGCAAACAGTCCCCTGCACATCTTGCAGTGCTTACAACATGACAAAATTATTACCACCTTTTTTTAAGAAGCAGACACTCAAGAAGTTGTGAAAAATCAAAATCCTGTAGTTTGCTGTTCCCCATCACTCTGTGAATACATTACCACAATCTGAGTCACAGCAGCCACAGAGCATCGCGTTGTCTTAGGTACCTTGTTCCCTTCTGCTTTTGATGTCAGGGTAGTTTCTTCTGACTCGCATCAAAAAGTCAAAGAGCAGTAATCGAGGTC
Organism: Crypturellus tataupa; assembly: GCA_034781795.1. Taxonomy (NCBI): domain Eukaryota; kingdom Metazoa; phylum Chordata; class Aves; order Tinamiformes; family Tinamidae; genus Crypturellus; species Crypturellus tataupa. Next base: position 2,362,009 of record JAWLRI010000795.1, read on the forward strand.
GGAAAGTCCAAGCACAGTTCCTGCCTTGGAAAGCAGCCAAGCAGTTCCGAGTACTAATTTAGCAGGGTTTTCCAGGAGGAGAACACACACACTGTTTGCATACACTGAGGGCTAACTGTGAGCATTTGGATGGATATGAGCAAGCAGCACCATGGTTTGCAAGGTGCTGTGAGCTCCGCTTTGATCCCACCTAACTTTGGGCAATTAACTGAGTCATTGCATAAAATCAGAGCCTATTCAGTGAGGAGAAATCAGCATACTTAGGATTGAGGTGACCTCCAAAGATGTTTTCTTGTTTTTCTTTACCTGTCAGCATAGCTTATGCAACTGAGCTAATCGCTAATTTAAACACCTACGTGGGGTGAACCAGGACTTGGAGCATAAAAGAGAATTTGCTGCCTAATTCCTATTCATAAAAGCCTCATTTTCTTAGGTTAGGCACTCTTGGAAATCAAGACAACAAACTGGACTGAAGGAAGGAAAACACACTCCACTTTTGCACAGAGATGGAGCAGCTTGTCTATGGCAATGCCCTTGGCAAATGGGAACTGAAATCCGGCTCTCACCTTCTCTCATTGAACAGTGGGAGAGGATTCACGGCCAACAGATTTCTTTCAAGCTCAACTTTCCGTAAGGTAAAAAGGAAGACAAAAGAAACAGTTTGCCAGCTCCAGGGTTTTAAGCTTTGTGACAGATATGGGAATAATAATATTAATTAAAATACTATTACAGTACTTAGTGGGAATTATTTGGTTGATATAATTAGGGAAGACAACATGTCATTATGCCATCTTCGTGATGTACAAACACTAATGGCATCTACTGTAAATTACTCTGGCAATAGTAATTAGCTATAGTTCTAATGTAACTTATTGTAATGAGCCATGAAAGGAAACACAGGGCTCAATAGCAGACAGCAGCTGTTGCATTCTGGATAGATCCCATCCATGTTCTTGTTGTAATGCAGTGTTGGAAGTGACAGTTTATGAGCTGACAAGGGAAACTGAACACAGACTTTTCCTCTTGAAGGAGGATCAAAGCTCATGAAGAGCGTGGGACAATCTTTCAGTGAACAGAAGTACTAGTTTCAGGTTCTTTCATCTTGGTCTTCTGGTATCAACTTGTCCACAAGCCTGGTAAGTGAATCTAATATCTGTTTTGCACCTCCCCTCTGTGCTACCATGATCCTATCCCACTTTCTGTTCTTTCTCTGGAGACATTCCCATCTACTAGTGCTATTAATTCACATTACTTGAGTATTTGCTCTCCAGGTGCATGATCAGGGTTGCCCAGAGTAGTATGATTTTCCGAGTCCAGAGCAGGGATGGCTCCAGGAGTGGTTGGTGGGATGTGCTTATTCACTGTGCTGTGATTTTGCTCAGAGTGCATGAGGATAAATGGATGTGGGGACTCCAGCCCCTTAAATTCCCTTAACAGAAAATCCACACTTGCAAGAGGTGGAAATGGTAGAGAAAGCCTGTTTTTTTTTTTTTTTTTTCTTGATTTCCACCCAATTCTATAAGGTCACCTCCTCTCGGTGCCACCACATCCCCTAAAGTTTTTAACTTCACCTTGTTGAAATTGTTCAAGAACCACAAAGATACAAGCAGAAACAGAGAGGTTCTGTGTAGACAATGAGAAGGGCTTGAGTTATCATGGCTTAATAGACCATGGGTCCTTCTCAGACCCATTACTGTGTTTCCACTATGGAAGAGGCTAAAGCTCAGGGACTTGGCTTGCCACTACTGAGGGCCAAGGACACACATGTTAAAGAGCAGATCTGTACTTAAAAATAGCCCAGTCACTTAAAATAATCTATCCACTCCCACAGAGGTGACATTGTGCCTAGTTTAGGACTTTACTTCACTCCCACTGCAAGAGTTTAGGGAGGTTTTCCATATTCTCAAAGTGCTCAGAAATGGGGAAAATAATATAATTACAGCAATTCTAGGCATGTCACTCAGCAAATGAGGCTTCTCCACAAAGGGCAAATTTCTTCTACCAGCAGGTAGAAGTATGGCTGGAGGGACACAATTCTGTTCTTATTCTGCTCACAGCAAATTATCAATCAATTATCATTAGGCAATATATATATCAATGAGAAATGAAATGTCTGTCCTTTTGCCGAGGAAGTGAAAGAGAAAAAAAGGAGCCAAATGTACAGTTAACTCTTTTTAACTGTTTTTTGTAGGTAGCTGAATGCACTTTGCTAATTTAATCTAGTCATAAGTACTGGCTATATTTTATAGAGATGTATTTTATTGCTAGTATCATTGATACTGAGATATATATATTGAACTTTTAGAGGTAAAGAGTGCTACATTCATCACACAGCATTTTTATTGCTAAATTGAAATTTGCAATATAAAGGAAGAAAAATGGATTTAGGAATCATTATATAAATATGTATATATGTTCAATAATATATATGAATATATATCTCATAATATGTTGATTTATATAGTTATATATAGAGATACATATGCACAGTATCTTTCAATTCTGATGGTTGCTGGGGTGTGCGAGAATAACTGTGAGGAAATTTTGCTGAGAGATGTTAATTATTATGTGGAGGAGCCATTTGCAGACTTAAATCCACAATAACTTCTCTATGGACGATGGGGAAGGACAACAGTGAGTTGGTTGTGTGGCAAATCATTGGCTTCCAGCTGGGGCCGTGCTGTTTGACCGACAGTGCATTGCATCTAAAGCACTGAAAAATGATCCCATTAGGCTCTAAAGAGACCAGGGGGCTTTGGAGAAGCACAGTCCTGTCTGAATATCCTAAACTCTGGATCTAACCCTTTAAAGGCAGCAGCAGGTTCGATGCATGTAGCAACCTCTGTATTTTTAAACATATTTCTTGGGAAAGATCCATTCATGTAACTTTAAAAGTTCAAAGTTTAAATTGGCAAATTTAATCTAAATTATTTGGTGGAAAGACTGGGATCTCCAGGAGGTCAGTTCCTCTCACCTATTTTAGACATTGATTCATATGATTTACCCCAGCCACCTTAAACATTAAGTAGAGAGTGAGTGATCTCCTAAAGACAGTTTTCTCTTGCTGTTGACTGTTACGGACAATTAGGTAATGATATTGATTACACATTTGGGGAGTTGATGGTAAGGCAAGACCAAGCCCAATTGCTGAGATTTAGGATTTGTAAAAAAAACAAGGGCTAAATACACACTTCCAAAACCAAAATTAAGGTAAAAAATGTTTTAGGTTCCGAGATCCATGGGCTGGTGATGGAAATGAGGCTCTTCATCACTTTCCAGGATGCAAGATGTCCTGGTATGGGCTGGTGAGATATAAGAAGAAAATGTAAAAGTGAAATGAGTGCTGGTGATATATGTAGTATTGTGGGCTGCAGAGAAGCCGAGTCTGGCTATGGAATAAGCAGGATAGCATTTGTGAAATAAACACTAGTAAAGAGTGTAATGTCCCTAGGCAGAAATGCTGTAGGAAGGGGCAGCTATGCTAACAGTGATAACTGAAGGAGTTATTCCTTGAAATCACGTAAGAAAATAGTGTTCATCAGTAGTAGTCCTTGGGACTAAACTGCATTTTGATGATCATACGAAATCACGCAATTTGCAAACAAACAAAAAAAATGTTGAAAGTATTAGCAAAATAATATCTTTTAAGGAGGAGGAAGATTGTTTCTGAATGCACATTTCCAGGAAAACTGACATCTTTTTTGAGTCATGATGAAATAAGGAAAATGTTCCAAGAAAATATTCCTGAGCAGATGTGGGGGAGCAATTGCGGAAAACAGAGGGACTGGTGGTATATATTAGCCTGTACTTGCTATAGAGAAAATAAGTGTAAATGATATACATATATATATGTGTATATTTTAATTCCACAATATGTCCAGTGTTTACTAGCTTTTGAGATTTAGATATTCATCCCAAGGAGGCTTCCCATCATAGAAGCTCTCTTCACCCACTTTCAATCTTGATGCTTCCTCTGCCAAATATTTCAGTCAATCCAGTCTTCCCCATTTACCCTTCCTCAATGCCACCAGATTTCATCCTGTGGCCACCTCACAGTCAAACCTAGTCTTCTGAATACTCTTCTGACCTTCACTCTCAAGCGCTTGGGAGGCAGGACCTGATCTTGGGTTCCTCCAGCACTGAGGCAGTTGTAATTCAGACTGACACCATTGGTTTTCAAGAGTTAACTCATTTCCTACCCGACACAGCCATCAGCTGGCTGGATTTAAAATGACAACAGGGCTCGTAATCCACTCCCACTTCCTCCAGCTTCTTTCCCAGGGACTTTGATTTGTTGGGTGGGTATCACCTGCAGCAGAAGAGTCTTTATTACTGCAGTGACACTTTGCTCTGCAAATGTGAAGCTATCTCATCATTATTTCAGAGACAATTCTGCAGATTTTAAGCACATACAGCTAATGTCTACTTGCTTGCAAATCTACTTGCTTGTTGTAAATCTTGTTCCCAGTCGAACATTTAAATATTTCCCCCATATTTCCATATTTGATCCATCTTCTTGGAGCCCATCCCAGGGGAGCACAGCTGTTAATGGCAGCTTCCAGTCACCAAGAATTCAGGCAGACTCTGCTAACTCTTCTTTGGGAAGGATCAAGAGCTGAAAAAATCCTTGTCATAACACAGAGCTTCTCCAAGTGACCCTTGCTCTGTGATCAAGGTGACAAATAAGAGAAGGTCTCATCATGAAGGAGAAAAAAAATATTGCATGTACCATATTGTTACACATCGTTGTCAGGAGAGTTAATAAAAACATGGAAAGAGTGCTAGCAAACTTCAAAAAAAAAATCCTGAAGGTTCACCATATAGCAGAGACTGGCTTAGTATTTCTACACACTTCCAAGCCCTAAGCCATTTTGATGGGTTTAGGTTAGATCCTTCCAGATCAGCATTTACTCTCCAAAGTCATTAAATATATGGGACATCTGGAATAATCCAAGATCTTCCATTGATCTAGGGTTGGAGTGAGTAATTCTCATGGATCCACCTCAGTTCCTACCCACAGTGGGACTGGTTTGACTGTCATTAACAGGGGTCTGGCACTGATCTCATCTGAGTCTGCCTGATGAACAGTTGCTGAAGATCTTACCTCTGCAAACACCTCATTTTTCTTTTTTTTTTTATATATATTTGGCAGGGATTCCTCTTAGTTCTTGGGCTAACTTATAACCCTTCTTTGAGGATCAGGAAGCAGAGTTACAACACGAAGTCCTGTTCTTCACTGAATATGTGATCTCTCTCTGGTGCACATTACTTACATTTTTTTTTTCATATAACTCAGAAAAAATAAATTGGCAGTGTGGATATGAATCCTAAAAGCTCTCTTCACACCCCATCCCTATTAAGGCTTACTTGTGACCCAGTTTATTAAGTAACATGCCTTTACCAAATCTTTGCTTCTTTTCTATGTCTCGCACTGTGAAGCTCAACTCTGAGCCGCTGCCTTCTCAGCAAATCGATCGCGGAGGCACAAGACTCAGTCCGTACCCCTTGTTCAAGGGCACATTCTCAAGTTTGTCTGACAAGAACCATGTGAAAATCATGTTCTTCCTTTGTGCATCAAGAAGCAGATGATTCCAAAGCAGTCCAGAAGGCTGGCGTGTTGGCTGGGGTGTATGAAAAGATTACATAAAATCCCAGCTAGCTGAGCTAATTTTAGGGGTGTGAGGAGGGAGAGAGGAAGAGAAGAGGAAGCCAAGTCTGTAGCTTTTCTGAGAAGGGGTCTTGCCGTTTTTCTCTGTCCCTTCTGTACTAGGAACATCTGCATCTCAAAGGGCTGGAACTATGCAACACGAATATCAATGGGAAGGTATAATGATGGCCTACTTCCAATCTGCTTGTTAATTTTAAGCTCAAAGTCTTGGATGTTTTCCTTTTCACATGCTTTTTGTTCCTCGAGTGCTCATCATCTCACCAGCTGGAAGTTCGGCCTCCTGGTTGATTCATATATTTTCTCACAAGGAACCCAAGAGCCTACTGCTAAGTCTGGGATCCTACTGGTTCTTCTCCCTAATTCTTCTCTTTTTCCAAAATTTTCATGAGTCTGTAGCCAATACAAACCAAATGCATTCTCTTTTCTTTCTTTCCATTCCTCCTAGTTCAACACAATCAACCTCATCTACTTTCTAAACTTTCCATTTTATCTGTCCTACTGATTTTCCTGTCTCTCCATTCCCACTAACCTAGTTAAAGATCATACTCTGTCTGATTATTCAGCTTTTGTGAGACTTAACATGCCTCGGAGAGAGGGTAAGAAAAAGCCAGCTATAATCATATGCTTTCGCAACTGCTCTTTTTTAAAAAGATTGATCTGAAAATATTTTCCTCTTTGCTCATCCTTCCTGCTCTCTGCTAAGCCAGCTTGCCATCTCTCCATCCATCACGACACTGTCATGGCAATCTCAAAGGACTGGCACATGATAAACTGTGCACCAAGCAAGAGAATTTCATCATCTGTGTGTGTGTGTCTCTGATGCTTGGTCTTATAAGACAGTACAAAATTATTATTATTTCTTTCTCATTTCCAGATTTTCTCCTCAGTTTAGATAGGGCCAACTCTTTGAACAGGGCCAACATCTGTGCATATCATAGGTATTGTTTTCAACATATCTTGAGTCTACTTAAGCACTACATTATTTGGAAGGTTTTCACTCCCTTTTGTTTGTTTGTTTGTTTGCTTTTTGTTTTCCTATAACCCATTCAGTTCTACCTGTTCATTTTGCTGGATTCTTCCCACCTCTCAAAGTGCTGTTGTGGGTTTTCTATGCATTTGTTGTCATTTATACCACTCAAAATTCAAGCTCTTCATTATGCAAAGAAGAAAAAAAACCCTCAAAAACTTATGATCAAGGTTAGCACCAGGTGTACAGCATCTCTACCCCTTTTCAAGTTGTATCTGGGTGTGCAGTTTCTACATATTATTTTTCCCAATTTTGTAAAAACATTGTATGGTTTAGTAGCACAAATATATGCACAGAATAATGGGAATATATATATTCAAATGTATATTTTATATATATGTATGTATATTATCAATACAAATTTATGCAGACCAAATTGTTGCTCTAAATTAAATGCCAACATTTTCCATTCCCAATTCATTGGAATTAGACAAAGAAAATACCAATATATGAAGAAAAAATGTGTAAGATTGATAAAGATGGCAAAATGATTACTTTAAAGTGGATTTTCCTACTTTAAATGCATAGGTTAAGTTTTTTTAATGCAGTCTTTAAATAATTCATTAGTCCCCATGGCAGTTTTATTAAGTCTGCAAGTGTTGCTATAGAATTCCAAGTATCTATAACTTCTCTGAAGCTTATGGGACGAGGCAGCTAGAATGCTAAAACACACTTTAAAATGAAATAGTCATATATTTGTGTTGGGAGATTGTATTTTGTTGAACTATTGCTGCTTTTTGTGCTCTGAAGTCCTGGATACCAGATCAGGAACAACCTATAGAGCTGATCACATTTGCAGAGATCGATCAAAACTCAGTAGTTTTTGTCGCTTCTTTTCTTCCCAGCTGAGTAGCAGGTGCTACCCACAAGAAGGTCGTAAGCTGGTTTTGGCAGATTGTAAGTTTTTATTTATTTACTTATTCATTTATTCCCAGAAAAAAAAAAAAAAAAAAAGGAGAAGACCCATCAGCAGGAGACAACTATTAATAGAACATGCAGCCTTCTAGTTGGAGTTTACTTTTTTTTTTCCGAGCTTGAGGGGAAAATGAGGCTCATATCTGGTCATTTGTTTCTTTGGGTCTCTACAGTTAGTATAGAAAATTAGATAATTGCACATTATAGTTGATTTGGTCTCCTTTAGAATCTCCTTTAGGAAGAGACTCTTCATGTATGAAAGTCTATTGACTCTATTAATCTGTTCCTCTCACAGTTTTCAGCTGAGCAGATATCCTAACTTAACAGGTAATACATCAGTTTTTCTTAATCACTTCCCCTTAGTACAAAGGAGCAGTGATAATACTCCAACATGGAAGAGTCTCAAAGAAGCGACCAGCATAGAGATACTGTCCAAAAAGAATAAATAAATAAATAGATAAATAAAAGAGTTGTTGCAAATGATGGCTTCAGTCCTATATTTCAGAATCACAGAAAAGCATTGCATATTTAAATAAGTACTGTAACTTGAATAAAATATCTGTAAATATAGTAAAAGTAGAATTACGGTTTACACTGTGTGACCAGCTGTACTCAGCTAGCATCTTTTTTTCTTCCTAGTTATTCCATTCTTCTCTTCAAAATGCTATTACCACTCATGGTGATGTGTTATTTTCTACTATGATTTCTCACTGTTCTTTATGATTGCACCAAAGAAGCGCATGCTGATCTGGTTATACCTGTCTTCAGCCCCAGTGCTCTAGGTCCTTATCATCTCAGGTCCCCGTTATACACTTTTCCTTGATGCTATGCAAAGCATCTCCATCTCCTCAACCTCTATGTAGCAGAAGAGAATTTCTCATAACATGGGCAGAAAAACAATAGTTTCTTCTGAATATCTGAGTATTTTTCATCCTCTAGTGCAAGTCTCACTCGCCTTTTGAAATAAAAAGTTGCTGTGTAACATTTGCATAAAAGAATAATTTCATTTTTCCTAGAGAATCCCTCATTAAACTCTGAAAATATTTTATCATTCTAGGATAGAGCATTTCAAAGTTGTGAAGCCATGTCATGAGCTGTCTCTCCTTGTATACTCACACAGCTGTTATTAGTAAATCATCGAGGATTATTATTTGTTTTAAGCTGAAACTCTAATGTAGTATAATTACTAATTTGCTATCTGATTATGCTTGTTTTGGAATTTATTTTCTTGTTTTCATAAATAGTGTTCTAACTATTTTGAAACCGAGTTTTCAGGCTGTGGAGTTGCTGCATTTTCCAGTTCTTTGCTTGGCTGATTGGTGTCTTCAAGTACAGCAGATTGCCATGGTGAAATACAGTACAAAAATATTTAAAGTAGCCCTGAAAGAGGTAGTAAGGGTGCCTGAGTGCAATAGTCCACAAATCAGTTATGTCATACTAAACTAACGATCCTTCTCCATCCAGCTGGGTTAACTTGCCCATGGCTGGCTTCATTACTTTGGATACACTGTACTGCACTGCTCCCACATTATTTCCTAATGATTTTTTGTCCAATTGTCATCCATTCAGGGAGAAAAAACAATCTCCTGTGATTTGAGAGCCCCAAACTCTTGATCAGAATACTCTGGCTAGCCAAAAAATAAAACAGGGAAGAAATGATGCTCCTTGGTGTCAGATCAATTGACACCTCAATGGCATATAGTCCTACTCTTTATTGCTTAATTTTTCCAAGTGAAAAAGGTCACAGTGCAATAAAATCCAAGTTCATTTTTACATAAACATGAATTTCCTGAGTGCCTTTTTGGTGGGGAAAAAGATCACCCTGATTTGTGAAAAGTTTTCCTTCATACCTACCTTCCCAGCATGCTGGTCATAATTCAATATTTAGGTAACTAGCATTTTCTCTCCTTTCTATGTCCAAAAAATGAGGATAGCAGAGCCCATTTGCAAAAAAATCTGGAGTCTATCAGCAAAAGCAGACAAAAATAAAGCATCTTATATATTGTGGCTAAGTCTCACAATGGACCGACAATCATCTTGACTTTTTTGCCAAGGTGAAAAGGGGCTTTTACCACAGAAATACGAAGTCTGTGTTTAATATTAAAGATGATGCTTTCTCATTTCTTTTAATCTTTTTCCCATAAAAATAACAATTTATTCATGACAGGAAAAAAATTACTCCCCTTTTGCAAAGAAAAAAAAAGAATAAAAATGAGCAATTTTGCCTGAAGTGGCTTGTTAGTTATTTTTTTTTTAATTTGATATTTCTTCCAAGTAATCATTAAGGTTTAGAGAAAAGAATATTTCTCATCTTGTTTTATTCTTTTCCCTCAAAATGCACCACATTTTTTAACCTTCTCTATTTGCTCTCTCCTTTGCAAGTCAGTGTTTTTTATTAAAGAGTGCTGGAATGGTCTTGTCATAGGACACTGATAAATTTGAATTATGAAACAATGGTCTGGGTCTTTGGGACAGGGACAGGGACAGGGACACTTCCACAGTCAAAGGAGAGAGGGACGATTAGTTACATGGAGTTTTACCCGACAGAGGAGGCAAGGTGAAGGTCGTTACTGATTTGATTTTGCTTATTTTGTTGCTGTTCAGCCATTCTCCATTGGTTTACCCATTTTTTTTCTGGGGTAAAGCTGGCAAAATTCTGTTTTTGAATGTTAGAATGTGATTTTCCATCCAGGCTGTGTGTATCCAGAAGAAAATGATGACCTCTACTCTTTTCTCTGAGATTATTTAAGTGAACCTCACTCTTCCCCAAAACTTATCACTTCTCCCTGCCATATGTTTATGGAATCAATGACTAATTCATATTCCAGGCTGCAATTTCCCATTAGGTTTTACTGACTTATTTATTTGCCAGCTCAGCACCATTTAAAACAAGGTTGACGTGGGCTTACATTTGTTCAATATCAGTTTACAGTTTATTGTCTAAGAAACCTTGAGAGGAGAAATGGATCATGCTATTAGCATTGAATTAGCAGAGTTTGTTGGAAGGGATCATGGCAGGTCTAGAGGGTATGTGCCCCATCCCTGTACAGTGATGGTTCTAGACCCTCAACTCTCAGGTTCATTTACACCCTTTTCCCTATCAAGCCTACCAAATAACTTCTCTATTAGTTACTTCACAGGAGGATGGAAGGTAATAGAAACCACACTTTTGCAAAAGAAATATATATATATATATAAATATATATAAAAAGATAGATATATATCATATATATGATGAATATCAGTTGTTTGAAAGTTGGTTCAGGACAGAACCATCCAAGAAATGAAGAATAAAAATTAAAATAATTAAATATTAGTAAGGTTTACTCGTGGTGCCCATTGATTCTCCATACTTGAAAATCATTTACTAACTATTTTCCTAATCACTAATTTTTAGTGCAAAATCCAAGGAAGGGAAACAGTGAATTAGATGACTTTCTTTTGCTCTTAAGAAAATCACTGCCTATCAGGAACTGACTGGGCATAAGGCAGTATGATGGGGTGGAATACCTTACTCCCAGTGAGATGATCATACTCTAAGATCTCCATACCTAATTTATGAGAGTTCAAAACAGATATTTATTTTTATATAAACTAAGAAGTTTAGTTCTACTATTTAATAGTAGAAATACCCCTGCAGACAGGATATTCTTCCAAAAAGAAGATGCAAATGTCAAATAAGCCATTTGGCTCTGTTTCTGTACAGGGAAACTGTACCTCAGTTTCCCTATTGCTAACAGAGCATAATGTTTCTTATATATCTCGATGACATTTTGAGGTTTAACTGACTGGCATTTGAAAAGCACATAAGTGTTCTAGGTGTAAGATGCCCTGCAGTTTCAAACATCTTGCAGTGAATCTGCTTTCTTATTCATCACTGTTGCTTCATAGACCGTATGTTTGCACCATGTAGATACGTGTTGTCCTTAAAAAATAGTTTCTTCAATGTTCTAATCCCATCCGTCATAAAAATGCAGTCAGTTTAGTGCAGAAGGAGCCAGGTGCTGGCTGTTTTAATTCACAAATCAATATTTTACAACTACTTAAGTGAGGAAATGACCAAGCCCATTCCTACCAGAAGGCATCGCAAGGTGTTCTGCTTGGGTAGGGAGTCGTTAACTTGCACTTCAATTAACACAGGTGAGATGGTCATTAGTACTTCTCCCGCTGTGATCCATGTGGCAAAAGCTGTGGTCATTATGAACACATTTAACAAACAGGGCAATTTATTGTCGTGTTCAGCCCTGGCTGCTGCAGTTCCAGTAATTCTACGCCGCCCCAATTTCCCTCCTACAGTTTCTCCTTTTGAACATTTTCCTTCCTCTTCAGCACTCTTAGGTTTTGTTGCTGCACTCATCCAGGCAGCAACCACCCACCTCCTCGGAGCGGGATCCAGTCTTACAGGGTCCATCGGGAAACGGCAAAATTCCGCGCAGACGCTACTTACGTCAATGAGACGTGCCCTCATACGTAAGAGCGGGGTTAAAAGCTGGGGTTAGTTTGGGCTGCACACAGATGATGCAATATTTTCAAAAGTAGAAGGTGTTATATAAAGACCAGCTCTTTCCAATTGTCGTCATCTTTTCTTTAAGGAGATAAGGAGAAAAGAGTGGAATAACAACACAACAGAGAACAACATTAATCTCTCATCCACTTTCTTCTCCCATTTTACTTCTTCTGGTTTTTTTTTCCTTCCTTCATAAGAGGGCTTGATACAGGAAACAGAAAATAAAATATCAGTGTAACAGCCATAAGTGCAAGGGGATGATTCTGTCAGTTTATTTTTCACAGCAACTCACTGGGCATTGCGTAATTCAATTTATTATTCCTTTGACACTTTAGTACACAGAACAAATTTGGTTTGGGGTTTTTTTTTTTAGGGTATATAACTCAAAACCTGCCCTACCACACAGCAGAAGGGCTTAATGACAGCAGAAGGTGCCAGCAGAAGGGCTTGATGACAACCAGAAATGTAGAAATAAAAGTTGTGGCAATCCATCCATGCACCAAAAACTGGCAGAGACAAAGACAGCAAAAGGATAAGTCAGTAGCAACCTGGCACCATCAAGTTGTGTCTCATCGTGCATTTGGTTAAACAGCAGGGACATCACTCCTGTTGGTCAGGAAGAGATAGTCTGCTTTGATGTGACACGTGTGGTCTTCTCTGTACTTCCACCAGAAACTGATGCCTTCTCAAAGAGCATTCTCCAACGTATTCCTCTCCTTCCTTGTGCACAACAGGATCTCATAAATAGCTGCTATAAATATATCCTGCAGTGGAAATGGATGTGCAAGTGATACCAGACCATATCACACAGGTGAAATTGGAGTACCCAGAAGGCCCATACTGGAGAATGCCAAAGAGTAAATAATTAGAACCATGTTCATTAGCTACATACCTAGTGTTCCTATTTATTTTGGGACATTTCTCCAACTGATTGGAGTGATCAAGTCACTGTAGCACTGCTGCTTTAGGAAGGGATCTAAGATCACTGATTAACGGGCTCCTACTGCATAGGATTGAGCTTAAGGAACTGTGTAATCCACTGGGACTTTCAAATCAGGCAGGATGAGATGGTGTAACTTGGAGCTGGACCAAGAAATGGAGGGTAATCGTCCTACTCTTTCCAAAAAGGTCCAGGGGAAAATGTAAACTGTTGAATTGACAGTGCTGCTTAACATTCTGTGGGAAACCTGCCCTGCTCAGCAACACAGGTCTCTTTTCAAAAATATTCTATCATGGACTCAACCAGTCTCTGTTTTAATGAACTCTTGCAATAGGTGTGATCTCTTTCCCTTTTTGTATGGAAAAGCAAAGTGTTCTTTAATGGCTACAGTCTTCACAGTCTACCTTGTTCCTTTTCTTTTTCTTTTTTTTTGATGGTGTTGGTTCATTTCTTGAGGTTTTTTGCTTTAATAAACTCTTTTTAGGTCCGTACTGAAACTGGAGATCTCTAGTCTCATTAGTTTGGCTAATTAACCATGCTCTTCTAAGTATCATCTGTGGTTCATCCAAGTACAAGGTGCCTTCTGAAAATAACTATTGTGTTATCATGCAAACTCACAGATAGAAGTAAGCCAAGTTCCTTCTTGATATTACAAACATTTAACTGTTAAAGTCATTACTGTGCGTTATAGTGATCCAAGCATCACACAAACATCCCTTTTCATTTCCCAAAATAAAGGATTTTCAAAAGGATGTATATGGACAAGCTCAGGACTGAAGTCGACCTCCAGTTAATGAGGAGAGCTGGTTGTCATGAGAGATTTTTCTAAAGTGTATTTTCTTGCTTCTTGCTTTGAAGTCATCTTGACCAGCCATGGCTGAAGGAACTCATTCCTAGAGTGGATGCTGAGGACAGGACAGAGGTGTCCAGCTCATGTCTGGGAACAGTCTCTGCTGCTGCCCAGTCTGGCTGCCCTATGATCCATGGGTGGTAAGTCCATATAGCATTTCTTTGTGCCAGGCAGGTGACCTCATTTAAGATCTGCTGAGACAAGAAAATCCTTCACTATGACCCGTGTTACATGCAGAATGGGAGAACAGGTTGCACAACAGGAGTAACTTGATTGTAATGGCAAAGAGAAAGACAAAATTTCTTTCCCCATCCCATGCCCCTGTTAACCATTGGATTTCACACGGATGATGAAGGCCAATTCACTCCAGACATCTTGACCATGGGAAGCAAGTCAGCAGCACCTGCAGAATTTTGAGTATGTTTCATCACACCCTAAAGCAGATACTTACTTTTAACCGGAGAATCTTCCACGTCCTCCACTGAACCCACATGGAGTCAACTCTACATGGACTCCCTCTATTCTTTCCTTACCCTCCAAAATTACCTTATCCCAGATTCTCTTTCTTCATCCTTATCTCATGTCAAACAAATAACTGTCCCATTTACTTTTCCCAACACTATTCCTAGCTTTACTACATCCATATACAAATTTAACATTTTTAAGACAGTTGCCTTGGCTTTTTTGGCCTTGTAAAAACTCACTCCCCAGTAGGTCCCCAGTTTCCCTCCATGTTCAATTACCTGCTGAAGTTTGGCTGGTTTCCACCTAAATCCCCCTTAAGCATTTGGGAAATGAGTCCAGTCCTCCTGGTGCTATCTGCAGGTTTTTTTCAAGTTTTCTGTTATTAGTTATGTTCAGTAATTTCTCAGACCATACCCAGAATTATCTTGAGGTCTCTTCAGTAATCTAAACCTCAGGCCTAGTCATCATCCTGCATATCTTAAAGAAGAAATTAATTTCATCTTACAAAAAGAAAAAAAAAAAGAAATAAAAAAGGCTGAACAGCAGAACTGACAAACATAACAAATATTTGGCTTTTCTTTTCCTAGTTTTAATTTCCTTTGAGCTGTCTTTAAGAGGGTTATCTTTACAGATGCAAAATGTCTGCAAATCCTTGTGGCCTCCCATGTAAATGACTCTTCTGCTATTTACATAATTCCAGATTTCTAAAGGGCATATCTTATAGATTTTAGTCCCCAGGGGTTCCTTTTAGAGCATAATGATAGAAACTTTTGTGAAATAGGGGTTAAAGGATTTTTTTATGCTCACAGATGCCACTCTATTGCTTTATTGTAGATTCCATTTAAAAAAGGTAAATCCTCACAAGTTACTTATTGCATTCCAGGATGGGGTTGATTTTACAGGCAAGGGTATCCTAATAAAAAGAATGAAAGGCAAAAAAAAAAGCATAACTCTAGTCCTGAGATTACTCACAGAATCACAGAATGGTTAAGGTTGGAAGGGACCTCTAGAGATCATCTAGTCCAACAATCCTGCTAAAACAGGGACACCTAGAGCATGTGGCACGGCTTGGCATCTGCGCAGGTTTTGAAGATCTCCAGAGAAGGAGACTCCACAACCTCTACTCTCTTGTGTCCCTTCATGTTAGAGCTGCTACCAGATAAGTAGGAACCAGAACCCCCTTCAGATTACACCATGAGCTGGCTCCAGACCATTGCCAAGGCAATGATTTTCATCTCCTCTTTAAAACATGCCAGCAATCTCCTGGCATTCACACTGTGATCTCATCTAGGTTAACCCCTTAAAACAATATTGAACCATGTCCAAAGGGAAGAGAGTGGGAGACCTACCCCAGCAAGGAGACCTGAACTCCCTACTCTCTATAGCGAGTCAAACAAAACTGAAAGGCAAGAAAGCAAGCAGATAATATCAATGTCTTACCGTCACCATTGCTCATTGCTCTGAGTCACAGACCTGGTATGGACCTTCTTTCCTGGGCTTTATCCTCAGAAGAAGTACTGCAAAGGAAGATGGTCCTACTGCCACACCTGACCAAGCAAGCTCTGGTGCATCAGAAGAGCATTGGGCCATTGCCAAGTGTCACAGGGTTGTGACAGCAACCTGTGCTGCTTGGGAAGTTTGTGCTGGGATTAGCACTGAAGGACACAAGAATCCAAACAGTCTACAGAATGAACAAAAAGGTGTTTTGGCTTTTGCAATCCTCCATGCTTGACGCCCACTGTTTTGGGGGCATATCCTCATATCCTTAATGCTAGGATATGAGGAGCAGTGCTTGCCTTTACGACTGCCACAGGGCAGTTTAATCTTTTCCAAGACATTTCCCAACGTTTTGTAGCAGAAGGGAGTTGATCTTTAGAATAAATGTTGGCCTGCTGTGGCTTTATTATCTGGGTTACCTTCAGCAAAAAATACATGGACAAATGGGCTGAAAAAAAAAGTCAAATTATAGAGCTTCATATGGGCAAATCCAAAGGGTTGATTCCCTTGGACTTGATACTTGTGAGGCTCCATTACCTTTCATTTATACGAGTACCAATGCACAGCTTCATTGAACACTCTCAGCCTTAAAATACAAACCATATATCTATTTTTACCTTCCCACTCTTTCTCCCAAAAGACACCTGTAGGCTGTATTTCTAGAAACACAGTTGCAGCCAGGCACATTGCCATATCAAACCGCTCTCCTCCCTCTTGCACAGTCTTGCGCTAATGCTATTCCATGACAGCGTCACCACGATGAGCGAAGAGGCCTCCTCGACGTACGATTAACTCCTCCAGGCTTTGCATCAGAACTGGCCTCCTTGGGTACTGAAGTTATTGGCACCTATCTCATTTCTCAGGAGCACAGATCTGTGCTGCTGAAGAGCTACATTTATACACACTTCACTCCACTGACAGATATCGTTGGCTCCTAGGAGAAAGTCTTTATGAAAAATGTCAGTGATATCAAAATAAGCCATAGTGATTTACTCACATGTCATCTCTTGAAAAGAAATGCTTCTTTTATTTTTTTTTTCCCTGCATTCAAGTAACAATCATTTTCATATTCACTCCCACCTAAACATGGATTTCCACCGAAACTGAGCAGCATGTGCATTGTGCAAGAGAGTGAATAACAGGTAGGTGAAATATATCTGATCAATAAAAATCTGATCAATATCATTACAGGGATCATTCACGTGCTCTCTGGACCAGGTGATCTGTGTTACTTAGCATACAAACAAATATTTTCTTATTGAAATTTGGATTAGAACAACCCAGAGACTTTTCCCAAGAGATAATGAAAAAAGTCACTCTATTTTAGAGGGACAAGGGAGAGAGTTTAAGCATTTGGGTATGAGCCATGCTGTAACAGTGGATCCTGAGGCCAGAAAATAATTCCTTGCCTTTTATTTACTCATAAATGTAGCATTTGAATCCATTCTCATGTTCTGTGAACAGTTATGTCATAAAATATCTAAAATAACTTATGATGGTTGAGTATTATTTTGCCACGTATCTTAATATTTTGGGGATTTTTTTAGAGATTAGAAGAATAGAAGAAGCAACAAGAAATCTCCCTTCCTCCTAAAAATATTTGGTGAATTACAGCCATCAACAACTATTAAAAAGGATGGAAGTGACCATTTATGATAGTCTGGATAAAGACTGAATATTGCTGAATATTGGATTTTTTCTCTTGTTCCCAGTCCAGATTGTTCCACTGATTGGTAGAGCTCCGTTATTTGCTGTTCCTGAGGATCGTGGCTCCAATTTATCCTAAAATGTGACTCACCAGCATAGAAATTGCCTTTTCTCTTTCCTGTAACAAGCCTTATCTGTGACTCTTGAAACAGCACTTTCACCTCCAAATTCCAGACAATGAAAAAAAATCCAAGAAATTTGAATGCAGAAAAGAATTGTGGTTCTACAATAACAACAACTATATTGTTCTCAAATTCATAAATAATACCTTTCAAGGTTTACTGCACATACCTCTAAAAGGCAAAAATAAAATTTAAATGATCGTATTATAGATGTTGCACAAAGAATACCTTTTCCTGTCTGGTTAATATGCAGCTAAGATATATTGATGTTCCTACAGCACTACTTTTGAACAGAATATATTATTATACTAAGAATGCAATAAAAAATAACACCGTACACTTGCATTAGCAATCATCCTATAAAAATGACATCCTATGCCACGGTTATTAAAAAAAAAGCTGTGGAACTGTGTTAAGAGGGAAAGAGTTGGAGTTAAGGATATTGCATCTGGGTTAATTCTGCAATTCTAATGCAACATCTGGCTTTCCAGGAGACCCTACTTATGTCAATTCTCCTCTCTAAGAAACTATAATCTACAATTCTAACTCAGAGAAATAATTCTGTGTTTTGGGAGCTGAAAATCTTCATTGAAATTCCTGCATCTGCTGAAAGTGAATGGCAAAACATATGTTGACATTGAAAGAGTTGTGTTTTTCTCTTTAAATCCTGCTAGACTTTCTGGCAAGTGAGACTGAGAAACCAAAGTATGAGTTCTACTGAAAAAGTCCTAGTGGAGTGCTGATTCTTATATGATCAGAATATGATTTCTCCCTTTCCCATCCTGAGATGGAAGATCCCATCTGGATCTGGGAGGCCGTAGGTGTTAATTTTGCATGGGCAGAAATGACCATTGTCTAGCTCGTACTGTTCCTACCACACCACAAAACAGGACACAGACTGAGGGAGAAGGTTTCTGTACCAAAATGACAGCATGGACCAAAATGGATAAGGATAAGCCAAGCTCCCAGGTGACACAGGACCAACATCAAAGAACATAATCCTTTTAGAGACCCAGCAAGGAAATGGCAGATAAGCAGAGGATTTGTTTAAAGAAAAAGCCCTCAGAGTTCAACTGAGGATGCCTCAGTATCTTAATTGGTTTTCAAAAAAGCTCATTTTTTTTCCTGTGTTACAAACTTTATGTTCTATTCTGTCATCAAAATTTTGCTAGGGCATCCAGAGGAAAAAGCCCCTCCTGCACTGCTGGCACTTTGGAAGGAGGAGAGGCACATATCCAGTCTGGACCACATTTGCAGAACATGGGTCATGTCCCAGGGTAGTGGCTACTCCAGGCCCATCTGGGATGCCCTAGTGTGATATGGTCAGCCTCTTCTCTCTGAGCAATGCAGTGCTAGCAGTAAATAGAAGAACTCACAGATTAATTGAGGTTCTGTGAAGACATAATAAAATCTGGAAACTCTCACTTAGGTGTCCCTCCAGGAAAAAAAATCTTTGAGAAAAATGTGGTATTTTTTCATGAGGAAAGGTGTTAATCAAAATCTCAATGATTCCTGCTAAAGCCACAGCAAGGTACAAACAGGGAATATCCTCTCCAAGGACATTTGCTTGCCTCATTATTTACTCAACTGATGTCTTAAAGCTGCTTCTTATTTCTTTTTCTTTAACTAATTTCAAATCCAAAGGGAATTGATGGAATGGTGCTGCCGAATGAAAATCCCACTTCTTGCTCAGAAACCTGAGGTTTACTTTGGGTGGCAAGGACACCAGATGATTGAACAGAAAGTTGTCTAAGACAGTAAGGTTTCTTTTGAAATGCACTGAAGAGTTTAAAGGGGCTGTATTAAAAGAAGGAAGGGGAGGATCAACTTCAGATGTGGATAAGCTGGCAGTCAGGATCAGGAGAGACTTTACAAGCTCAAAAGGCAACCATATGTAGCCAATAAAACCCCATGCCACTCACAGAGATGTTTTTCCGACCAAATATTGACCCAAGCAGTTGTATCTGGCTGAAACACAGGTTTACTTGGTGTTTCAGCTCTGTACTAGTTGTTAGTTCTGACCTTAAATACTTTTTGTGGATCTTCTTAAGCAATCAAGGCATTGGTGGGCCTCCATCTCAAAGCCTATGGAATTGTCATGTCAAAGAATTCCTTCAAGTGGTCTTATTTTATGGCTAAGAGAAGGGGGAGAAGGGAGTCCCTCGGTGTGGGAAGTTACCTTTGGAATACCAAATTGTTGTTATGGATCCAGGAACCCTGTTCTAGCTGGAGGAGGAAGAAAGAGAAGGACAAAGGTGAGCTTAGGAGGAGCTTGGAGGTAGGTGTAGTCCATCAGCTAATCATCATGGCCAACTGCAGAGCACTGGATGGACTGGATGCATTTGAAGCCTGGATTACTCTGTGCCCTGGGCTCTTTCTCCCTTCTTTACTAATGTCACTGTGGAGACCTGATAAGGAACTTATTCCTGATAAGGGAAAGGATTAAGAGAGGATCTCTGGAGGAGATCAGCTACTGATTCACTTTCGCCTTCCTCAGAAACTGACTTGTGAGCACTTTCAAAACCTTTCCCAGCAGATATCCTCCCTATCTTCCTCACTTTGAAAGCCCAAACCCATTTGAAGAGTCACAGTGAATTTAAGCTACTCACTTATTCAAGAGAGGGTTGCAAGTAATTTTATTTTGCTGTAGCCAGCTTTTATTAGCAGTGACACTCATTATCCATTGCTGGTTTTAGGTCACAAGTCCAAATTAAGCTATTCTGTCCCCATAATTTACCACCTGGCATCTACTGAAAACTGGGTAAGATTTAAAGCTCCTGCAAGAAGACTTCATGGAGAGCAGAACAAGAGCAGAACATGGGCTAAAAATGCATCAGGGTCTAACACTTGCAGTGGTCTTAGACTTTCAGGCTATGAACAAGAATCCTGTAAACCGTAAGAGGGACACTGGTAATATGGCTGGGTTTAATCACATAGAGGAAAGTTTGTAAAATTGGCCTGTTCATCACTGAAGGACCACAAAAGTTTGGTGGATACTTTTTTCAGTCATGAATGAGTAAAGAGATATGGCAGAGGGAAGAGAGCTCAGGGTTGCTCTTACCTCTCCAATGAATGTTGTTAGAGATACAAGACACAACCTGAACAAATATCTATCGTCTGTGCTCCTGACCAGTGTGCGTTGGTCACCTCCCTTTCCTACAGACCAATCCTGGATAACCCCACCGTCTTGAAAGGGCATCAGCCCTCCCAAAAAGTAGGGAGGTATTTGCTTACAAATGCCCCTTAATTCAGTTTATGATTTTGCTATTCATGTCCACAACAAAAAATGTACCCTCAAGTCCCTCTGGCCTTAATGTAGATGCAGAGTTTTTTAAGAAAAAAAAAACTATGTTTGCTGCCTTATCAAGCTACAAAGAATGTGAATTTTGCTCACAAGTATTCAGGACTCAGATATGCATCAGATGATAATGTTAAAATGGAGGAGAAAAGTGGGGCAGGGAAGAAAATTGAATTATCTGTTTTAAACTTTCAGATATCTTGTCTAGTTGGGACCCATCATCATTTAGCAGAGTAATTTATGACACATTTCCATTCATCCTGATTATGTTGCCCTACTTTCTGTAGGATATATTTTCCCCCTTTAATGCAAGGCAAGATTTTCTGGTTCAAATCAGGAATGGCCATTTTCAAGTGTCATAAAGCAAGAGGTTAATTGTCCACCAAAGGAGAAAGGCTCTAATGACCATTGCGTACTAGGAATGTCAGAAGCAATCTGTTCTGCACTTTCTCTTTTTGAATAAACTGTGCAGAAAAAACTAAGTTGAACCTACAGTGTACATTTTTATAGCATATAGTCCAATCCCATTTTACATTTATTTCTCATTCTCTATTCTCTCTACAGACTCTATTCTGTACTCAAGTGACACATTTCATTTCTTTGGCACATTGTTCATGAGAAAGTGGAGAAATTCCCAGCTGCAGTCTGGCGTATGTGGTTTGAAAGATTTTTTGAGTGGATAAGGGGAGAGATTACCTTTCAGTGATCAAGGACAACTGTAGTCAGATGATTAATCTACCACCAGTCCTCAAGTACAGACAGATGTGAGTCAGCTTTGGTCTGAAGTACTGCCATGTATCCACCAGAGAAGCCAAGATGTGCAACACGGCTTTGTATCACCTGCAGTTCCAATGATACAACATTTTCCTAGAAAAATAAGTGGAAATTTCCAATCTGATTTATCTTTGGTCTCCTTCCCTGTAGAGTGAAAGGGCTTGACAAAGAGTAATACATTTATCCACCCAAGGGAATCATTTTCTTCATCTCACCAATGGACAATCCTAGTTCCTGAAGAGTTTAGCCATCTATCTGAAGACAAAACAAAACAAAATAAAACAAAAGAAGATGAAGCCATTGGGAGGATTTGGAGGAGCAAGACTGAGTCGCTTTTCTTAAGGAAAAGTAATATGACCCAGAGGAATTATCTATGGTTTCAGAGATTCTGAGGTTAAAAAGAGTAATTTATTGAGTCTCTAAATTGACAATAGACAGAAGGGAACTTCAAAAAGACCAGCAAGTCTGCTGGAAGTGAAAATCCCTGCTAAAGAGCTACGGTGTCCTCTGAGCTTTGCAGGAGCCCACCATGAGATTTAACACCAATAGGGCACAGAGAAACAGACCAGTGAACCTCA
This sequence comes from Crypturellus tataupa, assembly GCA_034781795.1. Taxonomy (NCBI): domain Eukaryota; kingdom Metazoa; phylum Chordata; class Aves; order Tinamiformes; family Tinamidae; genus Crypturellus; species Crypturellus tataupa. The sequence goes on from JAWLRI010000795.1 coordinate 2,384,357, forward strand.
AATTATTCCAATTTATTCCTAAAATTATTCCACTTAGAAAAGTAGAAATTTTCTTTGCAGAAATAAATGCATCAGGTAAAACATCTTTTGGGCTACTTCCATGCTAAAAAATAAAATATGCTAACAGTTGTTCTGAGACCCTGAGGGCATGTGGTAGAGCTGCTCTCCATAGAGCTCAGCAATATTTTTTTTTCCCTCTAAATCAATGTGTCACCATCCTGATTGCCTGCTGGGAATGGTCCTTGGCTTGTTTAGGTCAATAACACATACACAGTGCTAATATTGAGATTACACTTCATAAAGCCCTTAGGGACAGAAAGGGTAAACTCAGGGACAAAGACTGTTAATAGCATGATGCATTTCTCTCCATACTGACATATGGAATGTATATGGTGGGTAGCTGTTGATCCATCCCATTTCCACTCCAGAAAGACCAGTGTTTAGACAGGTCAATAGTGACCAGCAAGGATCATTTCTGATGAAAATCAGCAGTTGATCTCGGTTACTAAGTTTTTTGAGTGATTTACAGCAAAATATAAAGTGATTTCTAGCACCGAAAGCATAGGGAAAATACAGTCATGCAATTACAAGCAAATAACTTGTAATAATATTTTAAAGTAAAATCCAACAATTTACCACCACCTGTTTCTTCAACTAGTCTATGTCTGCGCTATTAAATAAAACAGTGCAGGGACTGTATTCTGTCCCTGGGGCTAATCTACACAAATTAGACACATTCATATTAAATAAAACTTTTTCTTGTTCTCTACAGACCTCTTCCAGTGCTGTTTGTCTTTAGCTAATAGTAGTAATCTGTGTGCATGTATGCTACTTCAAATCAAAATATCTAATTTAATTCAGATAAACAACTATTTAAAAATATATTACTGTTTATTATTATTATTTATTGCTATAATTTATTCCTGAGTGTTATTTATTAGTTGGGATGTTAATGATAATAATCCATCCCAGAGCGAGGAGTGTTTTGCATGTAATATATGAAAAAGTTTGAGAGTGGAAAAACTGGAGCACTGGAGACTGGAGGGATCCAAACCTTGTTCCACCTTGTTTGTAAGGGTTAATAAAAATAGTCTTTAGCTGTGGAGTGAGTCAGATCACCGTTAAGCTGTACAGAAAATAAGAGTTTAACAGAATCACAGAAGGCCTGAGGAAAGGACCTATAGAGATTATCTACTTCAATCCACCTGATCATGAAGGGTCACCTAAACCATGTTCCACAGGACTGTGTCTAGATGTTTTTTGAGTATCTCTGTAGTCACTCTACAGTAGGTCAACACTCACCCTGTACTGGCAAGAAGCATTATTTTTCCCCAGGTGAAGCACTCTGCACTGTGTTGAACTTCATGAGGTTTCTCTCTGCCCATAAATCCAGTCTGTCAGCAGCCTATGACATTACAGCCAACTTCATATCATCAGTAAACTTCATTTCACTGATGGATAAATTGAACAATACTAGACCCAGTTTTGAGTCTCGCTAGCTACAAGCCTCCAACTAGACTCTGCACCCTTGATCACAACCCTCTGAGCTCTGTCTTTCCCCCAACTCTCAATCCACACAACTGTCCACTCAACTAACCCACACTAAATGACCATATTTTCCAGAGTTCATTTTCCAGAATATGTATGCTTAGGATTACCTAGCCATGCAGGTCATCTCATGTATACGAGGTCATCTCTTACATATTCTCTCATCATCTTAGAAAACGAAATCTCTCATATTAGCATTCTGGAAAACAGCTGTAAGAGGTTCACAACACATATAGATTTTCTTTGTTAATAACCAAACCAAACAGAGATAAATACACAGGCCCTGGAGGTCTCATCTTAATTTATCTGTAAGTATTTTTGTCTGTCTGATACCTCACTGCTTTGATGTCAGGCAATTTTACATATCTCACTTTCATCATTGCCCTAAGCATTAGGCTTGTTTGCAGAGGGCCCCTTGGGTTGGCTCCATAGGGCATAGAGAAAGAGATGGAAGATGAAGAGCAGTTTTCATATCTACTTTGTGAAATCTGTCAGCAGAGAGAGTCACCTGAATGCAGTGCATGGGCTAGGATGGATCCCATACAATCAGGTGTCTTGATCACATAGCTGAATGGTTTTTGCTAAATGCAACTCTTCATCAACATGGCCCTGAATGCACAGACCTGAATGGGAAAGGATTGAACATAAAATTTACAATAAAATGAATCCCATCTCCACCTCAAACCTTGGAGCAATGGGCTGACCAGAAACACTGGGAGGAGGAATATATCTGTAGCAAGCCCAATATGAGCTCAGCTCTGCACTACTCAGCTCGTCAAAAGTTTTCATCTGGATTCACACGTCCCACAGTATACGGCTCTGACCAAGGGAGAGACCATCACAATGATATTAACTAGTTAGAAATCAAGAGAAAATGGAACCAGAAAATTAAATTTCCTTTTGATAACTCATGCTTGTGATCAGTTTCATTTCCGCTTAAAAAAATGAAATGTTCCTTTCGGCTTTACAGAAGTCTAAAATCAAATATTTCAATTTGAGAATGCCAAAAATTCTTTTTTTTTTCCCTCTTAGGATGTTCAAGTGGGTGTCCTAGCATCTACGAATCAATTAGCCCAAGCTCAAGAACAATTTTGTTCTAAAAAAGTCTTTCCTAATCCCACATTCTTCCTGAGTCTGGGCTGAAAACAAATATCAGGAGTTCCCACAAGAACAGAAACTCCACTTTCTAATGAGCTACATGTGCAGGAGGTCAATCTGTTGTCTGTTATTAATACCATCTTGCCTCTATATTACTTTCACACCCAGCACAGTGCAGATGACGCAACTGAGACTTCATGCAGTGACTTCTGTGGTTTAAGGAAACTTTTAAACAGATTCTCCTGTTGTGTCGCTGCGTTTTTGACTTTTGTCTGTTGTCACCAATCATCTCGTGTTGCACTTTTCCTGTAGCATGTTCAGACATGAAGACTCTTCACTCTGCACCTCCCACCCAGCCACCTGGCCAGCATCTACCACCATAGACATTTGATCCATTCCTGCAACTGCTTAATAATACTACTAAAAAAATAAGCAATTGTCCAACAGAATAGGAAAGCCACATTCTTCTGGAGAACACGGTGATAAGACTTTAACATCCATGCAGATTACACAAGATTTTTATCTTCTACTACGAGGTCCCATCTGTTGCTGGCACAATGTAAAAGAGCAGTGCTCTGGTACTCATCATAGCACCTCTCTGGGTGTGCAAAATTATAATTTGACAGATGCAGAAAACTGTTCTTTATAAGGAGTCAGAAACACTCTGGGCTGAGAACCCAGATGATCTAAAAATGAATTGCTTGTGATTCAAACTCAGTGTTTTAAAAGGAATAATTTTGTGTGTTTTTTTTTTTTTATTATTATTATTTTGTTGATTACCCCTATTTAGATAGAAATTGTAGGTATTGAATATATCAAATCTGCCTTTGCTTAGCTTTGTGCTTAATGGTTATCCTTCTGCTATGCTTTTTGTAATATTTGCAGTCTTTTTGAGATTTGTCAATACCAGCCATACTGTAGGTACCATATAAATGGACAGTATAAAACTAGACCCACAGTGTCAACAAATCTTACTTATGTCTCTGTAGCTGACCTGGTAAGAGTCTGCTGCTCAGAGGCAAGAAAGTGAAGAATGTCTTTCACTTGTCATGTTCCCGGGCATAAGAAATAACACATGCTTCAAATTCACATTCTCAACCTAACTTTCCTTTACATAAAATGTGTCTTTCCTGGGCTTTCCCTTTTGTATCATCTGACATTTCTGGAAATGTAAAATATGAGCAAAATGCCAGAGCTCCCCTCAAACATCTTTGTCTTCTTCTGTGTGTATGTAAATTTATGAAAATGATGAAGGAAGACTCTGAGAACTTAAAACTAAATGAACCTCCTCCACAGATTTGTACCTTAATCCCATCAAGATGCGATTCCAGGTTTCAGAGGTGAAACCTGTAGCTCCTACCATAAGCAGAGAGACTTGCAAGTACCTCTCTTGGTCAGGTTCACTCATCCAGGAACACATCCCTTTCAAAAATAATTCCTCGTCTTCAGAAAGAAATTAATAACACATCCATCTTGATTATTTTAAAGATTTTTCCCTTTAAAAAATGTAAAGAAGTGAAAGAATGAGCATTGACTGATTTAAAGCTTTTATTTATTTTTAATGTTTGCCATTTGTATTTTACAGCAGAGCAATAATATATAATTCCTATTGCATTACAAAAACAGACAAACACCTATTTGCAGTGAGTTATTTTAGGTGACACTCCATAAACACTCAACAATCCATCAGATCCTCTGTAATGTATCGGTTTCTCAGCTCTGCTTTTGCAAAAAAAAAAAGAAAAGGAAAAAAAAGAAAAAATATTGTGAGTGAAGTGAATACTCACAAACGGTCCCTGGCTGTGGCAAGTGTAGGTACAAGATGCCCAGCAAATTCCTGACATTCTACTGATGCAGCTATGGTCAGTTCAGAGTTAAACTTCTGCCAGTGTTATTGTGGTCTAAAATACAATAAATATACCTCCAAGGTGGCTGATGGCATTTGCAGTCTGCAATGCCCATCTCTGGTGCACTGCATCGTTGACTGGTCTAGTTTATTGATTTCCCATCTCTCAAACCATGCAAATCTTGTCTGCTGAGATGACGGTATGTGATAGGACATGTGACAGGGAAGAGTCAACAGTTCTTAAGTGGTCAAGAGGAAGAATCCCAAGTTGAGATGTCTCCCTCTCAATGGATACATCCTAACACTCCTTCTTCCAGAAGAGCTTCTGGAAAAATAGTCAATATCCCCCCTCAAAATATCTGGCTTAGTGGTATGATTTGCTTACAACTCTGCCACTAATGAACTTTCTTGATTTCATGGAAGTGAGAATGAGTTGGGTCTTTTTTTTTTTTTCTTTCTTTTTCTAAGAGTTGATATAAAATGTCTTTAGATGTATTTCACTTATCTCCTTCTCTAGCAATATGCAAATCAGGGGCCTCTGGATAGATAGAGAGATTTTTTAACAGTGTTAGAGCATTAGCAATGCTGAATGAATGCCTGCAGCATTTTGAGAGTCTTTTGTTTTAACTCTTGCTTATGCTTCCATGCAAGCTACAGGTCATAAATACAGTTTCGCCTTGAAGTAAAAATACTTCTTGAGAAGTGTTTATAGGTTACACATTTCACCCACTTTGCATGGACACATTGGACAGCTGTCTGGTGAGCTGTTTCCTGGTCATCTCCACTGTGTGGGATCCACAGGGCTCTGGGAGTGATGAAATAAGTGGGATAACTGAGTCCAGCTTGAAGCCCATCATCTGGCAGTGAGCTCCATCTGAGCTTTGGAAGGAGTTTGCTGGTGTTAATGAAGACTTCCCTCATGGGAAGTATTCCAGACATTGGCACTGAGGTTCAGTTCATCCAGGGCCAACACTAGAGCAATAGCTTTTGGACCACAGTTTGGCAGACTGTGAGATCTTTAGAGTGACCCAGATGTCCTGCAATAACCTATGAATTTGAGATCATACTTGAGCAATCACATGTGGGAGAATGGTGTGGGCTGAGGATCCTGCTGCTGTCTTACCATCTCACTGGGACCTGTGCTGCTGTCACCTGTGAAATGCATCAGTTCTTCTGAAGAGGAGGAAATCTGAAGATTTCCTTCTTTTGCTCAGGAAATCCAGGATAAGGACAGCCAGATTCCTCCCCTGGAACCACACATCACCTCTCACCGCCAGTCCATTGTAAACATAACCTTAGCGTTTTGCCAAGGGTTTCTTCCAGTCTGCTTACTCTCCTTTTCCCCCGGGTGATTCACATCTTTCCCTTCTCTGGCAAAAATCAGGATGATTTCAACCCTTGTGTTTATAGGAAAGCTTTGCTGGCTCCCTCCCTTTCCAGCTCTCCCTGGGCTTTGGATGGCAGCAGGTGATACAACGGGCTTGCTCGAAAATCACCCTGCTGACAAAAAGCATTATTTAGACAGTGACAGACACAGAAAGGCCTGGCTATGTTGTTAGTTGTCACGTTAGGCAGCCCTTTCACTGCTGCTCTTAACACCTATTACAGTTGCCAGGCAGTGAGCAAGCTTTCCGATGATCCCGCATCATCTAGATGCAAAGTGACTTGACTGCTCCGAGGCTGCTGATTACATTTGTTAGCGGAGATAGGGAACCTGGTGCCGGCTGCCGAGCCTCAGGAATACATTTCCGCGAAGGACTGACTGCCGTAAAAGACTCTGAATTCCTGCAAACCTGTCCCCACAGTGAGACTGTGCAGGTGGAGGAATAGGCACTAATTCAAGACTCCATGCAAAGGAGGAAGAGCTTTTCCTACTGCTGACCATCAAGGACACTGGATAAGAGGTCCAAGCACAAAGCAGTTGAATTACCCACTCCACAAGCAATAAAAAGATAGTTTAGAGTCTGAGAGAAGGCAAGAAATATGCCATCCTCACCAGAGGACCCTTGGGGTGATGGTCAAGCACAACACTCAAGGATCACTATGATAGGGAGGGCAGCAATGGTCTTTCAGGTGCTTTTGTAAGTGATGCAGAGAGGATATATAGGACTTTGACAGACTCACTAGTCACATCTCAGAGCATGCCTACAAACATGTGTGGAGTCACACACTTGCCCCCTGAGAAAGTAGAAAACACAATTAAAAATGCACTGGTGGGACAAGGGAAGGAGGGAGAAGTTGCCCAGGCAAGAAACCATACTAATGTAGTATTTTGTTCAGGAATAAATACATTCACACTGACCTTAACTGTACTCCCAAAGCTGTAACTCCTTTGAAGATGTTTTTGGAAGCTACGAGCTTTTAACAGCAGATAAGAACATCATTATCACATGGCAATGAGTTCCATAGTGACCCTGTTGTGCACAAACAACCATATCTAAGGCATCCAGTGCAAGCCACTGTTGCAAACAAATATTTTTTTAACAGGTGCTGCTGTAATGAAAGGGAATGTTGCTCTCCTGCAGGAAGAAGTATTGATAAGTCTTCACTTCCAGTCACCAGGGACCCTGAAGATCATCTTCCCAGAAACTTATTTATGAGTTAGTCCACTCTTTATTAAATGTAATCAATATTTCCCCAGCCGTCTTGGTTTTATACTTTGCTGCCATCGTCTGTACTTTTCCGATACTGCATCCTGCTTTTGATAGCATGGGCAGAATTCCTCTCCAAATCACTCTCCCCTTCTACTAGAGAAGATGCAATGGATATATTTGCTTTCTAGGGCAACACTGTCACTAATTACACAGGGGACAGGCACCCTGGTGCTCGTCAGCATCTGTTTTGGGTGGTGCTCGTCCCATTGAGTGACGGGACACGAATGGGGCTGGAGTTTGAGGGATTCTCCTGGGTGAAAGGATGCTTTCATGTACCAACACGAGCAGACACGCAACGTCCCCGTGGACCAGGTTTACCAACTGCCATCTCAATTATTCTGCAATGTGACCGTGTGCTGGCTGCTCCCTGTTGCACAGCTTTTAAGCACAGCTCAAAGTGAAACTCGATGCTGTAGCAAGTCGTGGCAGGGCTGTGGGTTAGTGACTTAATTGACTTCTGAGTGTTTCATTTTATTTGCTCGGCCACAGGACGTGCCATGAGGAAAGACCTGCAGCCTGCACCAAGCAAAGGCCTTTTCTAACGCCTCTCTTTTAACTGCTTCCTCAATGAAATCAGTTGTAATTCATCCGATCCCTGTGTGTTTTTCTCTCTTACATCTGGGGCACATTATATCAGAGCCAAGAGCAGTTATCGTTCGAGGAGTAACTCTTTGAAGTCAATCAGAAGAGCCCCGGCACTGAGTTAGCAGCATCAGACTTGATGCCAAGCAAAATACAGCCAGATATTTCTAAACCAGAAAATATCCTGCCTCCTAAGAGACAAGTACAAATGCCTTCTCAGGGGAGAAAAATGGGAACAGACCTAGAGAAATCCAGGTTTATGCTAAGCCAGAATCCAGCCCAGGACTTTGGCAGGGCTAATGCAATGCTGCCCAGGCAGAATTAAGAATCAGATATAGGACATAGCTGGAAAGTGAAGGATTCCCTTTTCCTGGATCGGTTCCTTCCCAGTAATTCAGGCTAAGAGATTCTGCTAATCTGCCAGAGCAGCCTTCTATATCTGATCCAGGGCTCCCAGAGAGAAAACTGGCCACCAGCCTTGCTTTAGCTTGATACAAATGACTTCTGCTCCATCTGGGGACAGCTACCAACGCTCCTTTCCAAAACCTCCTGACCATTGGGGAAGAAAGGTTCGTGGATAATCATTAATAAATAAACAAAAAAAACCCCAAAAAATAAAAATTATAAAAGGTTCTACTTTATTTCAGCACCTCTTTGGGTAAGACAGCACCATGAAGTCCCAAGAGCTTCCCCTGATGCCTCCCAAGACATCTACCTTCCTGTGAAGACAAGAGATTCAAGCCTTTTTCCCTCCCCGCATCAAAGCCATCAAGTAAAGGCATAATTTTCTTTTATTCTCTTCAGTAGGAATCTGGTCACGGTCATTATCAAGGGCAGGTTCGCAGCTTTTCCAGTTTTTGGTCCCTGGACTCTTAAATCTCAGTTTTTGCCATCCTGTAAAGGCAAGGTTTAAATTCTGAAATTTCTATAGCATTCCTTTAGAAGAGAAAAATGCAGCATCATTATGCCAGCATGTAGTGAGTCTTTGTGATCCTCCTCTTATTCTCATTTTCCAAGATGAAATGCTTGAATGCTTGAAAACACCCTCAGGACATGTTAATTTAAGTAATGTGTGTCTTGCAGGTATTATGACCCTGCAAGTAGATCAGCACTTAATATGCTGTTGTTCTGTTTGGCAGATATAACTTCTGAGTATCTTTTTTTGTTGTTGTTCAGACATTGTTTAAATACACAATTATTTGTTATGAAAATTCAATAACATTTTAATGATTAAAAAATAAATCCCATCTGTTTGGTGTTCCCCAAAAGGAACAGGAAAAAAGATATATTAATAGAAGTTCTTGGCATTTCCATTTGAAAAAAATATTTATGTAACCAGGGTAACCACATGAAATTATGAAATGTAACAATTCTGCAGAATATCATCAGAAAAGATTCTAGTACAGTGACTTACAGTTTGTGCCACATAATCAGAGATCCAGGGCTGAAGATATTGGAGAGGAGCTTTAATTGTTTAATGAAATGTTTTATTGTTTAATGAAAAGCAAAGTCCATCTCAGAGTTATGAGTTAAGTGACCTAAGTTATTTAATATGGTGACTTTCTGGAAAAATATGAGAAAATAGATTTGTTATACATTGCTTTGCCCTTCTTGCAAAAAATAAGCAAGTCAGGCTTTTATCTTCAGCCTGACTATGCTGATACAATGACTCAGGTCAAAATCTCCCCCTTTTTATTTTTTTTTAATTGATATTTGGCTCCAGATATCTTCTGCCTCCTTATGAGTGTCTTTACTTCATGGGATCAGAGGGAAGGAGGAAAAAAAAGTAAAAAACTACGGTTCAAAGGTTCAACAGTATTTATCTGTGACCTCAAACCTACAGATCACACTTAAAATCACACATTTTTTTCAGAGTAAGACTAGTGCCTCGCTAGTCTGTGGGATCTACCTCAAATACTGTCTGCAGCAATTTGGCCATGAAAGAGGATGGAAATGTTTTGATTTGCTAAAAGATTAATCAGGTGATGATTAGTCCCCACCATTGGTAAAGGATTTTTAAATTGGGAGCTTCCTAGATCATTCAGTGAATAGAAAATCAGATTTACAGATGCGCAAGGGAAAGACTCCACAAAATAATTCATTCTACCTTTACTCTTATCATCAAATCAGAGAATTATGTGTGCTATGATCTTCAGAAAAAGGCAGTGACCTTACTAAAAAAGAACATGATTATAGTCCTGGTTTTCTAAGCACTAGTGTCATCAGTTGTTCTTACAAGGGAAACCCAGGATTCAGATTTTGGCAGAGGTAGATGAAGAATAATTTATTTTTTCTCTTAATGAGAGAGACTGAAACTACAAGGAGTTTCAATGGAGCTTTTAAAAGGTTTTCTTCTGCTTTTCTTGAAGGAAACTCCTTTCTGGTTTTATCCCTTCTGATGCCTTGGTAAAATAGACTCCTCTGAGCTTTGTCTATTTTGTGCTAAGTTTAACCAGCCAGTTTGAAGCCATTTGTCAGCCTCTCGTGTCTGCTGTGCAATGTCTGAATGTAAATGAATAAATTATGGCAATTAATTTCTCATGAAGGCGGTAGATGGTTATCAGAGAACATAAAGTACAGGACTTAATCAAGGAAGGACAGAAGAACGGGAACAAAGGGGAAACATTTTTCTTAAGATCTGGGCTCAGGAAGGCTACGTGAGATCATGAGAGATCGCCATGAGGAAGGTTTGTTTTAAAGGCAAAATGCACTTCCATGCTGATGTGGATAGAAGTAAAATGAGGGAAGTGATTTCCAAATGTACAGAGCAATGAAGTGGACAGCTTCCAGACTTTCTGATTCATGGGAAATTCCATCACTTATTTAATTTTTCATTTCTGAAATCAAATAACTTCTGAAAAGTTGATATCTTCTAAGAAGCACATTAGGACTAAAAAGTTTGGCTCAGAGAAAAGGTTTTATTTCAGTGACATCAGAGCACATCATTTTGAGTTCTATTTCTTGGCATCTTCTACAATATGTGTTTCAGATAAAAGAATGCGTTCCATTTCAAACAGGCAATTTCAGATCAAATACTGAAGCATTCCATCCTTTTAAACATTGGAAAGAACTGTTAAAAAGATGGCTATTTGTTGTGGAAGTGGGGATTTTTTTAGTGGTTTAATTTGAACTAGAGTGGAATGTCTCTATTCTCTGAAGTCTACTGAAGAATTTCTACACCACCTTATGGAGACAATCTTGCTCTACTCCCTCACCTTTTCCCTTTGGTGTCTTTCTCACATTTGGGCAACCTAAAATTTCAGAAGCCTCATCTTATTGCATGGCTGTGCTACCCAATGCATCTGGGCAATTTCAAATCACAGAGACACAAGAAACATCCACATATCCATGAAGGACACCATGCTGTACCTGACTTGCTCCAAGGCTGATCTGCTCACATCTCCTTCTGGAAATATAACGCTATTGAGTTCATGTGAGGAAACAAACAGAAGGAGATGAGGAGACAAGGTGTAGGGTACTGTGTTTGCTCTACTTGGCAGCTGCATGTGGCTCAGATAGAGTTAAATAAAAAGCAAAGGAAAGAAACAATAAAAAAAAGTTCACTATTAGTCCTTGAAAACATTTTATTCATGGAGCACTGCTTCTGATCCCTGTGTGTGATATGTTCCCCTCATGTCTAATAACTGCATTTAATGCCTGCTAAATAAAGCATCATCAGCTCCCTAATGATTTCACTCTCCTGTACTTACTCTGTCTGCCACTTCACATGTCTTGTGTGTGTGGCTTTACATTCACACACACAACCCAATGCAAGACATTGCAACAGATTGCTTAAAAGAAAAAAAAATATCCCGAATATCCCCTTGAAGAATGTGCAGCATTTAGGAACAGGAGACTTTGTGTTGTGAAGATAACAAGTCAAGGCTAAAAATACCTTGCTCTGATGGGAAGAAAATGCAGAGTACTTTCCTTAGGTGGCACTCAGCTGTGCTTAGCTACTGGCAGATTTTCTTTCTCCACTGGTGAGAGGCTCTAATTTCCAAGAGATTTCCTGAGTGACCCTGAGTCAGTGCCCATCTAGAGGCCTGATCCTCTCTTTTAGCTGTCTATAGAAGTCACCTGAACTTCAGCCCCTTGTGTGGCTCTCCACACTACAGAGCTGCAGTACAGGGTTCAGCCTGCAACAGTCAGTAGAGTATAACCGATCCCCTGGTTGTGTTTTGGGGGGCCATAAAGAACCCACCACAAGATGGGGAGCACTGAGAAGAGGGTTTCCAGGTGGAATTCATCTCTCTGCCTCAGGTGATGAGAAGGCAGGAGTCAGGTAGATGCTAGGGTATCTAAGAGACAAATGAGAAGGAGCAGGAATCTCCAGATCCTGAGGTAGAAGCAGAGAACTTCTTTCTCAGAATGCATTTATTTCTCCATGACAAAAGCATGTGATGAGCTCACCTGGTTCAACTGAAGACTGAGTTTATCTCACCTCAGCATGGGTATTTACAAAGAAAATGTCTCCATCAGACAGAGACAGAGTTGTCTACTTACAGGCCAAGAATTTGCTAGAAATAGCCAAAAGGAGATTCCTCATCTACCAAAGGAGATGGTTTATCTACCAAAAGGAGGAGTCTGCTTTAGGCTGGGATGCACCAAGCCCTGAACTCCCCTGAATCCCTCTTTATTGACTCTACACGGTTTACTTGCTCCAATGTGGACATCCAGATAGGATGACTCTCCTTCCCACTTCTCCTGCAACCACCATATCCACAGTGATACAAGGAGCCTGTGGTAGAACCTGGCTCTGAAACCCAGTCTTATATCCTGAAAAGCAAACAATCTCCCTAGGATTAGGGTCATGACAAGTTAAGTGAAGACTTGCACGATCATTCAGATCCTTCTGAGTCTTGTGTGGCTCAAATGACTCCCGGTGGGATATAGAAACAACTAAGAAAGCATCCAAGTTCACCCCTTTTACAATGGTCAGAGTCATAGGACTCAAAACTAGCTCATTAGGAAGCGGCACGGAGTATAGACTGAGACTGCCTTGTGTTCAGAGGTTCTGCTCCAGAAAATAAAGCAGCAAACAGTCTCTCAAGAAGTATGGGACACGGTAGTGCGAGTTGGAATGGCCCAGGTAACTATGTCCTGTGCTAAAACCTTACCTCTTAGTCCTCAAAACTGCTAAAATAGGCAATTAACATTAGACTTGAGTATAATGCAGACTCCTGCCTCAGTCAGCTGCCAAGACTGAGATGTACAGGCCTTCTTCATCTGGTTTAATTCTGCCATCTTCTGGTGACCCACTGTGATTATTCAAGCACCTTGAATTCTTTGCAGATTTGCTATTAATATGTCCCTGCTATTAATATATCTGCTTAGAAAGTACTTCTACCAACCAGATTTCAAGGGATGGAAACACTCCAAGTATATATTTTTTTCCTTTCTGCTCTTCTTTGTTTCTTCTCTTATGTTTTCATCTTGCTCCTGTTCACAAGTCCTTTAAATGGCTTTATCTACCCTGTGCTCTCAAATCCCCTTCCCATCTCCTGTCTCAACCTGAACTCAAAGTTTTCCCCTCTTACCTTCTTCAACACGTTCTCATTTAATTCAGTGTTCAAGTCAGTTCGTGATAGGCCTCGACAATTTTGAAAGAGAAGAAAGAGAAGGAAAAAAAAAAAAGGGAGAGAGAGAGAGAGAGGAAGACAAAGCCTTGTAAAGATTAGTCTCTTGAGGGGGAACAAAAAAAAATAATAAAAAAAAACCTCAGTCTGGAGGGAAAGTTTAATTAAAAAGAGCAGAGTTTTTAATTACCAGGGAAATCTACTTGAATGATTCATTTGCATAATCCCAACGGCATTGGAGGAACAGGCAAGAAGGAGATAAGGTTTCTGTAAAATCCTTTTCTTGCTTTTCCGTATCTCTCCAAAAATGACTGTGATCCTTCACTCCTCCTCTCTCCCATTCCCTAATACATTTCTTCCCATCTGATTGCACAGTTTGGCCCTGGACTGCCTGTTTGTTCAGCTTTTCCATTGCTATTGCATGATGCATTTTGCTGCAAATGATGCACCTTTTCTCTAGGTGAGGTTCAGCCTGTCCCTGAATGCTTCCCCCACAGTTCCCAGACTCTGATGGCTTGTTCATGTTTTCTGATCATTGGCATTCAGATTCTTTGTGACATTCAGAGTGAGAGAAATCATCAGAGAAATGAATCAGCAGGTCAGAAGACCTTTAGTCAACTCTGGTCAACCAAAGAATGACTCAGGAAAATTAGACTTTTGTCTCAAAAAAATGGTTCCTTTCCAAACATATCAGATTAAGGCAGTCGGTCTGCTCTATCCAATCCAGTCCTGCAAGAAGAAGGCAAGATTCAGATGAACTTAAGTCTCTGAGTCCAATGAATCAAATGCTTTTTATCTGTATGGACTGACCACGTGGTGAAAGCTTTTTTTTTCCCTTCCAGAGCACTAAAAAGCACAGATAAAAGTATCAAGCACTGTCGCACGATCAACTTAACTCATAAAATGTCATTCTCACACTTCTCACCTTTCCCTGCTAGGACTTCCCCAGGCAATGCCCTGGGTTTTGGGGTGACCATGGTCCAGGTAATAGGCAGAAAGACAGAGACCACCCAGTTTTAGCAAGGAAGGAGATTGACTGCATGGATGCAACAAAGATGCTCCACTTAGCCTGAATAATTTTATTTACTTGCTTAGGGACAACCAATGAATCCATAGGTCAGCAGATGAAGAGAATTCCATGCATTTACCACAGTGGCAGTAGGGAGGTTGTTGTTGTTGCTGTTCTTGATTCTTTAAAGCCAGAAAATTGATGGAAGCACAACGGTAAGAAATTTGTCTGAGCTTTTCTCACTTCCTAACACCCTCCATATTAACCTAGGGTAGGGATAGCAGAAATCAAGAAGCAATTAAAAATGTCAGAGGACAAGCAACCTGTATCTGTACCAAAAACTCAGGACAGAGGAAAATAATCATTTTGAAAAGCACAGTATGGGGAGCAAATATAAGACCAACATAAAGGGAAAAGGATGACAGAGATCCAGAGAGCAGTATGGATTATTATTGTGTTGTTTGCATGGAGACAGGCAGTGTGTGAGTGAGGAGGGATCATGTTTAACCCATGGGGATACCACAGCCAAGCAGGTTGTCCTGACAGACTGTCTCTGACATGCAGGGTAGAGGAGGATGATGACGGTACAGGATCTATTTATGCTGATAGATGACATCTGAGGCAGTCTTTAATTAAGGAGAGGAGAGGGAGAGGACTGGAGATGGGGGGACACCACAGGAAATCACTGTGTGATTTGTGTGTCTGGGTTTGTATCTATCTAAAATAGGCAAGGCTTGTAGGATGAGTTAATGCCACCTTAAAATTAATGTAGTGTATAATGTAAATGCAGGTAAAAAGAAAACCAGAACAATCTCTGGGGGTAAGCAAGCCCTTTGAGGGGTTGCAACCTAGTAGTGTAAGGACCCATGTCAAAATTGATCTCCCCTGCCTTTATGAAAAGACATGATTGTGAAGGTTTTGATGAAGCAGGTCTTTATGTATGACGTGCTGCAAGCACTGTGTGCTTCTCTGTGTGTGTGCCAGCACAGCAACGAGCAGCAGAGGATTTGCTCAGTCTATGAGAGAGAGGGATGAGCCCATGTGTGTGTATTTGAGCTGCAAGCACGTGGACAGATGGGTCTGCCAACCCCGTGGACGCACGTGCACAGCAGGCAGCAGGTGGGCTTGCTTGCATGCATCTTTGGGAATGATTCAGGAATAGGCATCCACGCTGGGAGCATTGTGTACAGTAAGAGAGGAGTGTGTGTACTGTAAGCAGGAGACTGCATCTGCTCCTGGGATTGCTGTGTGTGCAAAGCCTTGCGTGCCCATGACTTCTACATCTTGCGGTCTCATCAAGCACGCAGCAGAAGGAAGGCTGCTGACCTTCGTTCAACCTTGAGATTTATCATTTATGATAGTGAGAAATTCCCAGGTTGCCCCACATGCACTGATGGAGAAGTGAGGAAAGGAGAAAGCAAGAAGGAGGAAATTTCTGCTGGCTGGAAAATACCAGTGGGCCATATTAGCTGCCAGCAGTGTGTTATAACTGACTGAAGAAAGGGCTGTAGGGACTATCTGGTCCTCTGAGCAGAAATATATGAAATATATCCTACAAGTGAAAAAGTAATCATGAAATATGGAAGATCGGGGACCAGGACCCACAGATGAGTCAGACTTTTTGAAGGCATAAATGTGTCCTACCAGTCTGGTTGTTTCACTGACCTTCAACCTCCACAACCAGAGGCACATCTTGGATTGCAGAGCTCAGGTTTGAATGTCCTTCAGTGCCATCCTGTAACTCCCAGGTCCAGTATGATACCACTTTTCCCCTTGGCCATTTTTAACTGACCTTCTCTGTCTTGTAAAACATTTACTGGGCTTATCTTCAGCCCCTGCCCACACATGCATGCTCTGCCTCCCCTTAAACGAGTGTTTCACAAGCCAGCCACGACATTAAAGTCCTCAACCTTCTTTTCAAATGCAGCTGAGATTAAGGCACAAACAAGGATGAAGGAGAGACAACCAGCTCCAATGTGCACAAAATACCCAGTTCATGTGTTTCATTTCATCAGGAAACCAGGCTGCAAACACAGCCAGTTGTTAGCAATGCATTGAAATGAATTCTGAGTTGGTGGTTAAACATGCGAATCAAAACAAAACAAGATAAAATAAATCCCCACCAAGGCTGGTATTATAGTCTTAGCATTCATGACTGTGTATTTCACCAATTACTGCCCTCTTTGCTATGTTCTCTCTCTCTCTCTCTTCAGGCAGATTGTTATAGTATTATACTGCTATTGACTCAAACCTCATCTCAGAGGGCCCAGAAAAAAAAAAAAATCCTTTTGGCTGCATTAAATAGAAGAGTATTCAGTAGGTGCACCCTGGGATAAGTCAGTCCTGCCCATGGGCCAGCTGTGCTGCTGGCAAATCCCCCCATCATATTTCAGCATCTAATCTATCCTGCTGTGCTCAGCTATGTTAAACAATACTTACCTAGGAAAATTTAGGGAAGTTCATGCAGGGTCTGGATGGAGCAGTCACCCAGGTCACATCTGGGTCTCTACTACTGCTGACCTGCTGTTTAACTGGTGATGAAAAGTCAATTTGTACTTGTGGTTCATCATTGCTTTGGGCATCTGGGATCTCCATCAGATTAACATGCAAGAACTTAATCAAAACCACCACCAATAAAACCATCACCACCTGTGTCCCTTTTCTTTCTAGTCCATTCCTCCTCATCTTTTTACAGTCTTATCTGTGATCAAAGTCATTATAGTATTCAGATAACAGGTTAGCTGTAAGTTTTCCGTTTTCCTTCCTTCCTTCCTTCCTTCCTTCCTTCCTTCGTTCCTTCCTTCCTTCCTTCCTTCCGTCCGTCCTTCCTTCCGTCCGTCCGTCCTTCCTTCCTTCCTTCCTTCCTTCCTTCCTTCCTCCCTCCCTCCCTTCCTTCCTCCCTTCCTCCCTTCCTCTTCCCTTCTTTCTTCCTTTCTTTCTTTTCTTGTCCTTGAACTGCAAGAGTGGCCAGAGCAAGCAACAACAACACCCATTTCTAGAACAAAAAAATTTTGCCTACCAGCAATGGTGGTCAACCCAGGTGTCCAAGATGATTTGCAATCAATGTTTGCTGCAGGCTGTGCTCTGTTTGGTATTAATGAACATCTTTCTGAAATTTGTGTCTAAGGATAAAAAAATGAAAGATCTAAAGGTCAGAGATAAATGCAAATGCAAATGCTTAGTCTAAGGAAAAATGCAGTAGCCACACAACCAACTATGCAACTGGGTCCAGCTCTTGGCACTGGTAGAATGTGGCAGAAGAACACACAGAGCCCAAAGCAGAATTATTCTCATCTCCATTTCCACCTCACCATCAAGAGGTTGCAATGTTTCCAAAGGGCAAAGTAGTCAAGCAATTCCCTCTTTCCAGGGAATGTTTTGGAAACAATGATGATGGCGATGCTACAATCGAAGCCTTTTGGGCACTGGTAAAGCTCTGTTACAGCTTCCAGACATTTCATAAAGCTACTAAATCTCATCAGAACACAAAATTTCAGGCAAGAGGGGCTAATAAGCCTTGAGTTGATGCCATTTGGGACAGGAGGAATGAAATGGTAGTTAACAGCTGGTAAGCCAAATATAACTAAGTAGGTAAGAAACAGTGAAAACAATGTTACTAGATGCAATCAGTAATGAATGAGGGGATCAGAATACAATTAATGATGTCAATTGATCTGCACTTATGGAAAGGAATCCTTTTGAAAATATCATGATGAGGTTTCTGATGATATAACAAGTTCTGTGGCATTGGTAAACACAATGACGTGAGATTTGTTGTTTCCAGTAGGATTTTTTTGTTGTTGCTTTTGTTTCTGTTTTAATTAGTAATATAAGTATCAAATTGACTAAGAGGTGGAAAAGTGACTTTCTCAGAAAGAACTTGTCAATGAGGAATCATCACTGACGTAGATTCTACAAGAACTATTCAATATTGTTATCAGTGATTTTGAAGTAACAATAAAAAAAAATTGAGCGAAGAGTAGATCTATAGAGAGATGTGAATTGTTTGCAAATCTTCACCAGTTTAAGCATGAGTCAAGTTCAATCATCTGAACACAAATTTTCATATCTACAAATAAGGAATGCAGGCCAACTGATTCAAATGGATACTGCACCAAGAAAAATAAAATTTAAAAAGAATTTTAGCTCCAGAATGAACAATACAAACAATTCAATGTGAACTTCTTTCCCAGAATAATGCCACAGTAAAAATTATGTATGTGATTGCAGCAAGTTTAATGAAGTGAATTTGATCCACAGTCTATGGATAAAACGGACACTGGAATACTGCATTTAAAAAACCCAAAATATATAAAAAGAAGAAAGGTGGAAAAAAAATAAAAAGAAACAAACAAACAAACAAACAAAAAGCCAGTTGAAACCTGGCAGAAATTCCAACTTAGCTTAGTAAAGTGAAGACTTAAGAAGAGACTTGATTGCCTTGTTTGAGCAGACAGGATAGGAAGAGTTATTTAATAAAGAAACAGAAAGAGATAAACATCAGAACAATCAGTGGCTGGATGATAAAACTAGACAAGGTTTTATCTAAATTAATATTTATATATAAATTAATCTTGTGTGCATGTGAGAGAGAGAGAGAGAATGATCGATCATCCAGAGAAGATGCCGTGGTAAAGAACACGAGAACTAATGAAATGTTATATTCTGTACAACAGCATGTGTTAAATAATTTAAAGTGGAAAAATAAGCTATTGATGCAGTTTTTTAATTTGAATATTCACATTTAATGTGGGTACTTCAACACTGTATTACAGATTCAGATGTTAGCACTTTTCCAGCAAAACACACAGGTCCACGGTACAGATTCAAGGGATGTTTTTCTGTCAGGCCATTCTATTTATTTGCTATCACACTCCTGGCACAGTTTTGGTCCATGCCAACTCGCTCCTTTCCAGGAAAGGACAGGAAATGTTAAGAATCCATAAATTCTACCAACTGACTGGCCATTTCCGACCTTGTCTACAGTAAATGGAGATTGTGATATTAAGCCATATCTTACAAAAATGGGAAGAACTTTGTGCAGTTGCTCAAGACCCATTACCTCCAACAATTATATGAATTGTTTGAAGCAGTTTTCTCTGTGAAAGAAAAAAATAAAGAGGATTCATCAGAATTCAGACGTCTAGACTTTTTTGTGTGCTTTTTATCATGAGATATTCCAATAAAGAATCTTCCATTTGATTAATAATAAAAAAAAAATGTTACTTCCCAAAAGGTCCAGGAGTGACATATTTTCAAATCGTGTGTATGGAAAGTTACTGCAAAGGGCCCATTTTTGTTCTGTTTAACTTGGAATTAGGTATCTACAAGCTTCTTCCTCATAATGACAGAAACTTGCACTTCCAATGCCCAGTACCTAATAGGAACAGAATTCTTGAGGAACAAATCAGACAAACACTGTTTGGAATAGTTTAGAAATATCCATTCTTATCTCCAGGCTTGGACAGTTTAGGGCAAAGTGACCCTGTCTTCTCTAACTTTTCCTTGTTTGGTTTATATCCTTGTATCTGTGACTGGTAAAAATTTTAGCATTTCCAACTATTTAAGCTCAGTTAAAGTGAATATTTATTATTTCTTGCCTGGCTTCAGTTAGAGCATTTGTCTTTAAAAATACCTAAAGTGACAACAAATTATGTTAATACCCTTGTGAAAGCGATTAGGCAGGGGTTTTGTTTTATTTTGTTTTAGGAGGATTGTTGCGGGGTTTGTTGCTTTTTTGTTCCAGGCGTTGCTCTCACTGAACCTCTAAAATGGTGACTTGGCATGTTGTCTTCAGACAGTTTCACAGAGAGGATAAAGAAGAAAATAAATAGCCATATGGTGCACAGGAGCCTAATTCATGCAAAGTTGCTCATCCCGGGCAGATGGAAATGGATGTTTGAGTACCTTAGTTAGAAAACTGTCTTTAAAACTCACCTTTTTTATTTTCGCTTTGTCATCAGCTTGGCTAATGAACAGCTCCAAGGCAACTTCTCTTGCTGCTCAGATTCTTGTGGAAATTAATTTTCCGGTGGAGTTTCCCCGCTCCCTGCCCTTTCTCTCCTGATCTGTCTGTGAGTTTAGGTGCAGATCAATTTATTTAACAGCAGCAAATGTGAAGTATACACAAACTGTTCCCAGTGTTCATGCAGGAAGGTGGTTGATATAGTCAGTGAAAAGGCAAGGAGATGCATGAATGCATCCAAATTTTCCCCACAATCCAGTGGGTTGTTTCCTCACCTGTTTTTTAACCATCAATGGGTCTGTAAAATTCTATCATGCTCTTTTTCTTTTTTTCCTTGTGACTTTTGGATATTCTTCCTGAAATTATGAGTCCATATTAGATGCATGTCATATCAAATTGTCAACCACTGGAAGCTGGGGGTTGGAGGGTAAGAATTAATTTTCAGGGAATCATCCCTCTGAACTGTCTGTTTTTTTCCCTGTATCCTTTCCCTGTGCATCTGCTCATTACACTTCTAATCCCCGAGATGGTGGCATTTTGATCCTCAGATAAAGGTGCAAAGTCAATCAACTGACTCATGCCAAATGCTCATTTTATTAAGTAACTTCCCACGGGGAATCGAAACAGAAGGCGCTGGATCAAGCTGGATGTATCCTGGAGTCCTGCAGTCCACCAAAAACCCGCTGTGTGAGCGTCAATAAGGCTGTGAATTCTCATCTCCAGAGTAATTCAAAACCTGAGTGCAATCCAACGGGATCTGGTTAAATTAGCAAATTCTAGTAGGAAATTAGTAACTCGCCTTTGCGGCTTGGAGCTCTTCATGAGTAGAGCAGGAACTGAGATTGCAAAAGTGGGAAAAGACTCTTATGAATTGAACTTTTCTCCTTGAACACATCTTCTCCCTCTTGAAATCTGGAAGAGTCCTGGAGGAACCTGCTCTCCTCCCACTTTCTCCTATGTCATGGGGAACCCAGAACTGCACCCAGTACTCCAGGTGCGACCTCACCAGAGCTGAAGAGAGGGGCAGGATCAGGATCCCCTCCCTCAATCTGCTGGTAACACTCCTCTTGATGCAGCCAGGATCCCCTTGGCCTTCTTGACCACCAGGGCACATTGCTGCCTCATGGTTA
The DNA here is from genome assembly GCA_034781795.1 of Crypturellus tataupa. Lineage (NCBI taxonomy): Eukaryota > Metazoa > Chordata > Aves > Tinamiformes > Tinamidae > Crypturellus > Crypturellus tataupa. The sequence goes on from JAWLRI010000795.1 coordinate 2,405,768, forward strand.
ACCTGTTGTCAACCAGGACTCCCAAATCCCTCTCTGCGGAGCTACTTTCCAGCGGGTCAACCCCTAATCTGTATTGCTATCTCCAAAGTTCTTATTTTCTAAACACACTCTGAACATGACATTTTGCCTGTACTTGGTAGGCAGCAGCAAAACTCAAAATATTGAAAGTATTCGCTTCACTTAGGAAAATACAAGCTATACATGTAACTGCATTTCCTGGGAAAACAGTACTTTGGTTCATGAACTTTCAAGAGCTCACGTGTATGGCCTAGCTAACATGGATTTCCATGCCGTTTTAGGGGTCAAGCTTACTCTAAGCACTTTATCTTTGCCCCAGGCTGACAGCTTATGTGGGGATAGTTGGTAGAGCCCAAATAATTCACACTGAGTGGCTGAGCCCTGTCTCTTTAGCCTGTGCTTGAGCTTTGAGCCTTAAGCATATGGGAATTGTTAAACAAGAGGAGGGGAGGATGCATGTGTAACTGTCTCCCTGGAGTTTAGTAGATCAAAACATTTCAAAAAACCTTTGTTTCCAAATCAAAAGTCTTTGGTTTCTCACTGATGATGCCTTTGGTTTGAGCCAACTTACAAGCTTTGTCCTTTGACTTGGAAGCATTCCCTCCCTTCCCAGTCATTTGGCACAAGCTAGTATCCTAAGGTTATTATGTTTTGCTTTTTTTTTCTTCTTTTTTTTGGATAATAAATCAGAAAAAGCTCTTGCGGGAGAAACCCTTTTGTCTGCATACAATAAAGGAAGGAGTTCTCGACTGCCGCTTGCCCTCTGGCATTTTTGATGTCAGAAATGAAGGCAAGGAAATGAGCACAACCTTTGTATCGGCACAAGTCCCCAACCTCCAGTGGAAGCTGCTTCCCATTGCTCAATGCTTCAACTTTTGCCAGGGGGTGAATGTAACAGCTTGTTGCTTTTTTTTCCTGCATGAGTCTTCCCTAGAGGATGGCTCATAGCCGATCTCTAGAGCTCCTGGCTAAGAATAAATGCAGTTTGTTGAGGCAATTTGTATTCTGCTAACCCTGCTGCAGTGTTCTGTGTCCTCTTTATGTAACTGGTTGGTTTTCCCTTCTCAGCACGTTACATGCACCGCATAGAGGAATAATCTCACACAATGCCTGGGACAGCACACTCCTTAATGATGCTGACACATGAGGTACAAAGCCAATGCTGTAGTCTTTGGAGTCATGTTGTGAAATGATTGCAACAATTCCTCCATCAAAGACAAGGTTAATTAGTGTTGCATCCCATTCCACTTTCCCAATATTCTTCCTCCGGCACCAGGAAAACAAACTGATTTTCCTTCTCCTTTTTCTCATTCTTCTTCACAAGACAGAAACAACCAGAGCTGCTCACATTATTGACAGGGGAAAAAAATAATTTTTTCCTGTGACCTGAATTTGGAAGTTCATCCTGGATCTTCTGCATGAATAAGGAAAGGTAGGATGAGATACCAATGCATCAGCTATTGTAAACACTTTATCCCACTCCTACTTTGAACACAGGTTTTGATAAAAACTAAACCATGAGTTGCAGTTTAGAAAATGAATATATCCCATTTCCTAGGTGGGAATTACCTTCTTATGTCTTTCATGCAACTTTTCTGTATTAACTTTTCTTTGTCTCTGTTTATGACTCATGTCAGGACAACAAAACGTCACCCAGAGATCCTCCAGCTTGATCATAAGAAATATGACTTCCTACTCCATGGGATCTTGAAGGATAATTAGATATTTGGGTTACAAACACATCAGGAAAAAGATCTACAAAATAACTCTCTTAGTCTGATATTTTGAACAAAACCAAATGTTGCAGCATGACCTCCCTTTAATATCTGAATTTTCAGCAGATGGTTCCTAACTAGCCCTTCCTCAGAAAGGATAACCCACAGAGCACGGATTTTATACAAGATTCAAGGTCTTCAAATCCCTGCTTCTACTCACACAGACTTTGAGCAACACGAACCTTTGCACTTCAATTCCTATCTGGAAAATCAGATTCACTTCCCTCCTTCCTGGGAAGAACATGAGGATAAGGGAACTAAACTAGTACAGTATTTTATATAGATCATACTAATAGAGTTCCTACCAAATAAATGTGCTGGATACATCCAATGTTTTTCCTTTTTTTTCCTTAATTTTATTCTGCAATTCCTCTGCATATTGCGCTCTTGTCTTGAAGAACTATTTGCAGCTGTGACGGGAGAGCAAGGTGGGGAGTCAGGCAGGCCCTTTGCTAAGCATTTTGCTGCTAAAGTGTTTATTATTGCCAAAACTGGTCTCGTTCCTAATGAGTTCCAGCACTATACATCCAAATGTCAGCTGTGCTTGCAGCGAGGGAGCCAGCCATTCATCACAGCCTAATCTCTCCTTAATGGGGAGCACGTGAGGAGCAACCATGAGGAGCGCTGGGCACATTAACAGGAGAGAAGAGATGCAACGGGGGATCCAAATGGAAAGGCCTCATTAAGTGTATGGGCAGCCCAAGGAGAGAAGCTTCCTTAATATCTCTGCTGTCTATTAAGGTTTGTATTCTCTCTCATGCTGCGAAGTTTCAAGCCATCCACCTGTACCCAAGCTTTGCATGGAAAATACTTTTTTTTTTTTTTTATAGCTGAGAATGTAGCAATATTTGTGCAGCCATAAAAATAAGGGGATATTTTATAGCCCCTATTAATAAAGAGGCTGCACTTGAGATAAAAGAGCGAGCAGCGAACCATGCCAAATGGCTTGGCAAGCCCTGAGGCACATCCAAGCCTGGTTACTGCAACACTTAGCTAAATTAGCAAGGGAAAGTTTTGAGACGAAGAGTTTTTCCTATTGCAGGTAAAGATTTACTGAGTGTTAAATACATACTCAACGTTGTCTCTCACTTTGGCTTAAAGCCGTATGTATACAGACCAATGGAAAGAAAAAAGATGATTCCACCTCACCCTTTCCTTGCTGGATTTCCACTGGGTGGGTTTATCCAGCAGTCCCGATCCCTCCTTTTCAGAGTCTGTAGCCAGTGGTAAATTGAGTGGGCAGTTTTCATAAACTAATTCTTATGTTTGCTTTGTTTGGCTTTGTTTTTGCTTCATGATAAAAAAAAAAATCTGGTCATGCATGAGAAAAAAAAATCTGCTCATATTAGAATAATTACCAAGCAACAGTTTTGTTTTCTTGTGTTTTCTTCTGTTCATATCCCCTTTGAGAGGAAATACCTTTTTAGTCCTTTAATTCTTTGGCTCGTTTTTATTCCCAGACATCATCACTCCCTGGTTCTTCTGTGAGATGTAGATTGTCTGAAGCCATTTTCTTCCCTTCCTCATACTTTTATTTATGTTTCTTTTCAGATCTATCTCTGCTGAACAAATTCAATAAAGTTCTACAAAAATTCCCCAGGAACCAGCCCAGGGCATCATGTCCTTGTATTACCAAAAGCAGTTTTAAATCCTTTCTCACTTCCCCTTGTTATACTAAGCAGTGAAGTCCTGATGCAGCTTTAGAGTAAGAAATCACTTTCTGAGATCATATGTTTAGTAAATAGGCTTTTCTTTTTTATGCCTGGAGGCTCTAAGCATTCTGGATGGGGTCCTGCGCACAGATTGCACTCAGGCAAAGGAAAGAAATAAGGATATTTGACTCCACCTTGCTGCCCAAGCTGCACTACTAGCTACGCTTCACCCCAAAGCAATAAATCAATAAATACAGCCTCTTTTTTTTTCATATAAAGGACAAATAGTGAAGTTTAATAAATGCATAAGTGTTAACAGTCAAAATCATTGTTCTGTAACAGCATCCTACATATCCTGCACATATTGAACAGGAGGTTATGCACCTGGGCCAGAGATACCACTTCCTGAATTCATTGGTACCGCTAATTAAATCTGAGTGCTAGCCCATTCTTCAGCCCAGACCCACTTGTACTCTCATCATCATGCACAAGGGTAAGGTCAGATAAAGTCTCAACCAGAGCCCCTTGAAGATGGGAAGTCTGAGCACAATCAGCTTCTCTCACACATTAAATAAGATACATAAATCAGGACTGGATTTGGCCCAGTCAGCTAGCAAATCTCAGCTTTTCCATGCTGAATTATTCCTAGCACAGGGTCTACACTTTGAGCACGAAATACAGACACTCCAACAGCGAGCAGAGAGATCATATAGGACATAGGGTTTTCTTTATTTTCACCTTGAGCCTGTTCTTCGCTATAAGGATATAGCAGAAAGTGGCTGAACAGAGTTAGCTGTTATTTATGTGGGTTTGCATTTTTTTTCGTGCTCACTGGCTCTATGAGCTTTCAGCACTTGAGTGATTTTTTTGAACAGAAAGAACGATTGGAGTAAGAGATTGACCTGCTTTCTTGCTGGTTACTCTTCACAAAAATAACTATCTTTCTCTCAAGATGGTTTAATGCAGAATTAACCAAAAGATTTATGGGATTTTGCTGAGGAGACACAAAAAGCATTGCTAGATACCTTGATTGCCTTGATACCTTATTGGAAAATAAAATTAAATAGACTGAGTAGACTCTTTTAAACCGTTAAAACGAGAAGGGAGAAAGCTGAAATATAGCATTGCCTTTTGAAACAGAGCTGGCTAAAACACTCATTTTAAGAAAATAATAATAAAAAAAAAGAATATATACAGAGGTCTATTCTGTTTTATTTTTCCATTTCTCACTAACTCATACAGACATCGTTTTCTACCCCATAGAGAGTCATGATCAGATGGCAGAACCAGATCATCTCGGGGTTTCCATGGTGGTACAGAATAGAACAGCTGAGAATTTGGCTAAAAAATGGGACAAAGCTGGTGTGAAAGCCCAGCTGAAGAGGCTTTGGTCAGGTTTTGGCCACCACTGGCCACAGAGGTCTAGCCCTGGGAACATGGAGTTTGCTTGGGCATGGATTAGCATCCAGACACTGCCTGTTGGATCTTTTCCTTGAGCCATTCCTTCTACTTGGACAGCATCCACTTTTTTTCCCCAAGGAAAGCACGTGATGAAGAATGGCTTGCTCAGCAATGAACTAACCTTACACAAGGTTGAACTTCTATAATAAAAACAAAGGTAAATGGTAGCTCGAGAAGGGACAAGAAGTGGCATTAGAACTATAACCATCCATGGTGGGGGCCTCTTCACACCTGAAGGCTCTTCTTGGTCGTTTAATCTCCTTGACAGAGAAAAATAGTCTCAGTTGCAAGCTGTCACTTTGCATTAAAACAGCTTCCTTCTGCTTCTCTGAGCATCTGTGAAGCAACCAGCTAACCAGAGGATTGACTGAACATGCCCTTGGGTCATTGATAAGGACCCTTCGTTAACCAGGGCCAGCTGGCTGACAAATGAAGTCCTACCTGCTATTACCTGGGGGAAAGAACAGGGTCATTGGTTATCGCTCTTTCCAGTAGAGCAGGTCTCCATGCAGGAAGCTGGAGGCAGGAGGGTGTTCAACTGATGTGTATTGATGCAGCCAGCCTGTAGATTTCCAATAGACCCATCGCAGAGCCTCAATCGAGGTTGCCCTCATCGTAATTCAGCTGTTCAATCATATTAAACAGCAAGCGAAGCTCCTGCTGTGCTCGCACTTCAAAGAGCTTCAAAAATGTTATCATGCCTGATGCTTCCTGCAGGCTCAATTTACAGGTGAAGAGGTTCTCCTTATTAAACCTGTGTCTACATATACCATATCATGTGTCCCCAGACTAAATTTTAGCTGCATCCTAGTACCTCATATTTCTTTTAGGTCTCCTCTGGGTCTCCTGCCACAAAACTGAGGTGCAATTTAAACTTTGAATCATTCCAAAGGGAAGGCAGAGACAGTCATGATGACCGCCCCAAGTCTGAGGAGAATAGTCAAAACCCTTCTCTTCCTATGGTTCTGCCCATTTCCCTTTCTCTTTCCCTTTCCCTTTCCTTTCGCTTTATAAGCCTTTTTCACTCCTATCTGATTAGACTTTTAATTCTCTGGGTCATGGACTAGTTTCTATATAGGACCCCTCAGAGCTAGGCCGTGGTCTCAGCAGCATGTCAGTAAAAAGCCAATATTACACGTACTGGCACCTGGAGCAAGCAGCAAGTAAAAGCAAGGCTTTATTGTGCAGAGGGATTTTATTGTACACACCAAGAGTTATTTAATTAATATATCCAAAATGCTTCAAATCCCATCAATGAATGGAATGAGGATGTACAAATTATCTGTAATTATTATTACCTCTATAATCAAGGCACACATTTTCCCTCTTTCTCTGAAACGTAATGAGCTAATGAGGGGATTCCATTTTGCTAGGTGTGCTGACTTTTAGCACTCAATTTTGCTGAGCGAGTGATAAACGGCTTTGAAATATTCCTCACTCTCTTGGCCGTAAACCTTTTAACAGCTTCAATTTTTTACAAACCATAGACCTTGCATTACAGTCACCACTACAGTCATCTTAACTCCTTGTGCTGCTTAATACACTATAAAATGCCTCCACTAAAGAACATTTCCATGGAAACAGTCCATTAAAAATGAATTTTATATCTTATGTTTTCTATAAATGGGCAGCTCACTTAATGGCCTTTTAGTATTGCACTTTGCCAGAACGGCTTCAAATTTAACCATATTTAATTCTTTTATAATTTGAAACAGCACATTCTTTTTTTATTGCCATTACAAAATTTCAGCTTAACATTACAGGTCGGTTCAGCTGGCTCTGGGGTATTCCAGAGCACAAAGGAGGTGAGAATCAGTAATCATGTTCCGCATGCAAAGGCCTTAAAGACACACTGGACAAATTCAAAAAGAGAATTAATTCTCAGTGGACTTTACAATTTATCAGTGCTATCTCAAAGGAAGTCTTTGCCAATGGTGTCTGTGTGATTTAGTTTCCAGAGGGCTCAAAAGCTTAGACAAATTGCTGCAGTTTTGAGTTAGTATTCGTCAACTGGTCTACACAAGACAAACAGGTCTTCTGAGTTAGCTTTAGCGGAGTTGTCATGCATCAGAATTTCCCTAGACATGCTGACTTTTCCTAATAGGAAATTTTGTCCCAGTGAAATTTGAGGATTTTTCTCATGAGGGAAATACAACTGTCCATGTGGAAGTCATTGCTTTACTTACATATGAACTATACACTCTTGTTGAACTGTGTTGGTCTTGTAGGATCCCCTGATGCCGCCCAGATATCCTTGGTTGACCAACAAGGAACATCGGCTTCATTCTGGGAGCCCACGCACGAAGATCAGATGTTCTAAATGACGAACCTATTTCCTTGCTTGTGCTCCAATCTTCCAGCCACATTGGTGGCCTCAGATGTATTTGCTCCCATCTTTTGGTGGGTATCCCCTTCTCCAGAAAGAGATATATCTTACAAAGGAGGCAAACGTCTAACTCTCTACATAATTCCTATTCAGCTGCTCCTCTCTCCTTCTCTTCATCCCTTAACCACTTTGCCTCAGATTTCTCTGCCTTTTTACCCAAAAGCCATGCAGCAAAGCCAAGTATAGCTTAACCAGCAGCTGTGCAGCTCCTTGTTTGCAGTTATTGTCCTGGTGACAGTGACGAATGGGCTGCTGTAGATCTGAATGTGCATAAGGAATTTCCCTGGGAGTCGGGGTAGGACTTTTTCAGAGCTGATTGTGGATACCTGGGATGACATGCTCAGAGTGAGGGATTTCACAGAATAATAGACATAAATACTGCTGTACCCATCTGGAGACAAAACAGCTACTGGAACTTGAAAGGTCTTAAAGCCTTAACAGCTGATAGGTATTAAATTTTTCTCCTCTTTAACCATGGCAATTGCTATGGAGCCTGACTAACAAGAGCCAATTTACTGGAAAACAATCTCAGTTAAAAAAAGATGTTATGAACAGTTATAGCAATATTTTTACCATCTGTAATATCTTTAGATAATACTCCTTCCTGATTTCTGCCTTCCTGTTCCAACCCATCTGACTTCTCTTAGCATGTAGACCAAGATATCTCTAATGTCTCCTATTAGTACCAAGGAACATGAGAGTTCAAGTGCTCTGAGTAAATGACTTTCCCAAAGGGCAAAAATGAGACCTTTGTAGAGAATCCTCACTATTCAGCCTCTGGGTATTTCTAGACTGTATAGCCCTTGTGTGAGACATTTAGCCCCTAAAGGATTTTATATGCAGAATACAACCAATACTGGCATCTTTCTGTTGTCTCATGGGTATTATTAGGTAAGGAGGTCAAGCCTGGTAGCCACAGTTGCATGTCCCCAGGTTCAATCAGCAGCGAGGCTGAGAATGCATATATATATATATATATATGTATGTATATGTATATATATGTATGTATATATGTATATATGTATATGAACATATATAAACATACATGTAAACTATATATATATATACACATGCATGCATATATATATATACACACATGTATATTAATGCGTAAATTTATATATATACAAATATTGGACACACATATAAATATACACTCAATGCTCACACAAACGGTGCCAAAAGACTTATCCTGTTCCCTATTCTGACTGATCTGTAGGAAGGGCTGTTAGTGGGACGTATACATGCATATGTGCAATGCGGGTTCCTCCAATAGCTCAGTTTGGACACTTGGTCCACCCAGTCGCTCTCCCCAGTTTTCCAGTCTCCCCAGTTTCTGGCACCTGGACATGCAGGTCTCAGAGGCTGCAGCTCCAGCACAGCTCCTGGTATAGACCCCCTCATTCACACACACACAACACACATGCACACAACAACACACAACATGGTAGCTGGCTTTTGGCACACAGTCTATCCAATAGATGGTCTCAGATCCTTCACTTCCACTAAAACATACATAACCACCATGCACCATGCACCATGCACGAATAGGTCTCAGTTGGCGCGCAGACTCCAGCCAGAACTTCTCTTCTGATCGCCAGCTCTTCTGCATGCCCATCATTAGAGATACAAAAATACATATGAACATATGTGTATGTTCCAATCCTTTTTATTCCCTTAACTCCTTAATTTCACACATTTATTCTTCCCATATCACCTAAATCCTTCTCCATCTTTGCTTCCTCCCTGAAACATCCCATAAGAAGTCTTGTGCAATCCCCAAAAACTCTTCCCCTGAATCCATTAATGTGTCCCATACCCCTAGGCAATAAACTCCCCTGGTCCAATAGGTGCTCCAGAGACTGATAACAATTAACTCATCTCCCTGAGTTTCACATCTGATCCATGGGAGCATCTTCACCTAAGATATGGGTTTCTCTTATTCAATCATGCCAAATGGACACCTGGAAGTTCTGGTGCACAGTCAGCTCTAGGCTTTAACATTATTCATGTTAGTCTCTCTAAGTGTTTTGCTTTCTTTTCTTCTGAGGAGATAATCATGGAGTTTGGCTCAAGTTGCTGGAAGCTGCATAATGCAACTTTTAATGTAGTCCTTGGAGAGGAGAGGCACCAATGAAGAATGTGTTCTCTCTTCCACTGGAACATTGCCTTTCCTGCAGAATGAGTTCATCTGTGATTAGAGCAGGGGAAGTAAAAGGATTAGGATTTTTTGGCCTTTAGATTTTGTAGATTTTGGTAATCCACAGCTGTTCCTTTTCTGATCTTTTTTTCTTTTTTTTTTTTTTTAGGTAAGAGATTCACATTTTCAAAAGTAGACATTAGACACACAGATGTTTGTCTGTAGGGCAGAAAGAAAATTCAATCAGAGCTAGACTGGAACAGTGGAATTTTTGTAACAGTCTTTTTGTGACAGTGGGCAGGTAGAATGGAAGGGGATTTTTTGTGGTAGTATTTTTCTCTTTTTTTCTTTTTTCTTTTTTTGGGGGGGGAGTGAGAAAGGAGGCATGAAAATGGACTAAGGACTTAAAAAAAATCAACTGACTTAACAAAAGCAAATTTACCTCCAACTGTGTATTGATGAACCAGACCATATATTACAGATATGTTTCTTCTCCAGATCAACCTGACTTTTCACACGTAGCCCTATTCAGGTGTTAAGCGCCAGTGACATTATCTGATCCTGGTGGTTGCCTCCCTGATTTATTCCCCCACTCAGGCATTAACCATCAATAACAGCCCTGATGGTTGCATCCTGATGGGGAGATAATGCTAATTGTGTATACACCAGTCATTTCTGAATTGAAAGAATGGCTGTAGGTCAATCATCTTATCCCATAAATATGGGGACAGCCCGAGAGTCCATTGGGGTCTCCTTATACCACAGCAGGCTGCACACCAGGATCTCCCCTTGAGCCGGGACATCTCTCAAGGATACTTCTTGGGACTGAGAGATCCTTGTCACAACAGGTTCATGGTAAGTGACTATAGCATGCTCTTTCTTTTTTTTTTGAACTTGTAAATTTTATTTTGTAATTGTGCACAAAATCCCTTAGTCATAAACCATTGACCAGGTCTGGGATTAGGATTGGATCCAGCTGCACCCAGATTCTTCTCAGGAGTTTGTAAAGCAAGGGGGTCCAATCTGAACCTCATGACTCAATGGGAGCATGTCCTTGGTAATTCTGTATATATCTTGAATCTCCATGCAGTAAATAATAAGTGACCTTGCCATACAATCTCATGAAACTATTGTCTATATCAATAAAACCTCTTACTATTTCATTCACACAAGTGACATGCATTGTGTCACTCACCCCCACCACCACTCGTTCCATGACACCATAATAGGCAAAGTCTTTCTCAGATAGTATTTACATGATAAAAAAAAAGTCAAACAAACTCAGGAAAGCTGTCTTCTTCATTACTTTTATCCCAGTTCTGAATCCTTTGGTTGCCTGGACCAGACGCTGCCTAAAACTCTGTGTAGCCCAGGTAGATGTAGAGTGACTGTATAATGAACCACATATATTATGTCTGACATGATAGGGAACACATGCTAAGTGCAACAAGGTTCATTATTCAAAATGTGTCCTTAAATAATGAAAATTATTCCCAGGAACAAAGATCCTTTTGGAGTGTTAGTGCTATCATTGGTCTCTTAAGACAATTTTGAGAGTGAAGTGCAGTATGGATATTATTTAGCAAAAGAATATAGTAGGCGGTAATGCCTATGATTATTTATGAGTATCAAAAATAGAAGTGAATATTAACACTTGAAAATATATCAGAGATTGCAGATTAAGAAGAAGATAAATGAGTCTGTGTGATACAAGACCACAAATCACCGTAGCTATCAAATGTTGCTTATAAAAAGGCAAATAACACTTGAGAATCTGAAGGGGATTTGAAAGGAGAATGGTTTCAATTGTTGGTGAAGCTGCTGGGGTCATTATAAATGCTGTACAACCTTTCAGAAAGTCTTTCTTTTTACATGGCTTATAATAGTGCAGGGCAGGATGCTCTTCCCAAAATTGTTCCTTTTAAGCATGTGTAAGTGCCCTTTAGAAGAACTGGGGAGGCAAGAAGCCAGCATTTTTTTCTGAGAAAAAAAAATCCAAAAAGCTTATTAATGCCTGTCAGCAAAAGTAAAGATGAGGAGCCAGCCTGGACACGTTCTTGAAGTCGCCTGCGTGATATATAGCCCTTTTGGGAACAAGGAACCTGGGATAATTATAGATGCAATATGATAATAGACTTCAGTCAATTGCAATTTAGACCAGATGATCAATAGATGTTTCCCTTTCTCCGTTGATTAAATGCTTAATAAACAGGCACAAAAGATATTGTACTTCCTCTCAGGTTAACACATTCCTTAAGTGGACAAACGCATTAAAGGAAAATAAAAAATCTTGTCTATTTTCATTCCTATTGATTTTGTCCTCAAAAGGGTGGGCAGGGAGGAAATTAGAAATCTTTATGATGGCAGAGGATAAAAACTGTAATATCACATTTTCTGCCAAGAGAAAAGATCCATTCAGCATCAGAGAGGTCAGTAGTTGAAAGCTTTGTCACTTACTACATTTTTAGCTACATGAAGCTTCATCACCAAGTCTTTTGGACCCTACCTACTATTGAATTTCAGAAATGCATTCCACTTCTCAGTGAAAATCCCAGGTGCATTTTGCACCTGTATTGAGATGAAATCCACAATCATTTTGCCATCCTCTGTGCCCACCTTGCCATGCAAAGGAAAGGCCAGGAAGTATGAAGACATTGCAATCTCCATGAAGATTTCTGCTTTGTTGTGCTGTCCAGAAACACAGTGCTTCAATTTCTATTTGTAATAGGTCAGGAAAGGGCTGGTGTCTTTCCTGAACATTGTGAAGGCAGTCACATTGCAAAAGAACTGTTTGAAAATCAATGTAACAGAGAAATGGAAATCATCCAGGAAGAAATCTTGATATATCGACTCTTCACTAATGTTAAAACAAACCATTCTACCACATTTCTAAGGGAAACCTTAGGAAGCTTATGAAGGGAAACCTCAGAAACTTTTTCATGGGATCAGATGAAAAAAAAAAAATCACTGGGGTAGATTTGTAAGTGCCAGAGTAAAAAATGTGCTAAGAGAATCTAGATTCAACTATAAACTTGGCAGGAATTGTGGTTAACTTCTATGATGTTCTGCTACCCTGTAATTATTTAAAAGTAGACAGTGGTGTGCCAATGCAATTTGGTTATTAATTGCAAAGTAGAAATTTTATACATTCTTTTCAAATGATAAAATAACTTGGGTACCATGTTTTGAGGAGAAGACCAAAACTATATAAAAGAGCCTCTCTCATGCTTATTTTCTTTGTTCTCTTTTTATATTTCATACAGGTTGTGTAATCTATTCTGCCCACAGATACATGCAACTTTCAGTTTACTAAATCATCCTGAGCTACAATGTGAAATGTGAGATGAAATGAATGCTGTGAGAAAGCCTTGGGGGAACTACTACAGAACCAGGTTTCCCTTTGATACAGGGTTTCAAATTCTGAAGTAAATTTTGATTTTAGGTGGTTCATACTGGAGAAATTAATAGATATTTCATCTGAAGATCAGATGAGATGGTCAGGACCTGAAATCTTTTTCTTTTTTTCCTTTTCTTTTTTTTCCTTTTTTTTTTTCCTGTATAAATCATGATTGAACAAATTATTTCTGTCTTATCTCTAGAACTGTTAGATCTTTCTAAATCCTGGTCTTGTTTAGCAATTTCTGTGTGCAGAGTCTTTTTCCTTCTGTGGCAAGTTGTTCTGGTAGCTAATTATCTTTGTAAAAAATTTTGACTTTGTTTCTGCTCTTGTTTCGGCTTCCAGACATTGCTTCTTATATCTCTTCCAAAATTGCCTCCTTCAGGTAGGTACCTGGAAACTTTCTATTCTTTCAGTAGAAATTTGGCAAACATATCACAGACTTCTAAACTCACTGAAAATGCTCCAGTCTAGAAGCCCAGATAATTCTCTGCTCTAGAAGCCCAGATAATCCATTTCCATCCCACCCTTGGATACCCTTGGCTCATTTTTCCATGAAGCCAGCCCCTTGGATGCTCTGTTTGACCTATAAGATGTGAATCTAACATTGAATCTGTCCTCAAGGCCATTACTGCAATGTAGAATATAAATAGCTTGTAAATTTGATTCTGAAAACATTCAATTCACCAAAGATCCTTTGGGATCAGTCGGGTCAAGGAAGATTGAAACATCCATGTGCTCAGTCATTTTCAGCATTGCCACCCTCCTTCACTTCAGTAGCTAAGTACTTCCAACAATTGCATCCTCATGGCAACATTGTGAGATCTGGGTTTGTTCAGCCCAGAAAAGACAAGGTCAAAGAGAGAGAGACCTTATTGCTGTCTACAGCTATCTACAAGATGGGTATAGAGAACACAAAAACACACTTTCCTGGGAGATGCACTGTGTTAGGATGAAAGGCAAAAGGTTTATGTTGCAACATGATACGTTATGATTAGATATCAGGAAAAAAAACCTTTCTCTGAGGATGGTCAAATACCCAGACAGAATATGAGATTTCTTTTTTTGGAGACATTCAAAGCTTAACTGAACAAGTCTCTGATCAACCTGATCCAAATTTGAGTTTGGATCTAACTACAAATTTAGTCCTGCTTTGAGTATGAGGTTTACCAGACACCTCCAATCCCTGCCAACCTCAATAAATTGTATTAGTCTATGATTCTTCATAGAATCACAGAATTGCGAAGGTTTACCTGACTCAACTGAGTTGCATGAGTAATGCCCATACTCCACATACCTGTGTGTCCCCATCTTCTTCTGACTATCAATCTACCTTAGACTTGGCAGAGCATCATCTTTACTGAGAACAAGCTAAGTTGATGGTGCAGTAAAGAAACTGGGGTTCAGCACATTTAATTTCTATGGTAGTTGTATTGCTTTTTCTTTTCCATCTTACTAACCTTTCCTGTCTTCATATTTTTTTTTTGCTCTAATACACGTCTGATGAGGCCTCAGTGCAACTGTTCCCCATCGTTGTAGGTTTTCAAATCATTTTATTTAGCAAAGTAAGATGCAGAAGGACATTTTAAATGCCAGTGGTGTGAAATATGACTTTTTTTTTGTATATATAAAATCCACCACTGCTTAATGATCTAAACCACTGTAGACTGCTGGTTAAGGTAGATAAGACAGAACAAGAGAGAATGAAGATGTGCTTCAATAGCATTTAGCCCAAATCCACATGACAATGACTAGCAGAGGATCTATGGGATGAGTTAACAGGAGATCAGAATAAATCAAGAGATTTCTAACCTATGCTGGCTTGTGGGCGACTCTATAGGGCCCATTAAAATGCTGTAAATGCTTCCAGATCTGTGTCAAGTTGGCTGAGAGACGCTGCAGTTTCAGTTTTAAATTCTTTTTGCCTTCCAGCCATGATATTGGCAGAACATGATCTGAACTAAAACAGAAGAATATTTCTTCTTATTAAACCTCCAATGTGGGAGGTGAATCATGAACATTCATACAACTGAAAGGACTGGATGCAATCCTAGGTAACTGTGCATTTGCTCATCCTTCTCTGTGTCTTGTGGCATCTTAAATATTCATTTCCTCCATCTCTGAAACCTATAAAAATGGCTCCTGGTTCCTTCATTTGACGAATGGAGAAGAAGGTCAATAACTTTGAAGAACTGACTAGAAGATGAGTACCAGGCATTTCTCTAATTTCTCCACTTCTACTTTTGCAGGCCTAAATGTTATGAAGCCCGTCTCTTGGTTGAATGAGAAAAAATAATGAAGTGAAAGGGAAAGAATCTTGCCTCTCTCCAGTTCCTCACAGATATGATGTTTGTTTGTGAGTTTTTATGCCATCACCCAGCTTGCAGTGCCAACAGCTGCAATTGAACAGTTGCCACAACTCATGCCTGAGATGGAAACCCTCTTTGTGATAATCATAGAATCACGGAATGGTTGAGGTTGGAAGGGACCTCTGGAGATCATCTAGTCGAATCCCCCTGCTCCAAAAGGGACACAGACCACGTGGCACAGGGTGGCATCCAGGTGGGTTTGGAAGATCTCCAGAGAAGGAGACTCCACAGCCTCTCTGGGCAACCTGTTCCAGGGCTCTGTCATCCTCACAGCAAAGAAGTTCTTCCTCACATGAAGGTGGAACTTCCTGTGTTTCAACTTGTACCCATTACCCCTTGTCCTGTCACTGGCCACCACAGAGATGTGCCTGGCCCCATCCTCCCTACATTCATCCCTCAGATACTTATACATATTGATCTCCTCTCAGTCTTCTCTTCTGCAGGCTAAAAGGCCCAGCTTGCCTAGTCCTTCCTCATAAAGCATAAGCAAAGCAGGACCTGAATGTGGCAGACATAGGAAAGTCATTATAGGATGATGCAGGTTCAGTAAAAGACAGGGTCAAAACGTATATCAAGCACATCAGGAGGTAAACAGAACAAAGTATGGGAAGGGAAGGGAAGGTGAACACATGAATCTGCTGGGCAAAGACCCACTTATTCCAAAGCAGAAGTGTATGTATGGACACTACTGCATTTTTCCTCTTATTCAGTGTTCCTGTAGATCATAAGCTTTGTTTATATACACAGATAAACTGTCAGAAGCAGCTCTAATGATACCAGCAGAGTGGCAAGAGCATAAATCCAGGGGAAGATACCACAAATGTATTAATGCACAGTGAAAACGTGTGCTTAAGTACCTTTGCTGTTTAAAACTGTGAAACAAAACAATTCAGGTTCATTTAGTAGCTGCACTTCTCAACTAAAAAATTATTTCGGTAGTGGTGACATATTTTGCCATTCCTTGCAGACAATATTTAATTTAGAAATTCAGTGATAAACAACGAAACCATAAAGAGACAAAAAAAGATTTTAATCCAGTTTGCATAACCATTTCACTCAGCCCAAGCTGAAAGGTTGTTTCAACAGAAAAGGTTGATTGTTTGGGGTTTGTTTGACTCAAGACAGTGCTTTTATAGCTGCTATTTTTCCAGCCTGTCCCCTGAACAAAAGCAAAGAAAGAAGCAAGAAAAAAAATACGAACTTCTCTTATGCAGTCCCTAAATTGTAATACAAGCTGGAAACAACTAAAGTCAAAGCTCTTACTGCCCTAGTCTAACCTCAAATAAACAGCACACGTAGTGAAAGGTATGTGGCTGTTCCTTGCTTCTTATTTTCTTGTTTCTTCTGTTATTAAAAAAATTACGGATTGGTACTTTTCCTGAAAGTCCTTTTTCTTGTACTGCCTCTACCTTTGGATTAACTACAATGGGAAGCCCAAACTCCTGGAGCCTTCTAGTCTTTCCGCCTTGCTCAATCATGTCAGCAGCACAGACATAAAAAATTAATAGCCACTAACTTCCTGATTGGCTCCAGCTTTATTATTTAATTTGGAAGCTGTACCTTTCATTTTACTTTTTAACAGGCATGCAAAAAGGGGCAGGTAGAGACAAAGCAGGAGGCCAACCCATAAAGTAGGATTTAGCTGGAGGAATCCTTGCTTGCTCTGTCACAGCCTCAGTAGCTGATGAACTGAAGAAAAAGACATGGGGCCTCGGGTCAGTCCAGGCTATGATAACACCCTCTGGAAGACCTTCCCCTGAAACACCATGTAGGAATAAGTGGGAGTGCAAAACCCCAATGAGTAAGTGACACAAAGCAGTGCCTTAGACTTCGTGTAGTATCACAGCACGGAGCAGGAGTGAATTTCCATCTCCTAATGATGTAGAAGCCAGTACTTTCATCCTTCCCACTCACAGGAGAAGTGCCCAGGGCAGTTATGTTTGTGATGCATCAGAATAAAACATGCTTCCTGCCTTATGCATCAGGAAGAGGTTAATTAGACCCTATCCCCACTGAGTCATCTGGTCATCTCTGCAATCACTGGCTGTAAAGGGTGCTCTGAGAGCCAAGCTCATAGACATATGGTGCATCATAGGGACCCAAAATTAAATACATGTGGTCCTTCCCATGCAGGTCTTTCTTGGCCTTTCCTCTATCTACAATCTTCTTTTTCTCAAGGCTTTCCCCTTAAACATTCTCTCTCCCCTTTCTATTTTCATTTGTTTTTCCAAGCAGCATCTGTTTTCTAAGCCTCACCCTCATGAAACTGTAGATGGAAGCTTCTCTCCCACTGAGCACGAAAGCCTAAACAAGCTCCTCTAGGGTTATTCCGACAGGTCAAGGAGAGATTTTGAAAGCAATTCTATTGCCTGTGCACTCAGCAGAATAATGAAGTGCATGTGTTTAAGGACAAAAACACACCACAATATGTGGTTGCCCTTCAGCAGAACAGAGGGCATAACATCTCTAGGTGCTGAGAGAATAGAGTGGGATGCTCCAACCACTTAGTTTCCAATCAATACATGTGAGGGCTGGTCTCACCTGACTCAGCTGTATGCATGTTATGGGAGTGCTCACACCTCCACAGTGTTAAAGGGCCTGGATGGCAGCAATATTATGGTAGGAATGACTGTTCCAACAGTATGTGTGAACCGAATACACAAAATGGTTTGGGAAAGCCCTTTCCCATATCTGATCATCTTAAACAGGAAGATTACATTCAGTTGGGTTAGGTGATAAGCAGGAAATGAGAGAGACTTGAAATAAAGGTGAACCTGGAAAAAAGAATCATAATCTTCAACAGTGGGGAGAGACTGTGCGGTGGAAATAACAGCCTCCAAAACCTGATTTGACACTGTCAGAAATCTTCCTACCAGCATCACAACCTCCACCTAATCCAGACAGGATCTTCCAAGTGGATCACCATTGAGAAGTCTTCATCCAGCCTGTGGAATGGGACTAGGGGGTACTACACATGAGGACTCACATCCCAGGCATGCTCATGGCACCTCAAGGAGTGCTTTTTCACTAGCATATGAAATAATGGCTCATATGGAACAGCTACACCAACAGCTGGAGCACCCACATTTCTTGCAGTAGATACCTGCAAGTAGGAGAATCTGCTGTTAGAGCAGCCCACATGTCCTGTGAGGGGTGTAGAAGGTGTCCGTTTATGCTTCAGTGTGTGTGTTTATATGCTAGTGTATCAGGAACCTTTTAGGATTAATTACAGAAGGATATTTAGAAATCTTTAGATGTTTATTAATATTTTTGTGTCTAGCATTTCAGTGCGTATGTTGCATTGCTGATATTGATCTTGTATGCACGCTTTCCTGACTGACGGTTAGTTACTCATTGTTAATATATCAATAAACTACTTCAGTTCTGACTTGCATTAAACTACGTGAACTAAACAGTTTTGCATTGTGACCAAGGCTGGTAAGGGACTCCAAGGCCATCTGGATGTTTTGCTAGTAATATCCTTGCCTGTCTTGTGTTGGCCATAGAGGTTCACATGCCTTATGTTTGGATGTGCAATACACAACAGAAAGGGTCAGAGAAGGGAGGATAGCCAAAGATTTTCAAGCACATAGTGGATTTAT
>JAWLRI010000795.1:2431362-2442446 GCA_034781795.1 Crypturellus tataupa
CCTCTCCTCTCCTCTCCTCTCCTCTCCTCTCCTCTCCTCTCCTCTCCTCTCCTCTCCTCTCCTCTCCTCTCCTTTTCCATTTTTCCCCTTATCCAGAGATTTCTGATGCTAACACAAATAAAGTCACATCCTGTGCCTTCCCTTGGAGTTTCTCCAGAACCCCATCCCATAGATATCCTATCACAATAGGTAGAACATTTGGGGCTAAGGCAACATCCCTTGCAGTTACATGGACCTCTCCCTGCTCAGGTGGTCATGTCTACTTGAGTCCCCCTCAGAATTTTCTACAGGAGCTATGCAGGGCAGAACTTTTGCTTTTTGCAGACTTAATAAAGCTCTTAAACTGCACTGGAACTGCAGCCTTGGAATGAAGTGGGAGAGAACAGAGCATATTTGCTAAACTCATTAATCAATTGATTACAGTACAAATTAATTTTTACATGTATTTCATCTTACCCATCAAAACACAAAGCAGATGTTTATGAGAGGAGAGTTGGATTATTATCATGTGGTGAGAAGAAAAAGCGTGGGGAGGAGGGAATCTTTCACTGAACAGTTTGTCAGGGGGAAAAAATATTGCTGAGAATCACAGAGTGACTGTCTCTGTTTTAAACCCAAACCTCAGCAAATTTAAATTATATAATAATAAAAAAGAAGAAAAATTTGAACATGTTATCTATATTGTTTCTGACTTGTCATTCTTTATTGGGGAATTAAGTGCAACGTGACATTTTCTTGACAAAGTAGCTCCATACAGCTGTGCCTTTCTGCAGACGAAACATAAAGCAAATTAAAATGCATGAATCCATAAATCTCTGTGGTTGCAGCTGTAGCAGGGGAGGAAAGCGGGGTAGGAAGGAATGATGACGCATGAAACTCTTTACAAAAGATCAGTATCATTTCCAGCTTAGTTTTCCTTCTGCTTTATTTTTTATTATCATCCTCAATTTAATAATGATAAACTTTATGTTGCCTCCTAACAGCCCTTTCTGTCTAAGGATTTTAGCACTTGGCGGCCTGTGCATTCTTGATTCTTGATGTAAAACTGATGGACAAACTGAGACCCACCACTAACGAAACAACTTGGCCTAAATTAAAACTAAAGGGGAAAAAAAGACGCATGTAGACATCTCAAGTACATCCTTTTGCAAGGCAAGATCTGCTAGATCTTAATCTTTACCTAGACAGAACCCAAGCTTGTCAAGCCAAGCCCAGGCTATTAATTCAAAAATCTGCTCTTCTCACCTGTGCCAGTTGAAGGTGTGTTGGCTATTTTCCATTCAATAAGTCCACTCTGACCTTAGGAAATGCAGACTTGTTATACCAATTTTTATTTTATTTTATTTTATTTTATTTTATTTTATTTTATTTTATTTTATTTTACTTTATTTTATTTTGCCTGGTGCAGATGCATTCTCTCTTCAGACCGAGTTGTTTGCAAACCTCCAAATGAGAAGATGTAAGGAGATCCCAGGCCTATCCTGGGTCTGTTTTCCTGAATAAAAATAAAAAACTGATTAGCCATTTCCCTGTGCTTGCTGTCAAACCATCTCAATGCTGTGTTTACATAAACCACAATAAGTCTAATCCAGGCAGCAAGCCATGTGCAAACAGAAATCACTGCCAGATGCTCCTGCAGATGAGGATGCAGAAGAAACCATCAGCTAATTCAGACACCATCTCCTGTGACTGGAGATTCGATGCTGTTATGCTTGGGCTAATGGAGCCCAGGAGAGGTGGGTAACAGCAGCAGGAGATTTGCAGCCTCTAAATACATCCACTGTAGCATGCAAGAAAGCATTTAAAGCCATAATGTTCTGTGAGCAAATACAAGTGTTTCTCACTTAGAATGAAATTATCAGACTTGTGTCTTATATGTGGTCCATAAGGTTTTCTCCTAAGCAGATTATTTTGCCAACAATTCACTGTTAAAATGATACTGTATTCCTTAAAGAAGTTAATAGACAGTCCCAACACAAAGTGGGAGCTTGAAGGAAGCTCTGCACCTTTCCCTTGGACTGCAATGAGGACCGACTTGTTGGGGACATTGAGAAAGATCTTATTGTGAGGCATATCTGTTCCCAGAAATAAACACTGTGTTTTGGGGATGAAGACACTTGCTGAGTTGTTTTGTGATACACTCTGTACGTGTGCTAAATCTCGAACATTTAGTTGTATTTAGCAGTCAAGGAGCTGGGCTCTTGGCAAATCAATTTCTAATGGGATTTGTAAGAGTTGTGCATCTTCTTACCTCCCTACTATTAAAAATATAATAAAGTTTTGTAGGTTATAAACTATTAGGAGAGGCAGGAGATACCTCTTAATTTTATCACAGAGCAAATGCTCTGTCCATGCCTAGAAAATAGCATAAACCACTCTGAATCACTGATATAACTTCACAGATTTTTGTGAGTATGGATTAATGTTTTGGATCAAGCAACTCACAACACTGATTTTTTCAGAGTGGCATGAGAATGTCAAGCAGGGGTGTTGCATATCCTTGCAGAAATGATCTGGGAAAATCCACTCACGGTGCTGGGTGACAGAAGACAGAATGTCCTTTATTACCATGGGACACCCCACAAAACAACCATTCCATTTGTGAAATATCATTAAAAGTCTTATCCGGAGAAGGAAAGAACCATAATCTAAAAGCCATGATGTCTCTTCATCCCATTTCTCTATCCCAAACTCTACTTTAGGCATAGGAAATCCCTCCAGTATGATAATCTACATCATGGAGGCCTTGTACAGAAGGGAAAATCATCTTTTGAAACTAACCAGGCACTTTGTGAAGAGAACAGGAGATCACCAGCCCTAGGTGAAGGGCTGCTATGATTCAGGAGGGGAGAACACAGATCACGACAGGACCAGAAGTCCTAATTTGCGGGGGGGAAAACCAGAAATCTACAAATTTTGAATGGATGAAAACCTGAAAAAGAATGGGTCAGATCAAAATACTTTGTAAGTTGCAAAACAAACTCACTGTTAAAACCTGCAGCTAAGGCGTTGAAATATTTTCCTAGGACAATTGCCAAACTGCAGCAAAAACAACAACAAAAAGTTTAAAAGGTGTTTAGTCCACAGAAGAATAAACTTTCCCAGAAAGTGATTTCTTACTTCCCAATGTAATATAAATATTCAGTCGAAAAATTTTAAAACCTTCATTTTTTTATATATTGATTTGAGGCATTGCTGGGCCTATTTCATCTTTAAGTGGCATTTCTATTTTGCCGGTTTAATTCCACTGGTTTCAGCAATACGCCTTTCCTCTGTCTAGAGCAGTGTCAGGGAAGGAGAGACATGTTCTGAATTAATCTCAGGAATGAACTGATGGCAAGTTAAGAGAGAGGAGGGCGGTCCCAGTGGGCAAAGGACTCAATTTTTTGAAATGTAACTCTAAATAATTGATATCTTGTTTCAGGTCCCTCGTATATGCCACTGCTGCAGGACTTGTGCTTTCCATTGTTATTACATGTGTTAAAAGCGTTCTGGATGAATAACACGGGCTCACTAAGGACCTAATCTAAATCCTGCTCATCTCCTTGGCGTGATCACATTCTTATTACAAGCCAAAGGGAAGAATTTTCTAACTTTCTGCCAGCTGCACAAGAAAAAATAGAAAAGTGCATTGTTTAACTGTTATTTTTGTAGAATCCATTTACACCATAGACGAATCGTGCAAGACACGAGCATTGTTTCAGAATTATAGTCCCAATTGATTGGGAGGTGCCCAGGAAGAGTTAAATGGATCTCATTGGCCTGTTTCAAAACACAGAGTTCTGTAGGATGGCATGAGTTGTGACAGCCAACATCTGTAATGACATTTGATCCAGGAGGGTCCCCACAGCCCCTTCTTCCAAATTCTAGCTGCTATTAATTAGAATTAAAAGGTCTTGAATAAAAGACATAAAATCACAGATATAATGAGCCACGGAGAGAGTGAAATTATTGCTGATATAGTTAGAGCCTACCAAAGGGATTTCTTAAATCTGACCCTTGATCATCCAGGAAAAGGTCTGTATCCTAAAGGAAAGTCGATCTGAGTTGGGAGAAAAATAAGCACCTTGTAACCAAATTTGACCATTAGTTCAAATACAAGAACTCTTAATTATAGCACAGAAAGAGTAATGCAATAACCTGTCTTGCAGATACCCACTTGGATCCAAACACAGAGCTCTGAGCATAGCTACAGTTCAAGCAATCATGACTAATGCTTTTGGCCTCGATGTCTCTCCTTTATTTTTTTCCTATACCTTAAGGATGGATACCGTATATCTGTACAGTACATCGTGTAGCAGCACTTTGAGTGGGGCTGGCAGGTTCTCTCTGAGCCCTGGGGGTTTCTGCTGAACAGGTAGCTATTGCTCTACAGTTTTTGCAGGGTCTGTTCAACACGTGCATAAGATGAGTATCTTTATGTGAATTTTTTTTTTTCTGGTCAAAACATAGCATTATAACCAAGCATAGAAATATATTTCTTATTGTTTTGCCCAAACCAACTAGGATCAAGTCCCTAGCATAGGTACAAACAATTGCAGATTGATAGTGACATTAATAGGTTTTTCTTTTCTTTTTAACCTAGTTTCTAGCACAAAGTTTATTTAGAGCCTTTTGAGATATCCTAGGAAGACTCTGGAGCATCCAACTACCACTCCAGAAAGGCATGGGCCATCTCATTGCCCTGACATCTCTGAGCCTTGTGCCAATGTCTCAAATATCGTAAGGTATCACAAAAGGTGCATGCATTCACGTGGATGTCCTTCGGTGGGTTCACCCATGGAGGAATCCCACTTATTCTGAGTGTTTTTACTTTTCCTAGGATATCCAGGAGGTTCTGTGTGAAGTTTCCCGATCTCCTCTAATGTACCAGTACCAGCAAGGTGTCCATCGCAAATGCAGGGACACTCTGCAGAGAGGAGATTGGGACAGTCCGTCTCACACTTGAAGACAGCCCTTGGGCTCTCTGCAGATTTGCTTGCTTTTGTCAAATCATACTTTCAAATTCTCTTTCGCATCCTTGGAGGAGCTAAAATGAAAATATCCTATGTTTTCTTATTCAGATCCATTCTCAAAGGCATGGTTATCCATTTTTCATTGGTGACCACGCCATGGAGAAATAGTATTTCTAATATGACACCATCAAAAGGTCACAGTGCCTCTTTATCTTGGCTGTTTTGCAGAGTGCTTCCAGAATATCTGCTCATTGTCTCAAACATTCAGATGTTACTAAGCATAATTCATAAGAGTTTTATAACAGAGCTAGGAAATGCAACCAGGCACCCTAACCATCATACCGTCCTTTCTCTAAAAACCCAGCTAGAGAGAGTTTGATGTCTTGACACAATGCCTCTTCTACCTCCTTCCCTGAAACACTTAAATGATTTGTGAAAAAGAGAGGATTTCTCCCCAGGAACCCAAAGTTCTTTAATCTCTTCCTGAACATGATTTAATCTTTAATTTCTCATCAGTGGTGACTGGTTACTTTGAGGATTCAATTTTCTCCTTCTTATTAAAAGAGGAGGGATTGTTGAAATTCAAGCTATTTCTCACTTTGAGAGGAGCAGGAAGTGGTTCTCAGATAATGCAGAGAGGTCAACTTAGAGGTGTCACTTCTCATCGACAGATGTCTGAACCCACTGCAGCAAATCCCCGTTCCTCTGTGTCTCAGCTTCCTTCCTTCTAATTATACGCTGTATATCAAGGGGGCATATTAGGCCTTGATTCACTGACAACCCTTTGGGAACCAAAATATGACACGTTGGCATGATAGGATTCCAAATTGTCTGGAAAAATTAGAAGGCAAAATCATTCTCAAGCTGTTGATCTGTCTTTTCCAATTGGCGTATCATCCATCATTGTGCTCCTGTGCTCCTCCTGAGATGCTGAAGTTTGCCACTCACACATGTCCTTCTGTTCTGGAACAGGCTGCCCGGAGAGGTTGTGGACTCTCCTTCTCTGGATATCTTCCAAACCCACCTGGATGCCACCCTTTGCCCCTGCTCTGGGTGTCCCTTCTTGAGCAGGGAGGGTTGGTCTAGATGATCTCTAGAGGTCCCTTCCAGCCTTGACCATTCTGTAATTCTATGATTCCTCTGTGACCTTTCACTTCTTAATTCCTTCACCTACTGCTACTCTACATAATGCTCCAGTTCCAGAAGACATCTGGAACTGGAGGCATGCTGAATTTTATGCAAGTGTGAATAAACTGATGTATGATGTGTATGCCTCACACACAAAACTTTAATTGAATCCAGCAAAAATTTCAATAGGAAACTACTGGGTATGTCCAGGGATGAGGAGGAAGGACAAGTCGTTTTGGAGCTGTATCATAAGAAATCATGTATAGCATTATCCTAAATTGCATGATTTCTGAACTATTAGGGATGTGAAATGTATAGCACTAGATATTCTCCATGTATCAACTTTCCTTGTACTTTTTGCCATAATTTTTCAGATGCAACTTAGACCAGTTTGACGTTCAAATCAATATATATATGAAAAAATCATGAATCATCTCGTTGGTCTGAAATGGCAAACTTCATCATAGCACAGACAGCAGCCCAGCTGAAGAATATTTGAAAAAAAAAAGGCATAGAGGTAGGAAATCATTTCCAATCTCGAAGCTATAATTGATCTTACTTATTAGTTGACAAGTTCCTTTCACATGCTCATGCAGTTAATATGTACCTTATTCACAGTACCTTACAAATTGCCTTTGTAGCATTTTTGAATGGAAAAAGGAAGAGGAAGAGGAAGAGGAAGCGAGGTAGATAACTAAGAAAATAACAGACAAAGGAGATGATAGGACTTTTAAACCATCATCTGCCCAAAACAGGTATCTGTGCCAGAGTAAGATGCTCTGAACAACATCATCTCTCTCTCTCCATGGACCAGCTCATTATCACCTACAGAAAGGCACCCAACCTGACCTGGAAAGATGGGAGCATCTCTACAGTACAAAGTCAGGGCTTGGTTCTCTTGCCCACATATATGCATCCTGTGACATTCAAAGGATGTCCAAGATCAACACAGGGGCCTGGTTGGTAGAATATAGGACTTACAGAGAATTTTGCCTTTCCAGGCATCCACAGCTTTCCTTTGCATCCAGAGCTAGAACCAGGTAAGATTCCCCAGAGTATCTCCAAGGACACCAAATGCCTGTTGGTAGAAAACTGCTTAGAGACTGTATATTCAGCCATACCAGTCTCTAAATTACTTGTTTTGACCAGCTGCTTGTGAAGAGTCTGGGGTACAGACCTTACAAAGAGCGTCTGAGGGAGTTGGAGTTATTTAGTCTGAAGAAGAGACTCAGAGGAGACCTTATCACTCTCTACAACTACTTGAAAGAAGGTCATAGTGATGCAGGGATTGGTCTCTTCTCCAGAATAACTGCAGATAAAACAACAGGAAATGGCCTCAAGTTGCACCAGAGGAGGTTCAGGTTAGACATTAGGAGGAATTTCTACATGGAAAGAGTAGTCAAGCATTGGAACAGGCTGCCCAGGGAAATGGTGGATTCAGTGTCCTTGGTATTGTTGAAGAAACATATAAATGAAGCGCTTAGAAACATGTAAATGAAGCACTTAGTATATGGTGGGAGTGATTTTATGGTTGGACTCAATGATCTTGAAGGTCTTTTCCAACCATAATGATTCTACAATTCTATGATTCTAAATAGATGAGCTGAATCCTACATTTCTCAGCTTTACTCCTGCCATAATTTTGACATCTACATCCTTAGGTGACAATAACCTTTTCAGAGTGTTTTTGACCATGTAAAATACTCTGCAGACTGTCTTCAGCTACCTTCATGTTGCATGACCTTAGCTGCTGCATTTTTTTAATATGAAAATATGGATCGCTTCAATGTGATTACTTATAAAAGAAAAAATGGAGGCATCTAAGTATGGAAGATTGTAGATTCTAAGAGCTGCTGGCATTAAAAATATAATCAGGAAAGTTTGTCTGGGCATACACTGTGTGAAGTGAGAACATTTCACTGTTATCAGACAGGTTGCTAAATGACCTTTAAGTTCTATTTTTTTCCTTTTCCCCAGCAAGGCACATTTAACTTTGCATAGTCTCCTGAATAAAAATCTCTCTAATAATTACATTTTCTAGCTCCTGTGCATTTGTCCCTAGATGACTCCTAAGTAAAGTCTACAGAAGCTACAGAAAGCTCAGTTAGGTACAGCCATTTTAGACCACAGCCTTGGAGAAAAACAGATTACTCTCTAGAGGTGAAAATGACCTGAGGACATTGGCTCTCCACTGCAACAGAGGACACAAGAGAACTCTTAGCACAGGACTGTTTTTTTTCTACAGATTTATGCTCCAGGTCCAGGTTCTGGAGCCCCCCCTTTCCCACACTGGTTATGAAAACAACCTCCAGGTCTACATGGGATTCCTGCAGTTACAGATTACTCACATTACAGTAACGCAAAGACTATTTGTTATCAGTCTACAAGGATAAAATTGTTTCTGTTGGACATGTAAAACAGGCCTCAGGAGGTCCTAAAGTTGGTGTAAAAAAGCACTTCTCAGCTCTTCCCAGCTCCATCATCAATACACTATGAGGTAGTGATTTCCATCAGCTTCAAGATGCCAGTGTAATAAACTTACACAAAACTTTCTATGTCCATCCCTTGTTATGACAGTTGCTTCTGCTCATATTGTTATTTTCCCCTGATCTTCTGGTCAAAAGTCAATTTCACGAGGAGAGAAATGGCACAATACAAGTCAAAGTTCTTGCCCCGCTCTGCCAAAGAATGTTTCATATACTAGATATCTTATTTCTTCAAGATTGTCCAGCAGCAGATCTCACCTTTCTTCCATGGACCATGGTCAGCTGTCTCTTGGCAAATCTCAGGATAACCATGCCGGTTATGTGAATGAAGGCTCATCACAATAAAAACAATGATCCAGTGAAGGTCAGATGAATAGTGACACATGGAGAAACCCCAGTAACCTAATCAGGAGCACCCTGAATTGGCGCTCCAAGGCTATCCAGGGAGAATGCTCACATCAATCTGTGACACGTGAAACTAAGGCCTTTGCAGACTAAAAGGGATAATTTCTTAAAGAGATACAAAACTTAATGTGGGATTCAGAATACCATTTGGGGATTGTGTAAAACTTGTTCTGTGATGCTTTTAAGATCATTGTAGGAATGTGAGATACTTATTAAGGAAGATTTAGAAGAAGGACCAAAAACAGGGAAAGAGAGGGATCAATCTGGATACAGAGGAAAACACATGAGAAAAGAGAAAGGAAAGGTGATAGGAGGAGATGCTCTAATATAAACCGACTCTGCTGCAGTTCATTCCTCTGGCTTTTTCCTGTACCTTATTGCCACAATCTATCCCATACTCTCATTAAACCTTATTTCTAACTATTTTCTGTGTGAAAAAGCTGTTTGTGCCAATGTGAGTGTTATATGGGCACATGTGGATGCTGGTAAGGCACTGGCTTCTGTCTGCATTGGTCTGCTAGGCCATCTATATGTGTAAATATATATATATATATTATATATATATGTATGTAGATGCACATATAACAGGAATATATGATAGACGGTAATACAGAAGGGTGATGGGTGTTCCCATCAGGAATATGTGCTCAGCAAAGAGTTCTTCATCTTCACCGATCTGTTCTGAGCGTTGATTGCATTTTAGATCACTTGTCTCATGGTTTGAAAGAGGGAGATAACTACTCGGATGCACTTTTAGCGTGGACCATGAAATGAGGAGACACGCGCTAGTCCTCTGGGCCTAAACCACAGTAATCCTACATCAGCAACCTGTTCCCCCTTCCATGAACTGGCTGGATCCATTCTAGCTAAGGTGGTCCTTGTGCCTACAGTTTGGAAGTTGTTCCACAGACTTGTGTTATTAGTGTTGGTGATGTTTTTGTTAGTGTTGGTGATGCTTTTATGCCATAGGATAAGTAAAACCCAGTGTTTTAGCAACTGTCTTTGAAGGGATCCGTAGTAAGAGCGCATTGATAGGAATAATAGAAGTATACGGTGTTTTTTCCTTGGAAGTGCTCCTAAGTGTGGGAACACAGCACCCCCATGGGAGCATCCCGACAGGGGACAGGAGCTTGGAACACGCTTTGGGATCAATAGGAAACCTGTACCCGAGTATCTCCGGAGCTGAGGGTGCAGAAGGAACCGATGACAATACTACAATATTAGGGTCAATTTGTGGAAACTGAACATACCAAAAATTCAGTTCAATTAGAACATGCGGAATGAACGAGGATGCCCTGCTATATGCCTATAAGGTCTTAATTGGGCAATTAAAGGAAGAGCAGGAGAGATCAGTTGCAGGCAATTCGAGCTGTTCAAGTGGTACAGAGGCAAGTGCTACTAGAAACAAATGACCAGAAGGAACTTTTGGGGGAAAAATGTGTTAAGTTTGTAAAGCAATATGCAGTGCGACTTGTGGGAAAAGAGATAGGGAAGAAATCAAGACAGAAAGGGAATAGCGTGCGGGCTATAATTCCTGACCCAGACTGTGATCCAGAAAGCCAGGATGGAGATTCCCAATATCAAGGCCAATGTTGTCAACCGTGGGGACATCCACTATGATTGAGAGCCTGCCAGCCCCTCCAGTCTGGTATCTTGGAGAGATGTGTGGTCTCATAATTCTGCTGGCAAGTATTATTCAGTATCTTTTTTCGTATTCACTTGTACTAACCGGTTCGTATTCATTTGTACTTGTATCTATGCTGTTTTAATTAAAGACATCAGTGTCAGTAAGTCCATCTGTCAAATGTGATTATATTGCTGAATCCTGAGCCCATCTGACACACTATACCAAGGTATTCTAGTTTTTTTGCATAAAACAGGCCCTTGTATAGTTTTGATCTTCTCACAGAAGTACTGGAATGGTCTTTCTGAGTATGGGTATTGCACATCATAGACCAGGTAACATCATATTTATACGGTGTATTTTCACAAAATATATACAAATATTTACAATATGTACAAAAGAATATTTCTCTATTTTTTTCTGTAAAAAACCTTGACAGACCCTCTCTAGGTCTGTACTTAGATCTCATTTTTTCTGAGAGTTCCC
>JAWLRI010000795.1:2442546-2458303 GCA_034781795.1 Crypturellus tataupa
CTTCTCACAGAAGTACTGGAATGGTCTTTCTGAGTATGGGTATTGCACATCATAGACCAGGTAACATCATATTTATATATACAAATATTTACAATATGTACAAAAGAATATTTTTCTATTTTTTTCTGTAAAAAACCTTGACAGACCCTCTCTAGGTCTGTACTTAGATCTCATTTTTTCTGAGAGTTCCCATTGATGATCCCTGATACTAGAGGACAAATTATTTTTATTTTTCCCCCAATGCCTCACATTTCTCCCAGCCTGTTACTTTTGATTTCATTTTGGTGATTAAATTTTGCAAAGTGCTACAATTCTTTTTGTATGATATTTTCATTGCTATCCTGAAATTCCTTTTCCAAATTGCAGCACTGGCTACCCTTGTACCTTCAACTGGTTGCCTAACCCCTCTGCTCCTTATCTAAAAATGTGAAGAACCTAATGAGGCATCTTATAGCTGTCCTCTCTCTCTAAATTGTCAGATCTTCAGAGCAAAAAAAAATCCCCAGATGAATACGCAGTGTCTAACACACTGAAACCTTGATTAATTGATATCTGTGGATGTTTTAGCTATACTAAAAAAGCCCCTACACCACTCTCCTGTGTCCAAGGGAAGAGTTTCCAGGGGTTTTTCCATGACAACAGGAGACTAAATCAGGAGACTAAAAGTTTATTTTATATATCTCCCACAAGAAAAAGATGATCATTGTTTTGAAGTCAACACTTGGGTTGGAAATCAACAGACAAGTTGAGTTCATAAAGAGTGAAAGACCCACCAGTTCAAGTGGTATCTTCCATTTTCACAGTCAGACTAGTTTTTGTTACAGAAACTTGCATTGCAAGAGAAGAAAGTTGTGTTCTTCTGAAGAAGAAGTGCTAAGGGTCTCGTAAGCAGTGTGGTATCATGCTCCTGCTCCAATCTCCTAGCTAAGAAGTGCATAACATGGAGAAAGGGCTCAGCATGAGTGTGGGGTCTACCAGGGACACCAGACCTGTGCAGAAAAGTCCTCATTTCATTTTCTGAGAAATATGCTGCTTTGAGTCATGGTGCTGGAAAATAGCAATAAGGACCTCTTCCACTGACCCTCACACTTCTAATTGATGCACTTGCCTCAGAAAGGTTCAAAACCAGCCTTGCTCATGGATATGCATTAAACATTTGGCAGAGCTTGTAATATCTTTTGCTTTCATATTTATCAGGCAGTTTGTAACCTCTGCTGTGTCAGAAACGGGGAGGCAAGGAGAGATTTTCTCTCTGATTTAACCAGGGAAGTCTCTCTGTGCAGCTATTAAGCTATTTTCTTTCTGTGAAATATTAAGGTTATTTTGCAGAGGGTAAACTGAGGCACACAGAAATTCAGAGTATTTTCAGGCGACTTGTCTGGATTTAGATGTCTGACCACATTGAGACGCCTTCGAAATAAACTTTTAAATACCAGTTACATACAAAGTAATTGGAGATCTAATTCTTCTCAGAAAGACAGCAAGTTAGGTTCTAAGTAAACCTCGATGTTGTGATATAGATAGATATATCTTTCTGAGCACTGGTACTCATGCTTCTAAGCCACTGGCACCACTTTTAGAGAATCTAGCCATATTCAAGAGACACAAGGTTGTATACGAAGGTGTTTGAATTATGTTCTGCATGTGTAGTCCAAAAATCAAGTGTGGTCCAACAGACTTTTCTCTCTTGTAGGACGACATCAATACTGGGAGTAGGACATGTGCAGGACTATCTTTTCAAGGACAGGTTAGATGGGAAGGTTAATGAGCTTTGAGATACGACTTTTTTCCTGAGATGGGAAACTTCAAGTGCAGGAGGTAATACCCCCCAGGTGGTATCTCCATCTGGAGATATCCCCTTTATAATCAAGGGATAAACTTTCTGTAAAGTTCCCTTTATAATCAAGGGATTTAAATAAACATCCCATCTCATCTAACAGGGATGCTTATGCTGGTCATACAAATCGTCCCTGAGCTCTACCACCTATAATAATCAAGCCTGGACCTTCAGTTGAGATAGAGACAGATATTTTAGGCACAGATTTGGGTACGTAAAGCCCATCTGCATCTGCCACTGAGACTGTAGATACCTCTTGACCCTTGTATTTAAATCAATTGAACTCAGTATAAAGTTTGGGATAAAAATATTCACCCCAAAGACTCACAAGCATGCAAACTGAGCGGAGGAATTCCCTCATGCTGTCTTATGCTATAGGAATATGTTCCTCTTCCCTTCCTCCTCATGCCTCTTCTTGGTGTCTCATCGCAGCCCTCCATCCTTTCTACACCACTAGGGCATCTCCCGTCACCTCTGCTGTAGAGATGATGTTGTTCACGGTGATGAGACTATGGATAGCACAACACCTGAAGTTGTTTTCCCGCTATTTTTGCAAGAGAGATGATTTGTAAGGCAGGGACACCCCCTCCTGGCTACTGAGTTGAAAAGAAGAATCACAGATATCAATAATCATGAGCTTGTTTCAAGGAAGGCAGCCATGCATGCAACGATCCCGGCAAAGCAGCTCTCATGAATACATCAAAAAAACATTCTGAGCATTCATGAAAGGTGCTGGCACAAAAGAAATTGTTTAATGCAGCAAGAAAATCACTCAGTCATAAAGGGAGTTTATATTTCATGTATTTCAAATTTATTCTTTTTTTTTATTTGTGCCTAAAAAAGAAAGAGGAAGAGAGAGAGAAAAAATAATAAAGGCATTTTGGAAAAAAAAAAAAAAAAAAAAAGCAGATCAGAACATGCTGATCCATCAGCCAGGATGACAAAAGACAAGATGACAGTAACGTGGCGACAACAAGGAAATCTGTGTTGAACATTTTCATCTAATAGGAAAATGTCATCCTGCTAATGAGACATTTAAAGTGAAACTAATGCTTGGAATTAAAAACTGCATCCCAGAGCAAAACTAGATTTTTGTGCTTTCAGATATGGGCCTGGGAAGAATCTTTTTCTGCAGTAAGCAGACAAAAAAATCTTTCTATCTACAAGCCCCCATGTAAACAATGGCAAATGGACATGGAAACTTAAGCAAGCAGCTTAATCAAATGGCTACAGCAAGGTGGTCCACAGGTCCATGCAACCCCATAGATTCTCTTACCATGAGATATGAGGAAAATGGGCACAGAGAAGACACATAACACACATAACTTGCAACAAGGCAGTAACAGAGCTATGAAAAAATCTCAGTTCGGATTCAACTTCTTCTGCCTTCTAAAATGCACTGGAGGGTGCACAGAAAGGAGATCGTTGTCTCTGCTTGGCAAAAAAGTGTTATTTTTTTTTCTGTTGCCATGGTCAACAGTGGAAGGTAATGGAGTCTGCTACCTACACTACCAAAAAAAGTAGTAATAGATGAAAGGGAAGTTTGTAAATAAGATTTTGACTTTGGGTTCCTTCTCTTTTTCTTCTAAAATCAGCAAGTATCTGCTTGCAGCAAGGAACAGCTCCAGCCATGGACTTCTCTTCTCACACGGACAACGGCCTAAAGGCTCTCGGCTTCATCTATATGAACTTTTGAACCTCAGTTTCTGTATAGCCACTTGCCTGGTTTTGGCCACTCCTGGTTCATTAGCTGTCTCTTCCTTTCACCAACATTTTTTGGTGAATTTCCTCACGGAGCTGCACAGAAACCCTCACCAGGTCTAACTGGATGTTGTACTGTATTTACTCTGATCTCTGAGATCCTCTGTCTACTTCTGGACAAGGTATTTCACCAGTCTAGACCTTTCCTGAAGTGAATTTACTCTGCTGGAAGATAGAAATACATTCTTCTCCTGATATTAGAGTAATGGCCTTGAGAATGGCTATAGATTACCAGGCTGAAGAAGCTTGCCCCGAAGTCCCTCTTTCTAGAAAATCAAAAGTTGCAAAGCAATACCAACTTTCAATTGATCTCAGTCAATCAGTCCTCAATGCAGGAAGTGCATCTTGTCCCAACTTCCAGCTGTGCAGGAGTCTCCCACACATCTGCTCCAAGCCCTTCACTTCCCTCAGTTGCTGTTACCAAGCATGGTTTGGGGTGCACCATCTCTTCTGTTATCACAGCAACATTTTGACATGCTTTTTCTAATGTTAATTCTCATGGTGATAATGATGAGAATTATCCCGGTACCCACGCTTCTTCCAGGCTACCAGACATATTCAGACTTTACATTGCAAGATGGTAATGTGCTTTACAAGAATGCCTGAGGTGGATCACAGCAGCAGAACTAAAAAATTCTGTTGAGGAAAAGCAATGACAACCATTATCAAGGAGAACTGGAGATATCAGAATTCTAACAAAACGTTCACATTAGAAAATCTTTTATATATATATATGTAAAGAGTCATAAATCACTGCAACAGCTGACCCATAGGAAATAAAGGATATGTGGCCATTTGAGACCTTTAAATGAAAAACATGGACATCCTTGTAAAAGATGTGATAGTGGGTTATTGCCTTGGGTGCAGAGGTTATGGGCCAAGGTTCCTATTTGATCTGCATACATGAGTAGCTTTCCTTTTTGGAGGATCAAACTCCAGCTACTTCCTTTCCTATCAATAAGAGATCCCAAAATGGCTCAACGTGAAGACAAACAGAAGCTGACCTACCACCCGAAGGTGGTGAGATATCCACCAGGATCTTTGTTCACAGGCAGAAACAATACCTTTAAAGGACAGCAAAGCAGTTTTCTGGTGTACTTGTCTTGTACCTCAAACCAAAATTGCCTATTAACTTCACAGACCCTAAAAGCAGCTCATGAACAGCCTACCTGCTCCTATCTGGAGCCTCCAAGCTTTGAGGGACCCTCAGTAGATGCCATCAATGCTAGTTAGTGGCATTTGGTGCATATCCTAGGCAGAGAAACAGCAACATAAAATCCCTTTGAACGCCCACGTCAAGCCCCATAACCCCTTACCTTGATTGCCCTGTTGTACACACTGTCTTTGGGTACTTCAATATCTTGAAGCTGAGTACTCCAACTTGTTCTTTATGATGGATGGCTTGGAGACATTTAGGTGCATGTGTGTGCTTGGGGTCATAAAACACAAGGAACGTGGTACTAAGTAGCCTGTCCACAGTCTAACGTTTCCCTAAATAGGCTAACCGGCTGAATGATGGGAGCTATTCATCAGCAGTAGCTTTTGCCTTGCTTTCTATTACAATGTCACTCTATTCAGAGCCAGGGTTGAAAATGCATTTGCATATTAATCCCAATGCTGTTTTTCTCAAGGTTACTGGACAAAATGAAACGTCGCAGCAATCCAATCAGTCCTAGTGTCGTTGTTTGTTTTATTAAAATTCATGGCCTACCTTATCATTTTTGTTAAGCAAAAAAGCTAGGTTGAAACTGACAGCTCTATCAAAGGGAGATAAAATTCAGAGCATAGGAGTTTTAATCTCTTCCTTTTTTTCTCCCCTACTAGAATGATTGCAAAATGGCATGCATCTTCCTTTTTCACTCCTTTCCTTCTGCCTCACATCTTTTATCTCCACAATAGAAACAATATGTTGACTTTTAGACCAGACAACCCACTAAACTCACCTATTTGGACCACCTGCCTAGCCCAGACACAGACTTACACCAGGAAATCCTTGTAGGAAAGAGCTACAGTGCACAGTTTATGCCTTATGTCGGATGTCACTTTTTTTTCCCCGATCCTGTTTCTCGTCTTTGGTTATTTCATGACAGGAAAATGGAACTGAGAGCTAAGGTCCTCTGTTATTCCCACTTTCTTTGAGGTTAGCACCTGTGCTTTTCCGTGCTAGATAATCAGGGAACTTAAATTGGGGTGATGCACAACCCCAGCTGGCTCAATGGATTATCATGGTGTTTACCCACATACCATACCAACCTGTGCTGACTCAACCTGTGCTGTAATGCAAATATCCTGAATAAAAACAGATATGTTAGTTATCTGCATCAGTTTAGTCAAGTAACTAGGAGCAAGGAGCACTCTAACATTAGTATAAAGGACAGAAAAGGAGCTAGGCTGATTTGTCTGAGACCAACCTAGTCCATTCTATCCAAAAGTGGGTGCCAACTGGGAGAACACAAGAGCAACTC
Organism: Crypturellus tataupa; assembly: GCA_034781795.1. NCBI lineage: Eukaryota > Metazoa > Chordata > Aves > Tinamiformes > Tinamidae > Crypturellus > Crypturellus tataupa. The sequence goes on from JAWLRI010000795.1 coordinate 2,448,610, forward strand.
TAAAATAGAACTATAATTCTCCTGGTGTCCTTTATGAGTTCTCATTAACTTATTGAGCCACAGTTGTTGACTGTGCATCAAGAACTGTTAGGGGTTTCTCTTCCAAATACTTGCATTCTTGCTCTTGAACATACGAAAACTTCTGCCCCCCCAAAAATACTCTCTGAAAAGTTTAGAAAGAAGATCATGCTTGAGAAGCAGAGCCCTAAAACACCACAACTGATCTGTAATTTTATAGGGTTATCTTAGCGGATGGGTTATGAAGCCTTGAAAGTTTTCTCAGGACAAAGAATGCAGCAATCAGGCCAGAGATGGACTTCAATTCATCTGGAGCCTCTAATGCTCCTACTGAATGCAGAAAGAGCTTGGTAGCCTTTCCAGCATGTCTTGGATCTACAGATTGCAAATGTCATGAATGCATAAGCACCAAAAAGAGCTTTCCAGATGTCATTATCTTCAGTTTAAGATGCTATTGCCCTGCTCCTGTTGGCTGATGATTTATTAAGAGCTATTTATGCCTGAGCCAATATTTCCTTCTGTTATCCTATCTATTTGCAGTGTCCTCTGCAGTTTCACTACATTGCTTTGATTTATGATTCATGCTATTTTATTTTCTCCGGAGTTCTGCTATATTTATTTATGTTGCCCTCAAGAGCCGATTTGCAAATGTACCAGACCCAGCAACTTCATACAGGCCCCCTCCCTGCCTACACATAATATCATCTCCTCTTTGGAACAAGTCATTGCTTTTACAGAGAGTAATAAATTTTCATATGATTTTTTTTAATACAAAATCCAGTGTTGGGGTCATTAGCAAACATTTCTCACGTGTTAATGAGACTGATTTGAATTTCTGTACTGTCTTCATTAAGAGGCAAAAGTCTAATTAAGACATTCATGAAAAACAAGTTGCTGTAATTAATTTTATTTAATGGGGGAGGGGAATACATAATTATGTAATTTTATTAGACTAAAATGAATGTATAGACATTGGAAAAGGCCCTGTTTCCTTTGTCTCATAGAAAGAAATGTTCCTCAATACGCAAAAATCTTTGCTGTCTGAGCTGGAAAGAAATTCTAGGACACAGAGACAAGAAAGGCAGCAAAGATTCATTCCCTGCAGTCATTTCCCAGTGCATATCTGGACTATTTTAAAATTTGTAAGATACAATAGCCCTTTCCCTCCCCTTCAACAGCCTTGTGGGTATTTACATCACAATTACAATCTCTGTATCCATCTGTCTCCTTTCCTTTCATGTCATGTAAAAGCTACTCCCCAATTCCATCACACCCTCTAATGTCTATGACCCTCTATGACCCTCTTTGAGGGTTAACATAAAGGATGTCAGTGGGTTTTCACTAAGGGGGTGGCTATTCCAACCTCCTAATGCTGCCAGGTCACAACTCCATATTTTTAACTCGAAAGGGAGACCTGTGCTGTACTTGAGACCTTTACCATTAAGGTTGCTTGATAGTGAAAGAGAGTTTGACCTGCAAGGTCTTCCTGGTATGTCATGAGTGCTATGGAGGCCTCTTGTTCCTCATGGTGAGTTGCCATAGTCAATCTAGTGGTAATGTTTGACGGGCAAGAAAATTTCAAGATTAGTCTTCTGATGTGCATGACTGCTGTTTGGTTTGATTGCTCTCATAAAGATGAGGAACAGAGATTGCATGCCAAGGTGTCCCCCAGAGTCAAAATGTTTGTTTGACCAAGAACCTCCATTCTTCTGGCACCTAAAGAAGCAGAAGTTACACCAGTGGGTCCCATGGATCAGCTCCATAATGTTAATCATCCTTTCCTGCAATGAGATAGCACACATCCTGTGACTCCTTAAGCCTTTCCCATCCCCGTGAGCACAAATATGACCCCCCTGCATGTTTTTCCTTACAGCTTGTATTGACTTTGCCTACTAAGCAGCTCGGCAACACTCCAAGTCTCTGGCCATTTTCTCGTAAACTTTCATCCATTCCCTTCACCCTCTGCACATGACAAATGACGGTGTCATCCTTCAACTCCAGGGTCCTGATCTGTGTGACAAAGAGTTTCTAATCTCACCCCATTGTTCATCTCTTTCTCTCCTTAATCTCAATCAGCTCAATGTGTCAACAGCATTTGCTCAAAATCACTTATCACACACGCAAGTCTGTCCTCAAATTTATTTAGAATTAATCAGAGACAATTTGAGGTGTTTATTAAAGCAGCAACAGTCTCAACTTGACCTTGCAACAAGATTTCTGTCTCAAAGATACTTCTCTTTTTTTTTTCTTCTCTTTCTGACATAAGAGTTGAAACACTTTCATTAGGGAGCTAACAAAGGCAAAACCAGCTGCTGCATTTCAAGGAATTGCCAGGAGCAAACCCTGCTTAACAGGCTCTCAGCATTTTCGCTCTCTTTTTCCTTTTTGTTTTAGAAAAGAAAGAAGAATCCTTGGAGAAATCAGGTGCCCAGATCCTGCCCGCTGACATTACGTCTGCTTGTGCCAAGTTTATTCTCACTACTTTTATACACTCAACAAGAGACATGTAAAGAGGAAGCACGTGATAAAACCATGGTCAGATAGAAATACTGAGTCAGGAAAAGGACCTGGCTACTCTGATTCTCCTTCCTTGCTTTGAAACAAGTAGTGTGACTTGGTTGATTCTATGTCACTTAAGAAAGTGTTAATTAATCTAGATGGCTTTACCAGGAAAGCAGAGATGCAGACCTTAGACATTCTTCTTCCTCAGGTGAGTGTTTGGCCTCAAAGTCAAAAAAAGGAAGAAAAACAAAACAAATCAAAAGGAAGGTACCCTATGGCAGCTCAGTAATGAGAACATTTTTTCTACTCCTCTTATTTACCCACTCAAGCAATTCAGAGATGTTATGAATTTGAATGATCCCAGCTATTCATTCTGGCCTAATAATTTGTAGACCTGGTCCTTATGCTTGGGGCAGATGGGCTGTGCCATCCAAAGGGGTTCATGGGAGAAAAATTTGGCTCTATGGACTCAGGTGGGCATGAGTGCTCCCTCCAAAGCATCAACATCTGCAATAACCCACTTTTCTGGGCTCACAGAGAGGCTCTCAGAGCTGCCAAGCCACACGGCAGCTTCCCACTTGCCAGAGACGATTAAGCATCTCTCATTAACAGCTCTCTACCGCTATGAGCACCTCAGTGCAATGCACTGAGCAGACGACTCTCCAAGTAAAGTAACAGCTTGGTCGGAGCCACTGACTTCATGCTTCCAAAATCATTTGCCCTTTAATCAAGTTTGTCGGAAGAGATTATCTCTTTTCAGGAGACACCTGAACTTCTCCACCTCTCCACCACCTCCAGCCCTGGGTCAACTCATCTTCCACGCAGAATTATGTTCCTCAGTCAGGATGGGAGGACGCACACAAGACCCTGATTGCAGTGCAAGAAGAAAATGAATAACTCTCATCAAGTGACTAATGGCAGTGACAGTGGCTAATGCATCAAATTCTAAAGAAACCCCTTTTTTTTCTCCTAGAAGTTTTTCAAACTAAGGAAAATTTCCCTCAGGGTCATCAGTCCCTTGACTTAGTTCAGAATTCTTTTATAAAACATAATTCTTCCATGTAGGAAGTAGAACGGGAATGATATGACCAAGTCTACATAGTCTCCATTGTGGACAACAAACTAGAGACATCTCTCCCCTAAAACACTGTTTTCTCCAAGTTCTCAAATTTTCTCAGGATAAATTAAAGAGTATTTGGGGCAAGCAAGCAATTTGCTAGGAAAGAATAATTTCCTAGCTCTTTTCTCACCCATCCTCAGTTTTTGCACACATCTCTCTATCTTAAGCTTACTAATAAGTTGCACAATGTTCTGTTCCACGAGGGAAATAGCCACATGCTATGTGAAGAAGATGAAAATAAAATTAACAGTTGCTTCACTGTTTAAACTTATTGGAACAAAGAAGTCCTAGATGGTTATTTAGAACCTGGCAATAAACTGCTAAAATCCATGAGTATGGCCATCTGTGTCTTCATAACACACATAATAAACATCATAATTAAGACAGGCAGAATCTGGGGAGGATGACCCTGAAAGCATGTTTCATGCTACAGTGGCTATAAAATGTACACAGGGGATGTTAGAACTGGTGGATACATCATGTTAACCATCAAATGATGTGCCAAGAAAGATCCTTGGGAACTCACAGAGCAGCCCTGCTGCATCACAAGCTCTCTGCTCCTTGTGAATTGATTATGCAATTGAGATTTATAAATTAACCCGTAAACAGCTTTTAATTTGCACACAAATATTCCACTGGACTGTGCAAATTAAAAGTTTATGTATGTGTAGACTTATCTCAGTCAGAATTATACTTCAGCAGTCTCATTTGCATAAGTCAGAGGCTGTAATGACTTACTCAACTAAGCATACCCATGCAGTTAATTACTTTTTTCCAAATGAAATGCCAAAATTATTTCCCAGCAGAGAAAGGCAATCACTCACCCACAGCAGTGCAGGATGCTGTCGTTTTTAAAACAATTAATATGAAATTAATTTTAACAGACCACTGAACCTTATTTAGAGAGCAATGCAAAGCATAATGTTGCCAAACACAGCTGCTCAACTGGCAAGTCCACTTCACCACCATCTTTCACCAGGAAATTCTGAAATGGGGAACACATAAAGCATTGGGAGACAGAAGTACTGATTAGGTTGAAGGGAGACAAAAGATTTGAGACAGAAGTTATCTTTGGATGCATGTGCCATTAGAGACTCATAAATTAGCTGACAAAGGTAGATTTTCCCGCCCATTGAGACTGTATCATGACAAGTAGATGGAAGAGGCACCCTAGAGAGTCGGATCATATCCCATTCTCCTATGATGTTCCTCTGCCATGAGGTTCCTGCGTCCCATTCCCGGCAGGAGAGAAGATTTGAGTCTATAAAAGTTTGAGTGCCATAAAAAGGTGAAATCTAGATCTGACAGTGAGGGAGTCTATAAAGATACTGAGGGTTTTGGCCTGAGAAGTCTTGTGCTACAGCGTATCACCAAACATGCCTGCAATTCCTCCTTACTATATCACGTGGCATGACCTCAGCTTCCATACCCCTGCCAATGACAGGGACTAGATAAGTTTCCAGAGTTTGGAAAAAAACAGCAAAAGTATGTTGTCCTAGTCAAGACAAAATGCTATGGTGAACTTGGGAAACATGAGGTTAATTAGAAAATCAAGTTTAGTTGCACTTTGGCCTAAACTGTGTTAATGAAATTACTGAATCTTCTCTTACACTGATCCAAAACTTGATAGATTTCTTTAGCTTGCAGATGCAAACTGCACCAACATAAGCCAGTTTTATACCTCTGTGAGAAAGCTGATGTTCGATATTGCAATTCAGGTTAAAATCCTACAGGAGACTCATTATCCTCTGGAGTAGCCAGATTTACCCAAATATGTGAGTGTCGGGGTTAAGAAGTGTAAATGGTGAGAGATAATGTCCTTGTTTTGCGTCTTGAGCTGGTCTTCCCTTAGGCAAGATGTAGAGGCATTGTTCAAGTAAATGGTGTGTCAACAATGTGGAGAGAAACACAACCCCCAACAGTCCCCAACACCACTCCATGGCTCCACATTGCTGTTTTGTGATGACATGAAAGATAAAAGTACAGAGACAGAAGAAGCACATACAACAGTATCTTAATAGCTTTTTTTTTTTCCAAACAGTCAAAAGATACATCATCATACAAAACTCTGGACATTATTATCTGCTAGGTGATTCAATGACTTTTTTACAAAAAATGATTCAATATGAAACCTTAAAGATCATTCAAATAACAACAAGGTCAAACTACACATGTAAAACGAGGTTACGGCAATAAAAAAGAAAGTGAGATAAGATGTTAGAACAGCTGTCCCAAGTCACATTATTGCTTGTTTACAGCTCGGAGAGGAGTTAGCTAAAAAAGGCAATCCCGCACAGTAACAGTTACCAAAACAAATGCCCCAAAATAAAAAATATTAACAAAATTATAAGCATTTTGCCTTTTCTCTTGCAATTTTCCCCTTCAGCAAGGTTGAATATCCAGACTGTCCTGGAGTGGGTGGCTGAGTCTGGTCCACTGGGATCGAGATCTGGATATGCAGCAAGAATTTCCATGTCCCCAGCCCAGGACGCATGTATAGTTTAGGCCTGGAAGCTTCCACCTCACTAAAAAATTGATATCGCTGCCAGCTTTGATTGGAGAATGACACAAATCTGTTTCACACCATCAGATGAGACAATAGGTATGAATTGCATATTAGATACAACATATTAAGATTAATTGAAAAAAAGAAGGGATGATACACTGCAAAAACGTTAAGGCGGCAAATGCACATAACAAATAAAACAAAAGCTGCTTTTCCCCATCCCCTATCTCCTCCTGTTACCACCCACTTCCTGAAATATTTACTCCAATTCCTTAAATATGATACCCTTAAATGTGATGCAAGTGTTCCCTCTGCTCCTGCTATTTATCACAGTATGCTGCTGTGCCTGCCTGCAATTGGACCAACAATTGCATGTCCTCTGACCATCATGCACTTACTTACAAAGATTTCAAACATTTTTCTCAGTACTGCAAGCCAAACAAAGCTGAGACGCCTTCTTTTTGTTCCCTATCATCATTAACACATTCAAATCAGCATCTTCTTATGATGATTTGGGAGTGGGATGTTCAATCACAAGTTATTCATGTCAACAGCAGGCTGCCTGGCCTACACTTGCCTCCTAGATGGCCCTCAGAGAGAGATGGCCACCACTCACATCAAGGTCTGGCATGGCTTGTGTCCCCACCGCTCAATGCCTAATGGGTTGCAGCCAACAGCAGAGCTCAAGGTTCTTCTTGGTGGCGAACACAGAGGCCAACCCAGTCTTGCCCTTGACTATGGTAGGAGGCTAGGAGGCCTAGGCTCTTCAGCTGGTCATCAAGGTAGTGTTTCACCTGCCTCATCCAGTAGCAAGTCGCTATCATGACAACACACACACACAGCTTTACATTAGTGGTATAACTACAACAGGATGAAGCAGTACATTGAAGATGCCGGTCGCTGTGGGTGACCAGGCAAAGAAAATTTCCCATCACTGGTGGTCTCCCACGCTCTTAATCTGTTCCATGACCCACTTTATCACATTGCCATATTGATCTCAAAATGATGCACATCCTCCTTGGTATCAAAGCAAAGACATCATCTTTGCATACGAACCCCAGCCACCATTCTAAAACACAAGTTTAATTCCCAGGGCTACAACGGGGTAAACCTTCTCAATGGTGACATCCACCATGGTCAGTGCATAGGTGATGACTGTGCTGAGGACCTGGATGTGGCTGAAGTTCGCAGGTCTCCACCACGCCTGAAGTTGTCGATCTTTCTCCACAGCTGCATCTCACACCATCTTTCGGATCTTGGTGGGGAGGACTCCGTTGTCTCCATCTCTCAATATACCTGAAATGACACGCTGGACCCATGTCTGGGCCTGGATCCAGCTAAGAGCAAGGGATATGTTATTTTGTTCCGCTGTTCGATGATGGATGGTTGGACTGTGCAACTATCCCTGGGGCAACCTGGTGAACGTATATTGTCACCCCTGCCAAGGAAAGGCAAACTGATGCAAATGCTCCTCAGCAAGGGGTATGGTAAAGAAAGTATTAGCCAAATCTATTACTGCACACCAAGTTTGGGAAGGCTTCTGGATTTTTTCTATCAAGGTGACAATATCTGGTACAGCTGCTGTAAGAGGTGGGGTGTGTTTGTTTAATTCTCTGAAATCCACGGTCACTCTCCATGACCCCTCACTCTTTTGACAGACCAGACAGGGTTATTCCCTGGTAGTGGATTTTAAAAACCCCTGCATCCACTAGGTCTTTAATTGTCTGCGAAATGTCTTCAGACCCACCCAAAATCTTGTACTGTTTCATGGCCATCAATTTAGTAGCAGCAGGAATCTGCACAGGCGGCATTTTTACTTTTCCAACTAAGATTGTGCGGGCGCTAATATAGTTCTTTGTTCCAAATTGGTACAAACTATCAGAAAAGTTTTAAAGTCAGTCCCTTTAAAATATCAATCCCAATTATATATTCAGGGACAGGAACAATCATAACTGAATACAATCATTTTGGGAGGTTTCCTGTTTTCATTTCTATTTATGTTTGCACAGCTTCTATTTGTTTCCCCCCAAAACCAGTAAAAATTACAGGATGTCCTTTAAATTTCTTGGGATTTCTATATATTAAGGAGGCCTCTGGTATCAATTAAAAAGGTTACTAGTCTTTTCCTTGCTCCTACAGCAACAGTAATCAATAAATCTCCCTTTTGTATTGCAGATAAGTTGTCTTACACACATTCATCCTCCGCCTCCCCCTCACCCTTGGTGGAGGGGAGGGATCAGTTTCCCATTATCTTCTTCTCTTTTATCTTCTCAATCAGCTCCTCCTCAAGCTCTATTAAGTAGGGGGCACTGGGGGTTGGTCTGAAAGGGGCCCTTTGCCCTGCCCATTCCTGCACTAGTTGTTCTAATTTCTTGGTCGGGAGTCCGTCCATCAAACCCCGGGGAACCCCTTTCTGAAGGCCAAGCCGCCACAGCCCCTGGCGAGTTAGGGGTCTCTCTCTCCCAGAATTATGATGTCGGATCCACCCCAAGTCTTGGCGCTTCCCAGTGGGCGATTGCCTCCCACTAACCCGTTCTGCAGCCCTTACAACACTGGTTTCAGTTCTTTGGGACAATCCGGCAACAGGGCCGTATTTTCTCTCAAAAATAATCAACTCGTGGGCTATCTCCCCCCATGTCCATATTTTCCTCCCTGACCGATGATAGTCAGAGGTCATTGTCCCCTTCAGAGAGGCCGTAATTCTTTTCCAATCGGAGGTGTTTTGAATTCTCCCTTGTAATTGAATCCCAATGGGTTTCAGGGAGTCAGGAAGTCCTCGTATCAGAGGAGTCATCCTCTCCGGGTCCACAGGCAGCATCATTGGGGAACCCTGGTTGGGCTTCAGCTCCCGATCATACATCATCTGGAGACAGGCCGCCTTTTGAACACTTTCCACTAACTGATCCACCGTCCCTCTTATGACAAGGGGATCCCCCCTCTCCAAGGGGTTCAGCCCTCCAGCCCAAAACGCAGCTCTCTGAGTCAATGACCATGCGGCTCGGTGGTCACCGGTGGCCAGAAACACACCCGGACCCCAATATCCTTCTGCTTCTTTCTCTGACAGCAACATTCCATCCCCTCCTGACAAAGACACTCTCCACACATACTCCGTCTCTGATTCCTTTGCAGTTCTTGCAAAATCTTTCCTCAGCTTTGCTAATTCAGTTGCAGTGAATGGGACTTTCTTGGGGATAAGCTGAGCACGGTCATCACTATCATCCTCATACACATACCCCGTTTTAATCGGTGGACACATACTGAGGGGCCTTTCTACAGCTTCTTTGGCCTTCTGCAAATCTTCCTGGGGATAAATTTGCCGTTCCCTTTTCTCTGCACACGCCATTCCTGCTTTTGACAGTGTATCCACTTCCCTCGAAAGTTGATTCCTCAACTCTTTCTTTAATATCATGTTTTGGTTCCTTTCCTCCTCCAACAATTCTTTGTTCTCCTTTAACTGTTCCTGCAGGACATTTACTGCCACTTGCAGGGCATCTATCACAGTATCAGCTTGACAAAACTTCTGCTTTCTCTCTTCCACCGCAGCTGCC
>JAWLRI010000795.1:2482557-2495569 GCA_034781795.1 Crypturellus tataupa
TATTCCAGAATTAGCAATATTTTTATGTATCTTTAATGTCTTTCATCACGATTTTGATGACAAAACACTAGAAAAGCAATTCCATGGATAGTAGTGGAAGGACAGCTGGCAGGAGGGGAGGTCTGGAGTGGGAGCACCAGGTTTGATGGAGAACAGGAGGGAAAAGGAGGAAAAACAGACTCTTTCTGATTTGTGCATGGATGGCATTGGATTCCCATTAACTTATTTATTTATTTACTTATTTATTTATTTAAAATTTTGAAGTTCAAAATTTCACAATCTTCCTGAATTTTGAAAATGAAACGTTCGCATTTTGAAAACACTTTTGGAAACAAAAAATATATATTTTTTCTATTTAAAATACATAGGCATTTCCAAAAGGGCAAAATTAAAATGAAATTTGGGGAAGTTACCATACTGAAACATTCTTATTAATCACAAACAATCCTTGTAAGCTTTTTTTCACAGAATTTCAGTCAGTGAGAAGGCTCCACATGCTAGTGGTATGAAAATATACTCTGCAAAATTACTTTTTAGCTGCTGGATCCCATGGACAAGTATACCAGATGACATTTCCAAAAAAAACTTTTTTTTTTTTTAATCTGAAAAGGTTCTATTTTCATTAAAACATCTGGAAAGACTGTAGCTTTAGCACAGTAAAGAATTCTTATGAAATAATCATTGAGTTTCCTTGATTCCTGAATATCTCACTGTATTTCCTCTGCTTCGACTTTGCACAAGTAAGTTAAAAGCTGGTCACAAGCTTTTATAAAGAAGTTAACAGAGTGTTTTCAGACTCCTAAATTCAGCTCTGTGTGTGTTCAACTAAGGCTCTGCTAGTAGAGATGGATATCATAAAAATTTGCATTTTTCTGAATTCGTCTCAAGAACTTGCATGGGAAAAAACAACACTATGCGAGCCCTACACCTCATCATGTCCATCCATGTGGACTCCTGCCCATCTCCTGTTGATTGACCATGTCCATGTGCTACTTTCTGCCTGCTGAACCCCACACAGAAAGACTCGGGAATGACAGATAGAGATTGCTGACACCAACAGCACAGCTCTCTGCATTGCTCTATGCTCTGCCTGGGTCCCTGGTGGTGACGCACTTAAGAGAAAGAGCTGCAGGGGACATACTCAGTATTTTAAGTCTCTCCCTAGTTATCCAAGTACATTATGGGATGATGGAGGTTTCAGATATATATTCTGAAGATTATAAGGGAGATGACATGTAATAAGATAGTCTAAATATTTCAGCTGTAATGACCTTCACCTTTCTCTTCTCTCCCTCCAGTAACTATCTTATTATTATGTTCCATGGTGTTCCTCAGGGGCCTTAGTTGGCTTGTTACAGCTCGATAATTCTTTTATCACTCCAAGGCTGTCTATTAGATCTCTACCTCTCTAAATCTTTCTCTCTAATTATTCTCACACAGTTTCTCTTTTTTATTACTAGTTTTGAGCTGGAGGTAGACTTAGCAGGCCCTGGCAATCCCCAGTAAAACCCTCACTTACCATCAGTCATTCTCCTTCAAATAGCTATAAACTGAATAAGTCCTAGTTATTCCTATGTCTGTCACCAGATAGTCCAGAGGGCAGGTGTGTGGGCAGTCGTGGAGGAGTAAATCAGTGCTAATTAAGTAGAAAATGCCAGAAAGACCCCTGTATATAACAGTCGTGACACCTGAGGATCTGCATTGCTCCCTGAAGATCCTTGGTTCTGTTTTAGAAAATACCAGTGTTTCATCCATACCAGATGGATGAAAGATAATATTATAAAGACCGATTCATCAATGTTTGGATGGGTGGACTCTTTAGGTAACCACTGTATGTGATGGATGGATGGATGGATGGATGATGGATGGATGGATGATGGATGGATGGATGGAAATACTGTTTTTTTAGTCTTAGATGTCAAAGAAATATGTTCCTCTATCACCTTCTGCCATTACTCAAGTCTGATCGGTGGGCCATGAAAACATATAGGAAAATGTTAAACAGAAGCTGGTGATGAGAGAGGCTGATGAAGAACTGCTCTGCTTCTGGCACATATGTGGCATATGTATGTAGATTACCTGGCTAAACAAGTAAAAAACCTTGTCCATAAGTTAGAGGGGGCTCCATAAACACATTACTATCACATGTGGTTTGTCAATTTTCTATTTCTCTTCCTCTGATGCCTTCATAACTGCATGCAGACATTGTATTAGTTGTTGTGTAATTCCTACTTCATAATAGTAGGCTCTAGAAGATGGATATATGGTCCCATAGAGGTTGTTATTGCTAACATATACAGCAAGGTCTTTTTTTGCCATCAGTTCTAAACAAAAAGATGGAAAAATGGAGAAATGAGCATAAAAAGAGGGAGAGGAACATTATAGTGACAACAGCCCAAGGATTCTCATGTAAATAACTAGTAGAAGTAGAAATGCTCACAACTTGTTTCAAAATAATCACCTCAAAAAACTTGGTATATGCAGATTTTCTGTGTATCTCTCCATCCCTATTGATATATGTTTTTGTTGCAACATGTGAGAGCAGAGCATCGGATCATGCACAACAGCCAAACCTGCAGCATGAGAGAAAGGTGGTCCCGACTGCAAGTTAAAAGGATCAGGCAAAAAAATAAATTGACCAGGACTCCTGCTAAAAAACTCTTTATCGACAGGATCAATAGCAGAGCTGGATGTCTTCAAAATAATGATGGTGAAGGGCTGCAAATTAACTCCCTTGTCATTGGACACAGAGCAGGGGAATAACTTTCTTACCTGTTTCTTGTCTTAGCTGTTCTTTCAAACTCCTTTGCTATTTGGCCTATGCTTCTTGCTTTTGCAGGACTGAGCTTTTTCTTTCTGCATGTTGCTGCTATCCTGCAAGAAACTGGGATACAAAAAAGTGCCAAAACAGCTGTCAATCAGTGCTCTCATCTGGAAGGTCTGAAAAAAAGCTATTTGCGAAAACAGGCTGCAGATTTCCCTTTAAGTAATGGTCTTTAAGTGATCTATGAAGAACCTCTAGGAAGGCTAGGAATCTCAGAAGGAAGAGTTTTAAAATACTAATTTTGATGCTGAATTATTTGAAGTGCAATACATTGGTGTGTGTGTGTTTGTGTGCATGCACCAGGAGCACGTGCTTTTTGCAAACAATCATTTTCCAGTTAACCGTAAGAAATGCTGTTTTAATGCCGGGCCTCAGGGCTGGTTTATTTGGCCAAAACTCTTTTCCCTGTAATTGCAGTTTAGCAGCCCAAATGGTTGTCCTGGCAGAGGAAGTCACCCCCCTGCTCAAATCAGTTTTTGCCCAAATCAATTGCTCTCATTCATTCCGGATAATGATTTTGTTTCAGCCCTCTCAACGCAATTTGGACAGGCGGGTAAATCAGCGTGGCTGACAGGGTCCTGCTGCATTCCCTTAATGCTGATTTTGACAACGCGTAGTCGCTCTGCACCAGCTGGGGGAGGCAGTTGTACTTTTATAGGCAGTGTTGTTTGGAAAGCAATCATCCAATTATGTCCTGCTAGAGGCAGGCGTATTCATCCCATCGATGAGCAAAGCGTTTCTGCACCCACCTTTCATCAGTCACTGACAGGCAGCCTAAGATACCGTGCAATTAAGTCCCTCTGCTTCAAAACCCACTGAAGATAGTTAAGGATTTGCCTGCTTGTTTGAAGGTTTGTTTGAGATGGGATGGTGGCAATAATAAGCATGGGAGCAGGGGAAGGACCCAAGATATCTCTCCAACCAGCAGAGCATCAGCCCCTGAAGTCTACTCTACCTGATCCTCCTCTCGCCTTGGGACAATAAGAAGGTGTTTTTGTCTCACAGACTTCAAAATATTTCATTTTTGGAGATTTAATCTTCTTTTCATTCTGCAAAACCACCAAAATCCAAGCCTCCAAAGGTCACTCTGCATGCACTAATAATGATCTTAAGAAAAAGGTAAAAAGCAGCATAATGACATCTATGTTTAAAGGGAGGCCAGTTTTTGGAAGAAGAATGTGGAGCACTTATAGACCACAGGGGACTTTTCCATTGAGCTCTGCTATTGTATTATCTCAAGTTTTCTGCTTACATTAGAACCCCAAATATCTCTGTATAACTGTGTCCCATGAAATTCGCCATCATCTCCACAATTTAATTTCTTGAATCTTTAATCTGAGCTTGCTTGATTTTCCTGGTAAGCTATTTGATCAGCTCCAGCAGGTTGATTCAGAGCTGATGACAGGTATGTTGTTTTCTAACGACTACAGCTTTCCAAATGCCAATCCTTCACGTCAGAGACCCAGATCTATATTCTGGCAGGTAAATAGGAGCTTGATTGGCAGCCTCGTATAATTTAAACACAGATATATTGCTTTTTAATGGCAGTCTGGATTGTGTTTCCCAAAATTTTATTTTTCGATGCAAGTCTCTACTGACATCTCTACACATTACCAAGCCTTTTCTGAGAGCCATATGAAAAGGTCTCACACAGAAAACTCAGCTGTGCTTGCCAGGACTCCAGGGTTCACTGAACAGATGATCTACAAACTAGGAGGTTTTATTGGGTTTGATGGAGCATATCACGAGTGGCTTGGAGAGAAAGGGTAGGGATCAATTGTTCCGTTTCTTCCAATATAATGATGAGAGGTCATCGGGAGGCAGCATTAGAACAAACAAAAGCAGATGGTTCTTCATTCAAAGTGTAGTTAAGCTGTCCTGGGATATGATGGATGCTAAAAGCTTAGCTGGGTTCATGGAACAAATGGGTAATTCCTGGAAGAGAAATCCATCTAAGGCTACTAGAACTCAAAAACCATCTCTGGCTCAGGCAGGCTCACAGATAAAAATGTTTTAAGAGGGGGGAACTAGATAAAAAGAGATATCTTTGTGTGCTTGCTTTCTGCTTACACTCTTCCCATATTTAGAGGCTGCTTTCAGTCACTGAGGGGCTGCTTTCTAGATGGGCTGTTATCTAACGAAGTATGACTGATTTTATATTCTTATACGAGGGAGAGAGTTAGCTAAAGTTATCTAACCCAAATGTAACTAAACTAAATTATACCTAAATATACAGAACCAAACAAGATATACCGAACTAATAAATAGGAACAAGAACTATAAAATTAAATATACTAAATATACAAATTGTGTTACAGATGAGAAGGTAAGAAAGAAGAGAAAGGCTGAATAATGTGAATGGAGAAGCGAGGGGATCACTTATGCTTACCCTGTGCAAAAAGCAAGTGGGTATCTCAAAGGTGGAAAGATTTACTCCCATGAACTCATGTCTAATGCATCAGGCTAGAGGTCTGATCCTAGTGCCAGCAGAGAAGAGGATATTAAGCAGGCTGCAAGACTGTGTCTCCAGAAATGGACAGGGATAATGAAACATCTCATTTGTTTTTGGGTGCAGAAGTGCTTAATAGCTGACAGTCAGCATTTCCTCTCGAGTTCCGTCACCTCTCATCCCCTGTTTTGGAAAGCTACCAGCTGGAGTCCAAAAATGAAAACAAATAGAGCTGCCTATCCCTGTCATAGACAAATCCTCTATAAAATCTGATTAATCTATTTTTTTTTTTCACCTACGTAGTGAAAATTCATAGCTGGACTAGCTGGTAGTCTGTCTCTGTATGCCTTATTTTACTGCTGTCTTTCAGGAATTAAGAACCATCTTTCCCAAAAGTATTTTACCCGTGTGTATTATCTGTGTTACCATCTAAAAGCAGCATGAAAGGCAGTCCTAGAGAAGAACATGAGACAGTTGGTGTTTGGAGCAATCCTAAAAGGGATAAGGGATAAATCCCTTATCATGCTTTTGCCTCCGAGCTGCTCTGCATTCAGGATGGTTCTCAACAGCTGCACCACGTCTTCCTTTTTCTACTTTTTCCGTATATCTCTATCTAGCCTAGTAACACAAAACTATTGCCCCAGAAAATACAGACCTTTTCAAACTTGATCACTTCTTCTATTTTTATGAGTCCCTACAGTGACTTCTTAAAAAAAAAAGTGATCTTTCTTTCTACTCAACCAAGCCTTGTGTTTCTCCATCACCTCTTAAGAACCCCTGAAGTCTGGTGGCAATTTTGACCCAAATTTGAGATCCCAATAGGTCTTAAAAAATTCAGATTCCTGGTCATTTTACAGTAGAAAAGGGAGACCCTATATTTTTCCTCACAGAAGAAAAGATCAGGTATTTCTTTGTTATCCACAAATAATGAAGTAAATGCAGCCATCATTGACCAGTGCTCATAAAGCACTCTGGGTTTTTTGGGGGTGTTTTTGTGAATAGAGAGGCAGTTTCCTCCTAGCCAGGCACTCATCCTGTCTTGCTTTTCCACATGCCTTTTTAATTTTCTATTTTAATTTCTGACTTCATTTGAATATGCATATTTTTAATTAGCTTGCTATATCAGTGGCCATCATGCTGGCAATGTGTTGACTGATCACTCCATAAATAGAGCATCCCTAATGCTGCTGGAGGCACTTGAGCATTTTGAATCACTTTCAACACTACTGCATTGCTTTAAAATAACAGAAGTGATGGCACAGTTTTCCTTCTCAGATGCCAAACATGGAAGGGATGGGAGGTCCTTGACCAGAGGCCTGCAGAATGATTCGAGAATGATTTCTCCTTCTTCCCTATTTCCCTGGATGAGATATCCTCCAGCTGATTTTTTGGAGGGTCCGAAGCTTTTCAAAAGAGCCTGTGTAACCAGTGAAAATTTGAAGATGTTCTAGATCACTTTTGAATATAAACTGAACAAAAAGGAAAATAACTGTGAAGAAACCTCCAATTAATTAAGAGGTTAAAGAAGAAATGATTTTGACATTGCAAAGAAAGATGTCTAGAAAGATATCAGGAAGAGATAAAGAGAAGTGTAGTGAGTATAGTAGATTTGCAAGCTCTCACATTGAAGGAATTCAATAAATTTTTAGTTTTAATAAATGCAAGCTTCAACAGCAGACAGGCCTGTCATTTTGGGATACACACTGTCCCCATTGGCATTGCAGATTTCCTTTTGACACTTTGAAAAGAAACAATTTTGTCACAGATTACACTCCTAAAGAGCACCTCCAACACCTTAGAAAAATGAACTCATTATCACAAGCCAGATACTGAATAACTATCACCATCTTTACTTGACATTATCACAATTACCACAAACATCCAGGATTTTGTTTTATTCTGTAATAATATGTGCTGACTACCTTCCTTCTGTCTCCTTCACATATGAAAAAAAGAAAGAAAAAAAAAGATTAAAAAAGATACAGCTGAAGAGATTATTTGGTGACTGGTCAAAATGAGAGGTATTTTGGATGTTTTCTTCAAAACTCCTAGTCTTCTCTGCTGTTGGAGAAGGGACAGGACTTTAAATAAGTAGATCTTGATCGGGTACCTACTTTCAAGATCTAAAGGCAGGAAGTTGAAAACAAACCTATTCAAATGGGGGAAAGCAGAGAAATCATTTCAAAATTGTTGCAACAGACTGGATGACTCAGCATGGTAATGATCTTACAAAGGCCATAGCATGTTCTTCATTGCAGGACAACCTATATATAGGATTGGTTGATTTTCTGTCAATATTCTCTCATTCATCCAGAAGTAGCTGGATCCAGAGCTGACACTGCTGGGTGAGACCCTCTGTCTTGTGTTATGGGGATGACACCATCAGTAATGGCCCTTTCTGCACTGAAAAATTTATGACATACATCAACTCTTACAATTCCAGGGCAAAAAATTGGCTCTCCATGGGATTAGTCAAAGTTCACTGTGCTTCAGTGTACAGTTTTTGCAGGCAGGTCTGATCTTTAGAAAATGTCGTGAAGTTGGTACCTGTTTGAATGTTAATAGTTCTTAGAAGCATCCTGTCTTGATTTAGAAATTGGCAGTGATTAATAATTCCCTGTAACCCTTACAAAAATCTATTGGTCCATTATCCTTAGTGTTAAAAAAAATCTTATTTGGATTTATCTAGCTTCACTTTTCAGATAGATCCTGTTATGTCTTTGTTGGTTGGACTGTGTAGCCTGTTCCTAATGTAAATTCTTAGTAGACAGTGATCAAGCAACTTCTTGACCTTTTCTCCGATAAGTAGGCACCGTTCTTGCCATTTTAAGCCAAATCCAATCCATTAATGACTCTTATAGCCTTTCTCTGAACCTTCTCCAATTTATCTACTTTTTTTTTTCCTTCTGTAGTCTGGGCCATAATTTCACAAGTGACAAATACAGAATTAACCCAGCCTCAGCCAGTCTGAGGATCCATGTTTATGCCTCAAGGAAAAAAATAGCCCTTTTTGGCTCCTTCATTGAACTAGGAGCTCATATTTGGCTGATTGTCTGCCATGAGTCTTTCTCAGCATTACTATTTTATTTAAAAGTTCTAAAAAGAATCAATTCACTCTATATGCTAATTTGTAGAAAAGAATCAACCCTGATGGATGAGTGATCTGCCTTATTTGCTCTTAGATGTATGTTAACATTTGGCTTAATTGAAACATATTATTATTTGCCTGAACACAGTTTAGGAAGTGATCCATGTCTTCCTATACCAACCATCCTATTCTTGTAATATAGATTTCCCCCAAGTTGTAATAGAGATAAAATCAATAAAATTTGATAGTTATATTTTCTTCCCCATCACTAATTGGAAGAAAATGTTTGATAGCAAAAGGTCAAAAGCTCATGTCTTCAGAAGCCCATTATAAATAATTGTTTGGAACTGAGCAATAGAGGTTACAGGGAAATGCATAGTCCTCTCTTATCTTACTGAAAATGAAGTGTAAACAGGATTTCCCTTTTTTGACATAGGTTTACAGAAAACTCCAGATCTGCCTGATCTGGCTCCAAGGTAAAACAAGGCGAGGAGGACTGCATGCTCCTTTCAAACACAAAGAAACACAAGCTGGTTAAATAGGAACTTCAGAGGCACAAAGACGTCATCCTCCAGCAAGAAGCTGCAGTGACACAATCGTGTGGGCTGAGGAGAGCAGCCCACTCAAGTGAGCGACAGCGGTGAGCTGTCCCTACCTGGCAGATGCTTTCAAGGGATATGCATTACCCTTAACGTCATCCCTGGTCGGATCCAGCACCCTTTCCTGCTCCCTTTTCTGCCTGGTGATCAGCTCTGCTCCCCCAGGACAGGGACACATTAATGTAAGGGAATTTTGGTGTCTCTCTCAGATGAGTGAAGTTTCAAGTCAAGGTGATTATTCCTGTTTTTCTCAGCATCCTAAACACAGTCCTGTATTGAGTTCCTGGGTAAAAGCTCATGCTCTTTGCTCTGAAGAGCCTTGGTGCAGACACCAGTGAAGATGTCAATAGCATTTCACTGCATTTGGTTGACTGGGTCATGTCCTAAACTTCACCAGCTCTCCTAAATAATTCTCTGCTGAGAAGGAAAGGAATACCAGATAGAGATCTCTACACTATCAACAACTACTAGATGAGATGAAAGATACCTTAGATGGCATCTGGTCTCCTTTTGCAATCAAAATGAGGCTAGAAGGGAAGAGGAAAACCCACAAGAAAGGCAATAACAGAAAATACTTCCAAATCTCTTCCTCTACTGTGAATTTTTCCATCTTTTGGATGGTTTGGGACTATCAGCTCTGCTACCACAAAATCTTTTAATCATTTTTATTTCTCTAGTTATTCTACTCTAGCTAGTTATGAATCAGTTCCCTTATTATTCTATGTGCTACGTAATAAGCCTATATAAATTAGGTTATATGATCAGCTAATAAGATGACAAACCCTACCACGAAAAGAACATCATCTAATACCTACTCTAATTACAGGTATAATTATTAGAACTGAACATGTATCTTTTTAATGCAAAATGATAACTGTGGACAGTCTCTTGGAAAACATTCAGACTGGTTTATTAGCTTCTGGTCCTGGTTTTCTCTCTGCTTTGCAGGAATTACCTATATGGGTATGAGTACTTCTCTAAAGATACAGTCATATCTATGTAAGAAGAAGTAGTAGTTCATCTCTGCATAGTGACAATAACACTCTCAGAGCAGCAAACCTCTAGTAATCCCCATTCCCATGGGTTTTCAAAAACACATCTAGCTGGAATGAAAGGCATCCCTTTCATTAAGAAAGGTACAGCAAAGTTCATGCATAGTGTGTAAAATCTACACATCAAAGTTAATTCAGACTGAGTCAGGATGTTCGTCTAAGAGAAAAAATCACTCTTAAATAACACACTTTTTGAAAGATATTGTTCCAGAGTAAACAAGTCATATAACAAATGAGTCTTTGAAATGGATTAATTAAGGGACCATTATTAATGAAATGGTTATGAAATGGTTAATTTAAAACTAGGCTCTTTTTTTTTCATAATATATATGTGCATTGCACAGGAAGAATTGAAGAAGATGATAAACTAATATCTGGATTGCCTCTACAGAAAAAGAAGTCTTTTCACATGGAAGAATATGCATTTTTTTGAATCTGCCCCTCGTGATGGAGCTGTGACAGTGGAGATGTTTCTGAGCCATAATATTTGGTTTCAAACTTCTCTCCATTTTTTTTTATCCTTCACCAAACTGGAAATAATTGTCTGTGATATCACAATTAGTCTGTGCAATTTTTATCAAGAGCATTTGTAATTTAAATTGGGACTGCAAAAGGAGGGGAATTAAAAAAAAAGTTCATTTCATGCTCATTATGTACCTCTGTGAGACTGATGACATTTTAATATTAACATTATTATGGGTTCCATATAAAAAAATTAAATCTGCTTAATATTCCAACTCTCTGCTGATTGGAAGCCAGTTATTCTTGACAATGGAAAATCAATTGGCAATCTAATTAAAAAGAATAGCAGTGAAATAAACAAGATAATTTAAGAAGAAATGTATTCTATATATTAGTTATAAACCTGTTTCTCTCATTGCTAAGTCTTCTTCACTTCTTTTTCAGAGTTTTTTCCCTATTTCCTAGCTCAGATTTTGGCCTTGAGCTGGAATAGCAAAGCTACCTCCCAAGATCTTGAACAAAAACACAGAATAACAGTAAAGATCCCGTATCAAAAACTTAAGGAAGAAGATGCAGCTGGAATCAGGAGTTATTTCTATAGCAGACAGCCACACTGACCCTGCTGGTGATTGATAGGAATAATGCTTTTCATGATGAAAGCCTAAAACTTTTCTGTTTCTTTCTATGCAAAGATATCTTACACAGAATTCCTTTCTTCTCATATTCAATAAAAACAGAATGTTGGAACTGTTTTTTCTCTCTCTTTCACTTCTTCATTTTCTGTCTGTATCCTTCTTCTAAGAAGAAAATGAAGACAAAGGGAGAAAAGACAGAAAAATGGAGAAGAACGAAAGAAAAGTATGTATTGAATCACAATTCAGGGTTTTCTAAAGAAGGAATAAATCATACTGCTAAAATGAAATTCCTATCAGAGGACAAATTTTAGAAAAAAAAAATCTTCTAAATCACATTCTTCCCTCTCTGAGCTGTAGTATCTCAGATCTAATCCTGTTTTAGATGTCCTTATTATAACTTTCCCTAAAATGAGATATGTGAAAAACAATGATGTGAATATCCTGTTTGCTAATCCCTGCTCTGTCTCCTCCTGATCACAGACAAGTTTCAATCAAGCTAGTTTAAAAGGAAGATAAAAAAAAACTGATGGGCAAAAATTGGAGCACGTGCTCAGAGAGGTTGTGTGGTCTCCACCCTTGCAGATATTCAAAACTTGACCCTGTAAGTCCAGATCTGATTATAAAGTTGAAAGTAACTTCAAGCTGGCTGTGCACTGAGTTGCACCAGACCTCCAGAGTTCTCTTCCAGCCCCAAATGTTGTTTTGCTATCATTCTCATTTAATTTGATCTCCAACCAAATGTTCCATGCCAGGACATTGCACTTCTGGACTGCACTGAGTGAATGAGCAAGTGAATAAAGAAGGAGAAAGAGAGCGATCAGAGATATCAAGGGCAAAATTTACCCCTGGGCATTGCATTTGCAGCTTAAATTGTGTCTGAGTTTCTCAGCATGGTTCCTCAAGCAGTTTAAAATGGTGTAAATGTATTACTGCTAAGGAAGGCAGACCATCCCTTTATCTGTTTATTCCAAGAGATCAGGACAAATACAAGTAATGCAAAAGGTAGGAGGTCAGAATGAAAGAAAAGTGGTACTAGTCAATTCAATCAAAGTCTTAGGACTAAATTTACCAAATATTTTCATTAATAATAATAATTCAAAAAGTAGGAGAGTTTTTAGCTCGACACGTAAATTTAGAAGGTATTTTCCCAAGTGAGATGGGCCAAGCTATCACAAAGAGAGAAACAAGTGAACCTGAGGACCACAATATTTGAAACAGGATGAAATTTAGTTACAGGTACTACAAAGACCAGCAGCAAGCACAAGCAGACACCTAGAAAAGGTGAAGGAAAGGCTTCTGGGGGAATCAGCCAAACCCCTTTGGGTAAAATCTCCCTCACTTAAAATTAGGTGATTCCAACAGAGATGGTCACACCTGGGCTAATCACCCCAAGTTCTCTTTTTAAGTTGACAAAGATCTGCTTAATAAACTGACAGAATTAGCAACATGAATAATTTGACCAAATGTTAATGTCTTCTAGATGAGAAGAATAAATAGCACCGTAATCTCCACTGACTTAATTGAATCACTCTCACTTTGAATCAAGGGATTCCAGAGTAATTTGTTCCAAGATAGATGCCTCCCCTGTAGTTACTCACAGTTACCGTAATAAGATAAATGGAGCTCTAAGAAGAGTCCTATAACATATTTTGAAAAGAGAGAGAAAAAATGTGTTTTTTTCAAGGCTCAAGTACAACTTTTTGTGGAATACTATGTGTACCTCCCACCAACCACATTCCCAAAGAACCAATTCCAACATGACTATGGGCAGCGAAGGATGTAGTCTACCAGGAGACCAATGCTATTTCTAGATCATCAATGTACCCTCATTGAACATCTGTGCATGCTCTAGCAGCAGATGAACCTGCTCCAGAAGTCAATCCAGCAGTTCTTCCTGGTCTTA
>JAWLRI010000795.1:2495669-2527063 GCA_034781795.1 Crypturellus tataupa
CTCAGACCAGACCTTCAAGAAGCCATATGAACACACCAATGCTTCGAGTATTCCCAGGTGATCCTTTCTCTTTTGCATTTCATAACTCTGTTTAACAATTATTTCTTTCCTCAGCATTCTTTGCCAAGCTAGTGAAGAATAAAATTAACTAAATAAATATGGACATTAAATATGATCCAACCAGCTTACTCATTTGACTTCATTATTATTATGCTATATTGCCTTAAGTTCTTTGCCCAGCCTTCAGTTTGGCTGTCTCTCAAATGAGCTGCCAGAAGAGCTGAAAGCCAAGATGAGCAGATAGAAGGATAAATCCCCTCTGAGACAATCCATGTCTCTTGCTAATTGCTTCTGGCTCAGCCTGACCAGCAATTAGTTTTAATAGCCCAGCTAAGTTAGCTCTGATGATGTAATATCAGTATCAATCACGGTAATGCCCAGTCGGCTAGGAAGCCAAGGCAAACTATTACTAAAACCAAATTCTACCCGTAAGAAGTCTGCAGGGTTATCAGCAAATGCTGCAATATTATTTGCAAGTCAGAGAGCAGCTGATTCACAACTGAGTGGTGGTTTTGCCCAAGCACAGATTTCCACCCATCCCATCCAAATGCAGGCTCTTAGCACCAACATTTATGCTAGTCCTGCTGAAATCGATAAAGAGAAATGGGGACATCCAGATGGCAAGTCAGGACACCTACGAGCTGAATGGTCCCTGGAAGGCACTCATCACTCATTGATTGAAACTGAATAGACCGTAATGTAGGTACTTCATTTCAGTGCTTAAAATCAGGTGGGTTGAATCTGCGCCTGTGCACTGGGAACACGAAAAGGACTAAATTCAGCAGCATTGCACTGCTATAAAAGTCTGCTGTTTTCAGATATTTTTCTGGCCCCTATCACTGGAGTGACACAGTATGTCCTATTTATTAGAATATTTATCCTCATGTCCCTCTCAAAGTAATTTAAGTGCTATTATTAGATGCAGTTGAAACATCAAAATTTTCTTTTGTGAGCAATGTCAACATTTTAAGAACAGATTTGACTGTAAATCAGAGCAGGATTGGATGTCGAAACACAATTCTGCAAAAGAGGGTTTCTGAGGAGGGCTATCTTCGGGAAAAATCTCTCAGAATTCTCAGCTTCATTTCAATTCATGCATAACTGGTATAAATGATGCACGCCTTATTCCATATAGCAATAATTAGTGTGTTGTCTAGATTTTTGGTGACATTATTCATGCCTAACTCTCAGAAATTTTAAAAAGTTTGCACAATAACTGTCTTTTTCCAACAGGAAAAGTGAGGCACAGATAAATTTCATGCTAACTAAGAGCTTAGTAATAATTTCTCAGCAAGTGCTTTCTTCTTCTCCTAGACCATGTATGCCTCTTATTGCCTTAAATCTATGGTATCTTCTTTTTATCGTAGGCCACATTTCCCCACAGATAATAACGAGATGGAACTTGTTCCAATAATGGGTGTAGAAACAGATTGTAAATACATGAATCCAGACAAAATCTTTATCAGAGGAGAGTTTATCCTTCAACTGGGTACCTTCCACCTTCCTCTAAAGCACCAGCTTCCTGTGCCAGAAAGAATTGCCATAAAAATTGTTTGAAATTAAAAGGATCAAAGAATTATAAGTTCCCTCCCAAGCTACTGCTGATCAAAGAGCTACAGCGTGAACAGGGAAGTCGATGAGAGGAGATGGTGAATTGGAGACATTTCAGGTAGAAGGCAGTGACATTAAGAGTTAATGCTTTCTGCAGAGGAAAACACAGTCCAAAGCCACTCTCACACAGCTGCATTGATTTTTCACCACACAAACTTTGCATTGAGGAAGAACAGGTCAGAACTGAGTCAGGACAAATGAAAATATAATTGTAGTCAATGCAGGAGAATGGGCTTTTTCCTGTGAGGTTAAAGCTGAGGCCTTGATACGGATGCAGGAGCAAATTATTTTTTCCACAGCAGTTTTATTCAGCCTCATTTTTCAAGATTATTTTATTATATAGAGATATATTCTCTTTTCAAAGAATCACAGAATCCCGGAATGGTTGAGGTTGGAAGGGACCTCCTGAGATCATCTGGTCCAACCCCCCTGCTCCAGCAGGGACACCCAGAGCACGGGGCACAGGGTGACATCCAGGTGGGTTGGAAGATCTCCAGAGAAGGAGACTCCACAACCTCTTTGGACAGCCTGTTCCACAGCTCTGTCACCCTCACAGGAAAGAAGTTCTTCCTCACACAGAGATGGAACTTCCTGGGTTTCAACTTGTACCCAATACCCCTTGTCCTATCACTGGCCACCACCAAGAAGAGTTTGGCCCCAAACTCTTTGCCAAACTCTTTTGCCACAGGCATGTGCTTTTCCTCTGGATCCAACCTATGGGAGAGCTGTGAGGTCCCTCTCCAGGCTTAGTGGCATGAAAAGAACAGTAGGAACACAGAAAGATGAGAAGATTCTTCCCCCTTGCTCTATATTCTGTATACTTGGAGGGGGGTACAGATCTCCTGTGATGGATACATGGATGATGGGGTGTCAAATCCCATCATTAAAAGGGTCAAATTTTGGAGATATGTCTAGTATTAAATTCCACAGTGCTATGGCTTCCACGCCGTTCATTTGTTTGATTAGCTCATACCGAAATCTTGTTCTCCTATGTGTTTTCTAGTCATGGGTAATAAATTATTACAGCCTAAAAATTATCCCCAGCAAGAAAATGGAGAAGGAACTCTAGATGTGATGACTTGCTGTGGGACAGAATCCTGCATTTCTGGCAACCAAACTTATTAATCCATAGTGAACCGTTACTCATGGATAGTAAGACATTCTCCCCTCCTCCCTAAGTATATAGTGAAAAAAACGACCAAATCTCACCCAATTTGAAATTCACTTTTAACACAGTAATTTGACAGAGTACTATAGTTTGATGAACCACTGGAATATGATTTATCTGTGCTAAGTTGCACGTATGTGCATGTGTGGACATTTAAATGTCATCATATATGTCATGGGAGGGAGATGTGGATATACAAACAGCTGCCAATCAAATCCTTTTCAATAATTTTAAACATCATCAGATTTTGGAGTATGTTCTGTCAAGCAGGAAGAAAATCCACTCTTCCTTCTTGAGCTTTTTACAATAAAGGTGATGAGAAGTCAAATTCAAGTAATTTAGAAGCCTCTACCCACCTACCTCATCTCTTTCTGTTTTTTTTTTAAACCTCACATCATGATAGTATCTGATATGGTCATCTCAAGCTAGCTTCAAAACCCAAGACAAGTGTTAATTTGAAACTTCAATGCATTTTTCAGTGTGCTGCAACATTAAAATGAGCTTGAAACATTTTTCTGAGGTGCTGCAATCACTGAGTGCTCTGATCAGGCAATTAGTTTTTTCTTCCACAGGGTTATGCTTTCTGATTTAAATTTCATCTGTTTGCTCTGAAAGGCATTGTGTTTGGTTGGTTTGAGGAGCTTGCATTTTGTTGTTGTTGTTGTTTTTTATTTTGTTTGTTTGTTTGTTAGTTTTATATGGAGGTACTGGAGAAAAAGGAAATTTCATATTAGATTAAAAGTTTTTCAATAATAATTAGATTCATTGGCTGGTTTGAGTTCTTCTGCTTCATAGATTTACCTATGGTTTGTCCTATGCAAGTGAGAAAGGAGTTCTGTTCCCAGACATGTAACATCAAAACTAATTCCTCCAAAAACTTGTACTGTGAGTGTAACACAAGATTTTTTTCCCAGAAAAAGTCCACATTCCTCTTAACTACAGAAATCCCAGAACTCCATAATGTGACAGACTTTCTAACCAAAGATTAAAAAAATAAATAAAACATAACGGGACCAAAGCCTCTTTCAGCAGTTTCTAGAGTATGTAGCTGGACTGGTAAATTCAGACTGGCCCAGGCACAGTTTTCACTTTATTATGCTCAATAATGGTATGAAGTGTCTAACCTGTCTACAGAGGAAGACTAAACAAGTAGCTGAGAAGAGACCTGTCATAAACCCTAATCCTCAGATTAGTAATTTACATCTCACCTGTAGCAGTGCTTAAGATTTCGCAGAATGTTTTTAACCGAGCAAGGAGATGAAGAGATTCCAGATTTCCCAGATGCCAATAAAACAGCCTAATCCCAGTATTCCTGCATCACCCATGTCAAGATGAGTCTGGTTTGCTTTACCAAGGTGGTTTCCTTGCGGGTAATTTGAGGAAACCCCTGGGCCACACCACAGATAAAAAGTCTTGGTATGAAATAGAAGAAATGGGTGATGTGAAGAACAATATCAAATTTAACGGGAAGATATGGAATGAATGCTTTTACTTCCTTAACACAATTAACAGTAGCCAACAAATTTGAGGTCTGGAGAATGACTGAAGGAGTTTTATTGAAAACCCAGTCCATTTCTTCCACATTAAACCCTTTTCAAACAGCTCTAGTGACTTCTGGACCTGTAGACTTAGTTAATGTGTGTAAATGGGCATCCTAAGTAGAATGAGGCAAACCCAGTGAAAAACAGTCAATGTTTTAAAGTACAAAACCCACCTGTACTTCAGTCAAAGTTCATGTGTTTTTACATATTTGGCCTTTTTTTCACTCTATCAGTCAGTTGCAGAGCAGAAGGATAAGATTCTTTTTTTCTACCTCGTACTTACCTAGACCCCGGGCAGCTCCAACCCCCTCCTTTTAATTATCACTCCAAAAGCCTATAGCCCACGGTTACATGAGTCACAAATTATATCTCCCGGCAGTGCATAATGCTCCTTTCTCACACCTACAGAGGATGAGTCATTAAAAATAAAAAAAAAAAAAAATGAAAATCTAACATTTCCCATCCACAAGAAGCAGAAGCAAATCATAGAAGAAGAAATCACTGATGGACACATCATCTTGAGTATTGTCACGTTCCCTGTGAGTTCCCTATGAGGTGGACAAACCCTGGAGTTGGCCATAGGGTGAGTCTTGACTCAAAAAGACTTAAAGCTGTTGAAGAGTCCTGTAAATTGGGCACTGGATCCCAGTACTGTTTCAGAGCATTAGATGAGGAGGGAAGAGTAGCAGGGAAAAAAATAGATAAATAAATAAAATTTGAGTTAGGGCTTGACAAATAAATAAAAATGGAGTTAGAGCTTGAATATAAGGTCAAAATGTGCTGTTTGGGTCTAGAGCTCAAATAAATGCAAACGTCTCTGTTATGTCTAGTATATGTGGATGTACAGTAGATAGGAGGGGACCTGTGGAAATCTATAGTCCAACCCTCTGCTCAAGACTGGGCTGACTTTAAAGAGATGATGTTGTTATTTGTCTTCATGCGGATGAAAAATTCTGTATTTAATGGAGATAAAAGGACCTTTTAAGGACAGCGGGTAAATACTTAGCCAGAAGGCTCCCTTGGTGGCATCATCCTACATGATCTGTCTCCCATGGGCCAACTGGGAAAATTCCTACATGATTTTTTTGTTTGTTTGTTTTTGTTTTGTTTTAAGTTATGCAGCAGCAGTTCATTGAAATGTGAGATCTTTCCAGGAATGCACCAGCTCGGAGGAAGGAAGATTTCCCTTAGTCTAGGATGTTAGCAGCTGAATGCCTGCCTGCTGTGTTCTCGGATGGTGATTAATAAGATGGGAGAAGTGATGCTTTTACTGAGGATGAGTCTCAGATAAACAGGTAAACAAACAAAAATTAAGGGAAGGAGCTGCAGAGAGGAAGCGGGATTCATCAGCATCTGCAGGCTTCAGAAAAACAACTTTCCAGAACAGAATGTGCTGAGGGAGCTGTTTCAAAACCCAAAACACTTAAGGTAGAAAACACCTCGCATTTCTACAACTCGAAATGAATAGAATTTGCGGCAATAGCACAACGTAAGCAGTTGTCATCTGTCAGTCTAGGAGTGGGATTTTTTGCCTTGAACATCTTCAAAGTGATTTCTGGCTTTATGTTCCTACATTGCTCTGCTCATTCTGTGTATTACTTATGCCAGCCCTCAACTTTCACAAAGTTTGTAACACTGGTCTCATTCCAATATCCGAATAGCAGGAAAGGTGTCTTTCTCCTTTTACCTTTTGAGGACAAAGTTGAAGATGTCTTTCCTCCTTTTGCTCCTCTAGGAGGAAGGAAATAATTATCAAAAAAAAATCTGAGCCCCTTTTTTCTCCAAAATATATAAACACACTATATTGAATCTATAAGGGTCTTAGAAACTAAGAAAACCAGTGACAAAAGTATTTAAAATTGAAACCAACATTGGAAAAGTATGAGCCTGAAATATGGTAAAATACAGTGTGCTACAGAGCTAAATGGTTATTTTTTTTGTAAGAAATGTCTGATCCTATTGCTAGGCAGAAGTTAATAGTTGAACAAGTTGCTTAGATATAGTCCACTCCAGCTGTTGTATCACTCCTGATCTCCCAAGCAAGATATTCAGACCTTCAGAGAAGTCATTCAGTTGATGACTACAGTCATCAGATGTTCCTGCTTGAGCAGAAGGGTTGGACTAAGTCTTTAGAGGTCCCTTCCAGTTTCAACCATTCTGTGATTAGCTATAGAAGACCGATAAACAAGTCATTATTATTTGCAGTGCAATGAGCTAAATGAGCTTAGCTGGGCTGAGAGATGCACTGTGGTCAGCAGATCTCATCTCACCTACTGGAGAGCAGGTATCTACCCCTCAGCCTATCACCTCAGACTGACTTTATCAGCAGCAGGAGAGAAGAAGAACTTTGGGGCACATTTCATCTGATCTTGCTTGGTTAACCACTGTAGGCTGAGGCTAAGTGAGGAAAGGAGTCTTGCATCTCTGCATAACACGACCTTTCATAGGAAAGTTGGGATGTGTTCTTCCGTAAAAGATGCATGTTGTACCACTCCTAATCTTTGTCAATTTTCCTCCCAGCTCTTCATGTATGTTTTTTGCTACCATTTGAGTTCTTTAAATTGCTTAGTTTTCTTGTGGTGAATCTCTAGCAGCTTAACTTCCCATCCCTCCTTTTTGGATCTTGAAATCAAACTCTTAACCTTTCAGGTTGATGGATTTTCAAAGACATTGTGCAGCTGCTGCACGTGAGAGATGCATAAAGGTGAATAGAGATTGAACAGTGAATGTTTGGAAATACTGTCACCTGAAGATACGTGCTGTGAGATGTCCTGAAAATCCATATGTCTTCCTGCTGTTGAGTAGCTGCATCTACCCATATAGACCTGCCCTTATTTTAGAGGTTTTTAATTCTTCATGAAATACAGGAAATGCAATAATAATATATTAGACATGACTGTTAATTAAATAGCACACTGCAGAAATCTTCTTAAGGGATTAGCTGTGATAGAGCCTTGGGATTAGCACTGCTCAGAGTCCAAGGATCATATGACAGACAACGAAAGGAAAGTAGTGGGTATCTAGACTTGGAAATAAATGGTATTATTTCTAATAATATCTCTCATATTAGTTTCTCAAGAGAATATATTGTTTTTAATTACTTGAATTTTACCTATGTGCATATATACTATGTACTATATAATATGTGTATTTTATATATAAATAAAACATAACATACTATGTATTTTGTGCTTTGAACACAGTTATTTGCATTAAAAATACAGGTGGTGTCTTTCATGACACTTTGCTTTCTTGCCCTCTTCCCTGTAAAAAAGCACATAAATTGGAGTGCAATTTGGTTGAATTTTCTTTAATATGTGTTTTCCTGAATACTTGCATTAGAGAAAGGAAGTCACATTCATGCATTCCATTCTTGGAATAGAAAATGTTGCCTTAAGTATAAATCACCATTATGAGGGGGGAAAAGGTAAGCAAATAAATAAAGAAATAAATAAAAGTGTATATAGGGCAAATCTAGCACTTTCAGCAAGTGAAGCTGAAATTAAGGAATTGTTTTTGAGTCTTTACATAGAGCTTAATCTCCAAATATAGTTCTGTGTCAGAAAAGCCCAGGAGTATCTGAGAGCCTCTTCTCTGACCTTCTGCTTCCCAGAGGACAGTAGTGATGAAATGCAATGACCAGACAGCCAGAAACATGCAGTAAGGGAGTACATCCTCAAGGAGAGTTAAGAGAAGGACACAGTGTGAAAAAGACAGAAAAAAAAAAATGTGGAATTAGCAATTAGAAGAAAAAAATTATATATGCAGCATTTACTTTTTTCATGTTCTCTGTGTGTTTATATGCATGTGTGTGTATAATGATATTAACTTTGACTTTTTAATCAATTGAGTCTGGTATTGGTTAAGCATTTTTCGGTCTGAATAATTTTTTAACTGGAAAACTTTAACATCTGAGCTGTGTTTGCATATGATTTTATCCTCCATATAGTTCAGTTAAAAGAAGGGACCTCAACCTTTACAATTCAAAAATCATATGGAAAAGAAAAAAAATCACAACTGACAATATTCAAAGGAGAAATAATTTCCCTTGTGCACCAAACTCATCATGACTAACAAAAAGCCAGTGATAGTTTCTTTTGCTCTTCTTTCACAGTCAACCGGGAGCTGAAGAGAAATGGGCTGAAAGCAGATATTTCTGAAGCTTAATGAAATCTTACAGCAAGATTACAGTGAATTGAAAAGGGAGCATCTCTGAAGCAGCGACTCTCTGAAACATGCTTCTAACAATGTGTATAAAATGCATGTCAATTTGCTACTCACTCACAGAGACTCAATAGGCAAAGTTGATCACATAATAAAGTTCAAACAGAAAAGAAAATTCCAAAGATGTATATAATTTCTTAATTATAAATTATTTATAGCTATACCTAAAAAAATAGAATGGGATTTCATGTTTTAATATGCTGAAAGTTTCCCTTCTAACAGCCATAACATTGATTTACACTTCTTAGCACCATTTTTAAGTAAACAAGTGATCCACAGGGACAATGAAACATTATAAGAGTAACACATCCATTGTAGGTACATTAATTGTACAAGTTTAACAGCTCATTGGGTAATAGTTGCTGTTTTTTACCTTTCATAAGGTCACCTTTAGAAACTGTGATCCATTTCCTTACCTCACGGAAAGGAATTGAACCAAATGACAAAATCAAGTGAAATATGTAAATGTGTATATATATGTATATATGGACTATATGTAACATAAATGTTCCTACTGTGTGAAGACAGAGGGAATACGAAGAAGCTGAGCTGTCAACACAGACCCAAAGAGAGATAAGATGGAGAGGGAGAGATGAAATAGCCCCTCAAATTCTGTTAGTCTTTTTATCAGCACAGATCCATCCTACTGCCTGCAAAATCCCTACTCCTATGGTATATTATAACTATAAATTTCAGAGAGCAAAAAACAGGCAGTGAGGTGGGGTGGGATGAGGTGAATTTTCTGGTCATTGTTTTGGTTTTAGATTCTCTCTTGGCTTTAATACTTATGCTGGTGACAGCTACAGTTTCTTCCCTCCTTCACAGGTACCTCTTCCATCACCCCTAGTGACAAAGGGTCTTCTCTGTTGAAAGAGAAGGTCCTGATCCAGATTTCTCCTGATAGCAGAAGAAAAGGCAAATCCATGTAGGGTAGATTGGAGGAAAAAAGACACTTCTCTATTGTTTTCTCTCAGTAACTCTTGGAATCTGAAAGGAACCAGTCACCTTGGGTGAGGGTAGAACCTCATGAAGAGGTTATCCTCGTGATGAGGATGCCACTGGGAAGGAGGGAACTGCATCTTGGCGAGCCCCATTACGCAAACTGTGACTGTGTTGTGGGAGGATTAGTCAGAGCCACTTCCAGGTGACAGATCTCAAAAGAATTCAGTCGCACTCGCAGGTATGATGCACAGGAGCCATGGAAGCAGAAGCGTCTACATTTTTTTTTGATAATGAGATTACTCACCGGTGCGTACTATGATCCTCAGTTACTTTATGCCGCTCCTACCCAGAAGATAGAACAGTCATCACTGAGTGGAAAATTTGCATTAAGACACCTTCTAAACTTTCATTGAAGTGGTGGTTTAAGGCTGTGAAGGAAGGACTTCTTGGTTCAGCAGAAAACAAATTTGAAGAAATTTCCTCTTGCCCTACCCAAAAGAATCAGTTGTTTGTTTGCTGTTGTTGTTTTAATTAAAAATGAGTATATAAATCTGCTGTTTTCTTGGTAGAAATTAAAATATTTTAGAAGTATTTTCGAAAATGTTTACTTGAAACAAGCAATTAAAGGGCAGGAAAGGAAATAAACAGCTAGATTTGCAAAGGTGCGGTTACGAAGCTTGCCTAGTGCACTGTCTTAGTCCAAACTAAACTAAGAATTAAAGAGGATCCTGGATTATTCTTTGGTCTTTTATATGCTGGCAAAGGCTGAAATGAAGTTCTTCCCATTTCTACCATGGAATAAACCTTGCATGTCCTCTGGGAAGCACTTTTCTTCTTGAGAGATGGAGTTCCTTGACTTGGAGAGAGGACCTGAGGCCACAGCGTGGTTCACCGAACTAGAAAGGTCGAAAAGGAAAGAATTAGTCTTCCTCCACTTGAGAACGGAACTGGCAAGTTATTGTGCAGTGAAATCAACATTCCCATTTCTCTAGCATCACATTAACTATTGCTGGCAAACCAGGAGGTAGCACAGTGCAACAGAAACAAAGCAAGAAGCAGGCCCAGCTCCAAGCAGGACACAGCTGTATTTGTGTGGAGGCAATGTAAAATGAGCAGTGCATAGTTTAATTGGACAGTGGTGATAAAGATTGGGGAGATTATATGGAAAAAGGAAAGTAGCTGCCTAAAGTTTGAGCTGATATCCCCCAGGCCAATGGTGGGAGCCTGCTGTTGCTCCAAGGAGGGTCATTAGAGAAACCTGAAGGTAATTTCAGAGGTTTTCTTGTAACGTATATGGTCAATAAATAAATTAAAAAATAAATAAATCCCTCCCTCTTGGGAATTCCTGCCATTCTTTTGCACAGGAAGAATATTAAATAATGATTAAACACAATTTCATTTTAAAAAATATCAAAAAATAGATAATTAGTTTTCAAATTTACTGCAGTAGCAATCCAGGGAGATTCTGAACTATGGAGAGGCAGAAAAGAAATTTTGTCAGCTTTTTGTTTCCTTCTCTAATCCAAAGGGAAGTCTCTAAAGCATGAACAGGAGGTACCAGTGCTATTGCTTCTTGTTGACCACATCAACGTTGCAGCCAGCAGTGTGATGCTCAAAGAATTTGCCAGATAGAACCAGGACTGGCACAGAGGACTTCATCCATCCCTAAAAGACATCAGGAATTTGCTGCTGACTTCAACAGACTTGAGAAAGAGACTGAACTGACAGATGGATAAAGAGGGTGCATGTAAGAAGATGTTTCCATCTGTGGTTTAGATAGATCTTTAGATAGAGTTGATCAATATCTTCTTTCAGCAAGGATGAGAGTTGCTTTGTACCAGTCTATCCTCCTTTATATTCCCCCAGTATCTTCTCTTCAGTCTTCTGTGCATAAGCTCAATTTAAGCTTCTTTTTGCACAAAATAATAAAAAATAGAGAAAAGAAAAAAAAAAAAGCAGAAGAATTGGAAGGAAAAAGTCAATATGTCAATGTAGGTAAGGCAAGAAAAATTGTCCAGTTTCAAGACTGACTGCATAAAATTGGTAGGAAGCCAGACTGAATTTTTCTTTCCTAAAAGGAAATGGGGCATATGGGTAGAAATCAGTGGTCTGTGGGATAAGAAATGTTTCTCAAAGAGACACCTTGCTAGTGATTAATTGATAGGAAATAGCATGAGATTCATGGTTGCGGAATATGATTTTGTTTTTCTTAGCCTATCTAGAGACTCATGTGGCTCATTAAGAGACTGCCTGAAGTCTCCGTGGTCATTAATGGCTTTTTATCCTCATGAATCTGCTCAATGGTGCAACACTTCCTCCACCTCCCAGAGCATAAATTGGAAGAAAAGAGATTTTAGGAGGATAAGAAACGGACTGGTAACAAACCTGCTTTTTTTTTTTTTTCTGAGATCCCATCCATTTTTGCTAGGGATCAGAATGGGGCATGGGATTGGATTTGGGAGACAAGGCACCTAGGGAAGTGGTGGCTTTAGGACATGTGATTTATTCAGAGGCAAGATCCCACTGAAAAACTCATAGCTGTTAACTTATAACTGTCCAGTAGAAGTTAATATGGTTCCACCCTGTCTTGTCTTGTTTTTTTAATCAAAATGAGACTGAAATAAGAAATGATTAACCACTAATAACCTTAAGCTTGACAGAACTGCTCCTATAAGAGCCTGAGTAAAAGTAGACAAAATCTTTAGGATTTGATTGAAAATGTGATGGAATCACTCCATCCATCAGTGTAATGTATCCCTCTAGGATGAACATTATTCTTTATTTTCCATTCCCTAGTATTTAATATCTCCAAATAAGACCAGGGTCTGACAGGAAGATTTCATAGGTCTGGTCTGCACACTGGTGAGGACTGGTGATGGCCAGCACCCAAGTGATGACTTTAATAAGGTACTATCAGAGCTTTAAATACACCATCCAAATGTGCATGGACTTTGCATGACATTAATAATCAGCAACCAGGAGATTGTAGAGGAACCACATCTATTTTAAGAAGGCATTTGACAATAGTCAAGACAACAGCTTCCTGGTTCATATTCAGTGACACGCTTTCCATATTATTATTAATAGCAATTAGATGCTTTTTCGTTGCTTATTCATTACTCTCAGGATTTCAAAAACTGAGAACTACGTGCAGAGACCCTGCTTTCAAGTATACACTGTCAGCACTAAGACCACAATCTGAAACCCACCAGTCAAGTCCATTTTATTTATTTATTTATTTATTTATTATTGTTTGATATGCAGTTTCTAAGCCTCTTAATACTTCCACCTGATAAAATAAATAAAATTGCTACTTCCCAGTCTCAAAAAAGAAGCCAAATAGCACATACCGAGGATGCAAGTGCTAAAATAATCAGACACATGCCCCTGGCATAGGTGAAAAATGACTTACATCCATCATTCATACAATCTTTCCTGTCTATCAAATTTAACTTTAGGCTAAGCTGGCCATTTCTTTTCATGAAACTGATTCATTTTGCACTGTGTCTTGTAGTACCTATGTGAATGGTAGCAGTAGTATAGAGGGTCTGTAGCACAAGTAAAGCTGAGCTGTCTCAATCTAGGTTAATTTTAGGGAGATCATCTTTCTTCCTTGTGGCTCTTTCAACTGTGAATTGTGAACAGAATTAGATTTGCTTTCTCTGATAGCAATTTTTAACCTCATTTGTTCAGGCAGATTAACAGACACAAGTGCTTAAAGACTACGTTAGACCAGAGTCAAACTTACAGAATAGGCCTAGACAAGGAAAAGAAGCAGGTATAAATTTCTCATTTAACAAACTAGGGTATTAATGATTTTAACTCAGCTCTTCCATCTTCCTAAGTTCTGCAGGGCCAATGGGAATGGTGGATCCATGAGACACAACAAAATCCTAAAGGATTTTACAAGGGAGGAAAGAACATTAGTTAGAGCTAGATTTTTGTTAACAGTGTATGGGATTTATAAACTTTCTTTTCTGCTTTTTTCTCTCTGTGCTTGTCACTCTAAGGTTCAAAAATCCAAATAATAGTAGGAAAAGCACTCTGTTCTTTCCCCTAGGAACCACATAGATTTTAATTTGGAAGTATTTCCATGTCAACAGCTCCAAGCCCCAGGAAGCCCTGTGAGAGGAGCAGAAGTAATCAGATGAGGAGATATTAGGTATAGTTAGATATAGCAATGCTCCCTGTAGCTGACATTGTGCAGTTAGGAAACTCAAATGGAAAAAGATGAGAAGGGATGTAGCCCCCTCATGTAGATGAGAAGGGATGTAGCCATCAGGTTGATGGCTAAGAAGGGATCATTATTGGAAAAAAAATGAACTTTAGTCATCTTGGTCATATCTTTGAATACAATCCAGATCCTTTATTTATTATCCCTAAGTCCCTCCATCTGACCGTTACTTCAACGTCAATGTCAAGCACAGATGTCAAAACTACATTCGTACTTCCAAAATAATGTGTTAGGGGAGCATTTTCTGTCACTGAGACCACAAGGCATGGAGCAATCCCCATCCATACTGTTACTCTCCTATCCTCCAAAACAAGGTAGAGGAGCACTTCCAAATTGCTGCTTTATTTGATTCCTGAACACCCACTATCTCCTTGTTGGTGCCTTGGAATTTCTGAATAGGGTGCAATTTCATCCAGGAGCAGCCCAACAGGACAACCCCAGCTCTAGTACTCAGCAGCATCCCCTTATACTTTTTAATTAACTATTGCAGACATAGCCAGCATGAAATAGGTCATGGTTTAACAAGAACTCCCTTTATAAAGGGTGAGCAATCGATTATCAGTATGAAACACCCTGCAAATATTAAAGTGTGTATCATGCATTATAAACATCTTGAGACAAAGTTTTTCAGGTGGCCCTAAAATACCTGCTGATTTGTGTATTAGTTAACATTTATAGAACTGTGAGAAATGCAATATTGAATCTTTGGCAAAGCTTTAAAAGATACGCTGCAATTCTTTTTCTGCATAGTTAAACTGACTGCAGAGTAGCCAATATCTAACCTAAAGCAACCATACTAGTCTCATCAAAGCCCAGTTGGACAAACTATCTTGCTATGGAAAAGTCCCAGCTAGCCAGCTCTCCTACCCTAGACCAATCACCTGCCTATCTCAGTATCTTCTCTCAGAGTAAAAAAAAATATACAATGAGAAATCAGGTTTACATGAGGTAGTTTATTCGGAGATTTTGCCCAGACCATATGAAGTCAGTCTGAGTCACCAAGGTGAAGGAGAGGAGAAGTTGCTTTCCCTACAAGTAGAGGTTATGCAAGCCTTTAAGTTCAGAGAGGACAGATTAAGAAACAGGGATGGAAACAGGCTGAACTGTGAGAGGATTAAGAAGAAATTCAAATGTGATGCAGCAGAAAAGGGGAAAGAATAGGCAGAAAAGGGGAAAGATACCTATGTTCAACATTCTCAGGGAAGGGAGCAGTAGAGCAAAAGTAGTCTCAGGATGACTATGGGAGGCAAGAGTTCCAGGCAGTCTCGGCTACCAGATTGGCACAAGGGTGTCTAAACACCTCCTGAATGATCCCAACCATCCACCAGTGCTGCTTATGCTGCTTGATGCCACATTGCTCCTTGATGTGCCCATTGTGGCAAGACTTGCAGCTCACTGCACGTAATCCTTGCCCTGCATCCAGCAGACACAAACTATCCTCAAAGGTAGGGCTAGTGACACATCCAACTAGGGTTTTCACATCCAACTTTGTGTCTCCTTTTCACAAAAGAGCAGGGATAAAATTAGAAATGGTTTCGCTTAGTTCATTAATTACGTCTGCAGTGTTCTCCTATGGCATTTGCAAAAGTGTCACCTGAGTGTCTTGCAAATATTAATGAGTCTCCTCACATCTCTTGGTTGTATTTACTGTGCATGACTTATTAAATATAATCTAGGCTGTGGAATTCTAAGAAGAATTCAAAGACCCATTTGTACTGCAGTGCAGTCACTTCTGTTCTATTCAGTCCTCTTGGGCACAGTTGGAGACACAAGAATTACCCATTTAAGTGTAATAAAATCAAACCCATGTAAGCTATTGCTCGCTATTAAAGCCTTATGCAATGTGCAGTAAAGAAGAAAGCAAAGTTCCTATTCATTTCTCTTCAACTTGCAGATTCAGGACATATATATGGGGTTTTTGAATGATTTCAATGAAAATCCTGGGGAAAATAGGTCATACAGAGCTCTCTGGAGGAGAGCAAAAGTCCTCTTATGTAAGGGGGAATTTCTCACTTGCCTCTTGGTAAACACTGAGTTATTTCCGTCCTGCTCGGTATGCAATACGAGAGGGTTTCTGTTGTGTTAGCCAACCACACCTGAATTTCTTGCTCTTCCTGATGGTGAGAATGTTTTCAGAATATGATGATTCACCAAACAGAAAGCCTATGGGAGCTTGTTCACACCGTTCGTCTCTCACCATGGTACAAACCGCAGAGTGATGTGGTCTGACCCTCTGAAACCTCTTCAGGGAGCTCCTTGGAGGAATCCTATGGGCAAGGATCCTAGAAGGAGAGAGAGCCCAGGAGAGTTGGCTAATATTCAAGCACCACTTTCTCCAAGGTCGGGATTAGTTCATTCCTACAAGAAAGAAGCTGAGTAAGGAGAGCAGGAGACCTGTGTTGATAGGCAAGGAGCTGTTGGGTAAACTTAATAAGAAAAAGAGCATGTACATAATATGGAAGAAGGGCCAGGCCACGTGTGAAGAATATAGGAACATTGTCAGAGAATGTCAGGGGCAACAGGAAGGGCTTCTATAAATCCATCAGCAGCAAGAGGAAGACTAGGGAAAATGTTAGTCCACTGCTGAATGGGGCGCGTGTCTGGGTGACGGAGGATGCAAAGAAAGCAGAGTTACTAAATGCCTTTAGGCAAACTGGACACCCATAACCCTATGGGCCTGGATGGGATACAGTCAAGAGTGCTGAGGGAACTGGCAGGGGTTATTGCTCAACTGCTCTCCATCACCTTCGAGAGGTCATGGAGATCAGGGGAGATGCCAGAGGACTGGAAGAAACCAGCTGCACTCCAGTCTTCAAAAAGAGCAAGAGGTAGGACCCGGAAAACTATAGACCAGTCAGCCTCACCTCCATCCCTGGAAAGGGGATGGAGCAGCTTGTCCTAGAGGGTCCAGTGGAGAGGGTCCAGTGGAGAGCAACAGAGATGATTAAGGGACAGGAGCATCTGTTGTATGGGGAAAGACTAAGCGAGTTGGACCTGTTTAGCCTAGAGAAGAGAGGACTGAGAGGAGATCTGATCAACATGTACAAGTACCTGAGGGGAGAATGTAGGGAGGATGAGGCCAAACTTCTTGGTGGTGGCCAGTGATATGACAAGGGTACTATGAATAGGAACAAATTGAAACGTAGGAAGTTACATCTCCTTGTGAGGAGGAACGTCTTTCCTGTGAGGGTGACAGAGCCCTGGCACAGGCTGCCCAGAGAGGCTGTGGAGTCTCCTTCTCTGGAGATCTTCAAACCCGCCTGGATGCCACCCTGTGCCCCCTGCTCTGGGTGTCCCTGCTGGAGCAGGGGGGTTGGACCAGATGATCTCTAGAGGTCCCTTCCAACCTCAACCATTCTGAGATTCTGTGATTCTCAGAGTGGCTTAGCAATAACATCCACCAGCTCACGCAGCACTTGGGTGAACCTTTGTTCCACCTGAGAAGCTAGGACCCCCTATCAAGCAAGAGATGCAGTTAAGTCACTTAATATTCTTTTTATTTTATTTTTTTTCTAATGCTATTTAGAAAAATAAATCAATTTGGAAACTGGCGGGGAGTGAGGAGGAAAGGCAAGGGCTGAACTGAAAAATCTAACTAAAATTAAAACTCAGCCAACCAACGCTTTTTATTTAATACTATAGGAAGCCTCACAACTTCTTCTCATTTTTTTGTAACAAAAGAAAATAATAACTTCAAAATTGAATTATTATTAAAAATAAAATCTTAGAAACAAGAAAAAAATCCTCTTTTTAGCTTTCTTACTTGAAAAAAAAGAAAATTTGCCATCTTAATTAGGTGTTCACACAAATCTTCATTTTTCACTGAGAAGAAATTAAATTTTTGAAGTATTTTTACAAACCCTTCCTGGACTACTATATACTTAAATTTCTCCACAATTAAGATAATTATAAATGTATATGCATCTATAAATAAGTGTACATGACACTATATTCTTCTAAATCTGTGTATATGTTCGTTACATTATATCCTTGCTAAAGCTGGAGTGAGTGGTGCTGTAATACATATAACGGGATGAGTTAAATGTCAGCACAGAGTGGGCGAATCTGGTCTTATTCCAGGCACTTTAACAGGGTAGAAATTTTCAGAATTCACTGATGAATAAAGGCAGGTGGCCTCCTTTTTTATTTTTATTTTTTTTCCATTTTAGGGAGTTCTGTTCTTGAAGATTTCGAGGCGTTACTGGAAAGGGAATTCACAGGTAATCTTTACTTCCTGTATTCATTTCTGCCAAAGAACTGCCAGTTTTAGAAATGTTTTCCTCATCCTCTTTTGGAGGTCTCCTGGTTAGGTTTTACATTTGCTCTTGCCAAGAGGAATTTTTTTACTGGAATATTCATGATGAATAAGCTTTACATTATTCCATCTCCGCGCCAAAGTAACGTCACTGCTTTCTATAGACTTCCAAGGACCTCAAAATGGAGATAGCAAAGCAGTGAATCACTCCAGGAACACTTGACTCTGACTCTTCACTTTTCACAGTCTTTAGAGCTCTTATGCTCAAATCTAAGTGTCTTAATTTGCTGCATTTCTTTTTCTTCCTTCTGCAGGTTCAGGTGCTGATTTGGACTTTGTGTTTGCCAGCTCTCTCTAAATCACAAAGACCTTTTCAAGAAGAAGAGGCGTCTTTGGAATATTTCATTAGATTATGGGAGACAAATGTGTTGTACAGCTCAAACAGCATTTCCACCAAGCGACATTGCTCATTTCTGCTCTCGACAGCACAGAGATCAGACTGTGTTGTAGCACTCAAGAGAAGGCAAGAAGAAAAGGTCAGGGAGGCTAATTTGTAATTAAGGGGATGCAATTAAAGGAATGAGTCATTCCACAAGTGAGCTGTGAAACCTTAGATCCTCTCTTATCTACACGTGCACACTGATGTCTGCAAGAAGCAGAGGGATGGAGACTTGTTTCATTTGAATGCATGCATCTGTCTGGTCTTTCATCTGGCTGTTAGAAAAACTTCACAGGTCACAGAGGGGCCTCAGAGGCAGTCTTCTTCATGTCATATTTCCCTTGGGAGACATTTCCCAAAGGACAAGGAAGGTATTCTGACAAGGATGGACCTGGGAACTGGTTGGGAGAGATCCACCAGAAAGTCCTTGGTGCAGAAAGGAAGTCCATGAAAATAGAGAAAGAGTAAAGCAACAACTATGAGTGAGGTTGGGATAGGAGTAGGGGGAATCTCAGCGCTGCAAACACAGACATATGTTTGAGTGTACAGAGGGAGTGCAAAAATTTAAACTCTCCAAGGTTTGGCCGAGATCTGAGAAAGAAGAGAGCAGGTCATTTCACAGGAACATCAGGAAATCTTCTCAGGACAGCTGCTGTCTTCTCTCTCTCCTCTTGGAGGCTATCACACAACTGTGCAGACCTGGGTTTGGTCAACGAACTTTTTGCTAAACAGATCTTTTGTGCAATACGAGATTCCCAAAGGCATCCGGGACTTCTGCAGGAGACTGGCAAGCTGTCTCTGTTGATACATAAAAAATGACAGCAGAAATCAAACTAACAGACTCTGGGAAGTTCTCTAGAGGAGCTTAAAGACTATATGGACCTACTTGCAGCATAAAGGTGAATCCATCACCATGTCTCATTTGAACTAATAATGTCAGACCTCAAAATAGACTGGTTGCTGGGAAGGTACATGCTTCATTCAGGTATCCCTCTTAGAGCTGCATGGAGAGGTAGTAGCAACAAC
Source organism: Crypturellus tataupa (assembly GCA_034781795.1). NCBI lineage: Eukaryota > Metazoa > Chordata > Aves > Tinamiformes > Tinamidae > Crypturellus > Crypturellus tataupa. Next base: position 2,515,170 of record JAWLRI010000795.1, read on the forward strand.
ACTATAAGCTTTTCCTGAAAAAATCACAGGAAGACTTTTGTCAGGACCACATGGTCAAATGTTAACAAATAGCCTGCACAGACACTTCAGAAGATGTCAGCAGTCTACTGGCAATGCCAGCAAGCAGAATAACCTCTACAGCACAAATGGAAGGGTTTTCTTCCTTGAGTCCTATGCCACACTCTTCAAGTCTATTCAAAGAGTAAGTTACCACGGTGTTACTTCATCCCTTGCTCTAGCACTTTGTTTCCCTAGGTTTGCCCCAAAGCTCATGAAGAGAAACCAAGAGCTTGGGTAGATTGATGTGGCTGAGCAAGTTCGCCAGCTAATACCATCCAACAATTTTTTGGGCAGCTCATCTAATTAGAAAGGAGAGACTTCCACTAATGGGAACACACATGCCTATATAGAAACTTATATATGTGTGTGAAAGGAAGCAGCTCCTGTTTCTAATTAACTGCCTAGCTCTCCTGGCTATGCTCCATTTCGAACTGACAGATGGTGACAAACCATTCTGCTCTATCCTCCCTGTACTGATGTCCTAACCAGGAACAAACACTTCCTCCCTTCAGTGCAGAATTGCTTGAAGCCCATAACCAGCTCCTCTACTGCAGTTTTCACTAAGTCAGTCATGAATATGTGAATTCTGGCTCATTAACGCATAGGTTGTTGAATGCCTCTGGTGCAATTAATTCATCAGATCTCTCTGTAAAAGCCAAATTAGGACTGACTCATGATGGAAGCTTATGGGATGGCCAACATGGAAGTGCTCCCTGATTCAAGCCTGGATAGAAGTCAACAGGGCAGAGATATTGACTCTACAATGAATATACACACAAGATACCTGCCCTGAAAACACTGGCTAAGAAAAATATTCTGTTTATCTGGATTGCACCACTTCTAGACCTGCCCTGATTTTTATTTTTATTTTTTTTTGTTTCAAAAGAACCTGTACTACAGAGTGAACATAGGACAACTCAGTGTGGAAGGGATCTTGGCGGATGACCTTGTCCAGTCTCCTGTTTGTGGACTGTACGGTTGAAGGGCACTGAAGATAAGGAAGGTAGAAATCTACCACTCTGGGCTACCAATGGCAATGTTGGCCACATGTTCATAGAATCATAGAATGCCTAATGTTGGAAGGGACCATGTTGGCCAAGCCAAGAGCTGAGAGGGCCTAGCAGAGACCTGAGAGCAAAGGAGAGAAGATTGCACTGAATAATAATTGTGTAGGAATTTAAACAAGGAGCCTCAGGTTCAAACCTCATTCCCTGTTCAGAAAGTGTCCAACAACTCATAAATTGCCATGAATTAGGAAACTGTTTCCGCCTAAGAAGCACTGGACCAAAGGATCACTGCCAGAGGGCAACATTTCCTGCTGCATTTCCTGTTACCGTCTCTCCTGCATTGCCCAAGGCCAATATCTTTCACTCTTAGCCTGGGATTTACCAGGACATGCAGGGGAGGCCTCTACAGCAATTCTCCTGACTATGTATAGTGAATTTTCCCAAGTATTCAAGGTTGCAGGTTAGAGGTCTGGAAGCCAAAAGCTCATTTGCTGGTCCCTTGGTTGCACTAAGGGTGACAGTGCTGCTTTCCTAACAGACAAATCCCAGATGCAACACTGAGCCTCAAAACTCTGAATTTTATTGGATTTGTCACAGACAGTGGGAAAACCTTAAGAAAACTGTTTCAGCTCTTTGTTCCTCAGTTTCCCAGAGTATTTAATGAAAGATAATAAGCTTAGATTCTCTTCTCTTCTGTTTCTCTGTGCTGCAGGGTAATGATCTTGGCACTTCCCAGCCCCACCAACCCACCTGTGTGCTCCACAGGTACAATATGCCTTTCCTCACAAATTATCTCACCAGTTAACACCATCAAGATAACCTAGAGCAATTTTATTGTCAGCTGTACCTTTCTTCAAGCCTGCTGCTTCAGTTTCAAATCTAATGAGGGGCTCCTAAGCCTCAAGGCTCAAATGATGTCCTCCAACTGCATCTGTCGGTCTCAGGAACAATTTTTCCTCCCACTGTGTCCCTTGACTCCTCACTAAATTGCTTCAGGATAAACTATTGAGGATTGCTAAATAAGGACTGTTCCTTTTCAACTGACCTATAATCCACCTGCTGAGTGGTTTGACTGAGATTTTTGTAGATGTATTTTATAGCTCAGGTCACAAATAACGAGCAAGAGTGGCAAAGCATATGGGATTGTCCCTTTTCTGTCTTATTTCTACTGCTTGTACTCTGCTAAAGCTGTTCCAGAGTGATTCCTACGTGCTGTGTCCTCCTTGGCCATTTTTATTTACCTCTTCACGCTTATCCTGTGGGTTAAAATGTGTCTGTAATGGTCTTCCCTACCTACATTCAATCTAATTTCACCATAGCTTGCCATCTCTGCGTGTTTATGGAAAAGCAAAAAAGCATTGGTTCCAGCATTGGGAAAGCAAAAGCATTGGTTCCACTTCTCCACAGGGAGTCCTAAGGATACGAGGGACTTCATGTAGCAGTTTTTATCTTCCTGAAAAGGTCACAATTAGAGGTTTTCATCTGGGAGAGACCACGTAAGTTACCAATTCAAATCCTGCATTAAAGCACTATGAAAGAGGTACTCAGTAATCCATAGATCAACCACTCCATGCTCCAGAGCACCTCTTACCTGACTCCAGCAGTCTACAGCAAACCTAAGCATTTTGGTAAAAAGCCAAAAGGCACAAGTAAAATCCACCCCATGAGGAATCATTTCTTGACCCATACAGTAGACATGGGATCAGTAGTAGTCCAATAATAGTGGAAATCTGACATCTCCTGTCCCAGAGCTTTTGTTAGTTTGTTTTTCAGACATAGAAAGAGCCTATTTGAAGAGAGCTCTAACCCTGGCTCAAGAATTATGCCAGCCACAGACAAGAAAAGGCTCATGCTTTGCCAGCAAGAGCTATTAAGTCTAAGCCTTAACTATTAAGGATATATCTAAGAAGAGCCAAGGATAAGGATACAAAAATGTTGAAACAAGGTTATTGGTGGGAACAGCAATAGAAGGGACACCTAAGGAAAGCTAAACTCTAAAAACAACCTCTGCTTCATATGCTTCTATGAGCCTTGCCTTAATGAGATCTGATTGTTGGATAGGACAGAAAGAAGATGAAGGAAAATGTCCAAAAAAAGCAGCATCCAACGGAAGGAGGAAAAACACAGAGCAGGTATTGCAATTGCACCCTGTTATTTAGCCACACATCAGCTTTTAGGAATAATATTCTGGGCTGGTTTCTCTTACCCCCGCTGTCCTGTAGCACAGAGGTCTTCTACTGCCTTCAGAGCCATAGGGATCTGAAGACTGAGGATTAGATCTGCTCTTTGCCACCACATTGATATCCATGGAATTTGAGAACAAAGGCAGATAGAAAAGGAACATTCAGACTGTAGAGCATCAGATGTACTTTGTATTACACAAGCTTAAAGCAAAGGAGAATAAAGAGCCCACAGGGTCACCCTCCCACTGAGTGACCTTGGTCTTTCAAACAACTTTATTCAGAAAATCATTCAAATATGGAAGAAACGTCTTGCACTTAAATATGAACATCCAGAAGAGAGAAGGCAACAGTTGCAAAAGTGGGCTTTTGCTCTTAAACTCTTTATTAATAATTATCTAATCTGAGAGGTTTTAGAAAGACTACCTTGAGGGCAGATGGGATCTCAAGGACCTTCAAGTATTGCAAGTCACTGTCCTTCTCGATAAGATGGCATCAGCAATCAGAAAAGCTGGCTATATGGAGCCAGAAAATGGGGATAGGGAGAGTATTACAATTATACATCATCAGTTGCATTTAACAAAGTTAATAACAATGCACCTATTAAAATCTGTTTGTCCCTTAACCTTAGAAAGATCCTCAGCATCTTCTGTGATGAGGTATTTCTAGAAGATGAGCAACTTTTTGGCGCTCTGCCCTCCACAGCTGTCACTGAGGCAAAGGCCTCTGGATGACCATTATTTGACCTCAGACACTTAAAAAAAAAAAAGATTTGCCACACTTCCATGCACCTCTTGAGAGCAATTTACCATCTGCAAAGTGCATGTCAGCGCTTACATCTCCCTGGCAGGGAGAAGTCAATAAATACAAGTAAGTGGGAGACAGCTGTAAGGCCAGGGAGAGGTTATCAGTATGCTCAAGTGACCTAGTCAGGCATTTGCTCTTGTCTGGCATTTTCTGCTCACCAGTTTTGGGTTTTTGAAGCTTACACTCAAATTCACCCCCTTTCAGCACTGGCTGATATAGGGCTAATGTGCCTAGCTAGTACTAGTACTAGTATTCTATAGTACTAACTATAGAGCCAGATGTACCTAACTTCTGGGACAGTCCCAATGACTTTTGTGCAACTAAATACAAAGACTTAGAGGTGTGTTGGCTGGATGAGAGCACAGATGGTCTCATTCTGCATCACAAAAGTCCGTTAGACTTGGACTTTTCTTTCATCAGCAGCTCTGGCATGGTTTATGCAATAAGGATCAAAGAAAGGAATTAAACAGTGTGTTAAATAGATCTTCCAGAGCCTTGAAAACTGAATGGAGATCTGGGAATAGGTACAAAAACCTGGAAAGAAAATATATTATCACTGCTAATGGAAGCCTGGCCAGTCACACTCATGCCAAAAGGGCATCTATGAAGCTTTGCCCCATTCTTCAGAGCATATTGAAAATAAAGCTTTGAATTTATTTCATTGTTTCTCTTCATTTCACACAGAAAAGGGAAAGCAAAGGTTTCCCAAGGCGATATGATAAATTGTATGCAGTTAGAGCAGGCAAGGTATTTACAAATTGTGGTTAATAAAAATATTTATCAAAACAGCACAATTACCAGACAGCTTGGGTGCCTGAAAACAGAGTTGTTAAAAAAAGAGAGAGGAAAAAATATCGGGGGGAAGAAAAAATAAACCAGAAATTTACAAGGTCATACATAAAAGCAGGTGAATTTCAGTCCAAACCAGTGTCTTAACTTACAGAGCCACAGGCAAGTTATGATGAGGCAGGATGTTCAGAGAAAGCTAAAAATACCAGTGCTAGTCGAAATAATTAACAGCAATAATATGCCACAGAGACGCGAATGTCCACATCAGTTTTTTGTTGCCATTTCCATAGGACATTCAGCCAATGCAAATGAAACTTATGGAGGCATTTAAGGTTAAGAACATCCTTAAACGTTTTGTCAGGTATGAACCTAAGATAATTAAGTTGCAGGTGTGTTTCCTGCAGGACTGCTTCACTTCTGTGGATACAAGTGCAGAAGAGACTCATCAAAGACATCTCTTCCATATCTCTTTCTCTTTGCCGCTGGCCATCTCATTCCTGTTCTTGGTGTAACACACTCTGACCATCACAAAATGCAAGTCTGGGTCCAGATGAGGCCAAAGACCACAAAGCTTAATGCGTTCGCCACAGGCATCACTCTTAGCAATAGGATTTCCTTTTTTAAAATGCCCTGAGGAGATCAGCCGGAGTTGACTTCAAGTACAGATAGAGCTATGTTAAACTTTATTAAAGAGTATTAAAGGAATAACAAGATACGGCAAGCAACGATTAAGACCCATTGCTTATTACTGCTGTTTCAGGCTGTGGGGTAATGAGCTAGTGTGCCAAATTCCTCTTGTCTGAAGAGATGGACAAGCAGCTTAATTGTCATAATTGCAGCCCAATTTGCTACAGAACCAAGAGTTATTCTAATTTGTGGACATAACTGGTGCCTCATGGCCACAAACACTCAGTTTGCTCTAAGAGCAACCTTGCTTTGGAGAATGATAGCTGTTTCTATGCTAGTAAATTAAACAGTGCTCAAAGATATGCCATCTATTCAAGGGCACCTACCCTTATCTAGCCTTATTACCCTTATGGGTTAAGTCCAGGTCTTGGCCAGTTGTAGACAAACAAACAGGGAATTGTACAGAACTGATTTTGAAGAATACCTCTTAAAATATTAACTAATTAATTAAAGCAATCAAAACTTTGCAATAGGAAAACAGAACAAAAGAAAACAAAAGTAAATAGTTCAAATTTACAAGCAGCATAATTTATAGATAATGTATTTCTGCTGAAATTTTTGCAAGTCTCATGTTATTGGTATTGTAAACCTTATTAAGAAACATTAAGGAGGTCAGATTATTTCAGTTAAGTCATCAAAACTGCTGATGTAGGAATATAAACTAGTGAAAGTCTGTGTGTCCACACACAAGGCGACTGCAAAATTTTCAGAGAAAGGATTATTTTTTTAAATTCTAATATTGTGAATTATGGTATTTTTAAAATTACTCTTTATATTTAAAAGCAGTCTTACTACATAGCACAGATAAACCTAATCTAATAGATACAACTAAATGTTCAAAACTGTCCTAAGCAATTGCTACACAGCTAAGAGTTAACAAGGCCCAGGGATTATTTCCCATTCCCAGTTCTGATGCAGTCATCCTCTCTGTGAGGATAAGGGAGTTAGTAGCATTTACACAGCCATTTCTTGCTCGTTGGTCTCAGTGGAAAAATAATAATACTTTTAAAAAAGCCTCAGAGGAATATTTAATTTACTAATAGAAATGTACTCATTGTTTTTCAAAGCTTATGTTTGTCACTTTATCTTTGGAAGTTTTGAAAGGGTTGCTATGGATTCAGAGAATAAATGGCCAGAAGAGAACATTAGACCACATTATCTCAATTCCTGCAGAATTTACATTAATCTCACAGGCACTGAGAGGAATAATTTATGTTTATCAAATTCACTTTTCCAAAAGGCTTCCAGCCTTGAGCCGAAGGCCTCATCAAGAAGATGCATCTATTGGAGCTAGAAGGAAGGAAAGACGGTCATCTGAGGTCTAGAAAACATAGTCAAGGAGGAAAGAGGAGGTTATTTAGTCTAGGCCAGAGAATATATAAGTATATAAGGTCTTCAAGAAGATACTATTGAGGCAAAAAATGGATCAGAAATGGGCAGGACAAATTTATGAAGCATCAGTCTTTTAAAAAGAAACATTTGGTATTATCCCATGTTATCAAAAACAGGGGTTATGGTGAGAAAAAGCAGTCTATTCTAGCTTTATCTTTTATAATCTCTCCCTGTGCACCCCTGATGTGTCACTGTCGGAGGTGGCATCCAGAGCAGATGGATTCCTTGATCCAACCAGGGCAGCTGTTCTCCCCTTTCCAAACAGCAGGTGCCCTACGACTTCCCTTGAAGTTTGCTCCAATGCCTAATCAGACCTGCTGCTAAAAATAACCATTGCTTATTCATGCTAAATTCACTCTAGTAATTAATAGAAAATTAATTCAAGCCAGGCTGCTATGCCCTTGAGAGTGTATGACCTTGCTTTATGCAGTAAAGAAGAATTAGCCAAGGTCCGTCCAACGTGAGCTATCAAAAGGGCTGAACAGGCTGTTCCTGGACCTCTGGTTCTCTTTTTCCACATGGATTTATGGTCCACAAGAGAGGAATGAGAAGGGAATGGATGTCATTCCCTTCAGTATTACCCCTCAATGTATTCCCGGGCAAGGAATACATTTTTATCATCCATGGTTGTTTGAAATTTTCTTTACCGGTGCTTTTATTCTTTCTTTTTCTTCTCTGGGTGCTATCCTTATAGTTAGGTAAGTCTTAACCTAGTGTCTTGCAGAAACATGGCTTATGCCATGGCTCGTTCATTTAAAATGCATCTGTTTTTGCTGCACCCAAGCTGTGGTCTGGTCTAATTACACCAGTCCACTCTGTTCTCTGTTTGGGTCCATCACAGCTTTTGTTGGAGAAACCAAAAATGCAGTTTTCAAACCCAGAGCTCAGCGGAGGACTATAGTATCGATTGCAAACATCTATGTTTGGGGCCTGTGGCACCTCTGAAAAGGTTACAGCAAAGTAGGATATCCAATTTTTAAAGGTCAAGTAAGGGAAGGGATCCCTGACTCCTGTCTAGGGATGGTTAAAGGACAGTTTTCAACCAAAAGTGCAGCCAGAGGGACCAGTTTTGAGTCATTTCATAACAGCAGCAGCAACTAACTTTTTTTTTCTTATATGCATGCATTTATTGATGATTATCTGACATTAGGATGGCCTCTATGTAGTGGCACACTTTAGGGATGGATGTCCAAGTTCCTGTCATAATCAGTGGAGATTTAACCTAGGAAAACAATGGTGCTGGGGACACAATTAGATCAAATTCAGGTGTCTTTTTTGAGGATAAGTTGGATGATACTCTAAATTCCTCTGACCTGATCTACCCCTAGGTTCAGAAGTGACATGCCAATCTTCAGGGCCTGATATGGAAAGAAACCCTAAAGCGTCACTGTATCTGAAATTAATACAGGCAACTAAAAACTGATAATCTGGGGATATGCAGAAGAAAGCTTTGAGGATACAGATATGAGTATCAAGGACATGATAAAGTGGCGATTATCTTTTTATTAATCAGCATTGATTACTTTGTCTACTTAAATGCTGTTAGGATGAAAGGAGGGCAATAGGATAAATAGGTAAATAATAGGTAAAATAGGATACAAAATCAGAATAAAGTGCTCTGTTTAGAGCATGCACCTCACCTAACAAACAGAAAAAAAAGAAGGGAAGGGAGATTGATTTTTAAAATCATTTTTTCCGCTAAAGAGTTAAGCAGGAGGAAATGATAGATAATAATCAGAATTCCCATTATCTCTCTGGTTTTATAAAACTCATCTTCTGCTGTCATAAGCATTGGAGCATTCGATAAAGCATGCCATGGAAAAACTTCTTTTAATGAAACATTTTTCCCTTTTTTTTTTGTTAGAGTTTGCCAATTCATCAAAATCAAATTGCTTCATGACACTGCATCTCTCCGGCCCAATTAGCTTATAATTAGTTAACACAAAGTGGAACAGTTCTAAAAGAAGGGACAAAGACAGCTATAATCTGAATTCCAGTATCTGTGGATAGAACAGCTGCTCAAGCAAAAGGGAACATGACTTGAAAGGACTAATCCTGTATCTTCTTCATCTTAATTGCAACTCCCAGTCAGCAGAGACTGACTATTCTAGATTGATCTTGCTTTCTCTATCCAGTTTTGATTGTAAAATCTATCCTAAGCTTAAAACAGCTTTATCATTTCTGCAGAGAATTTCTTTGTCAACAAAACTGTGTTTTCCAACCCAAAAAGTGTTTTGACAGCAAGTTCCCAATCAAGTCTCAAAGCATCTCTGAGAAATATGTTCCTCAAAGAGAATACTTTCCTAGTATAAAATGTCATGAACGGACCTCTGGTGCCAAAGTTTCTTCCAATTGCTGTGTTAAAACAAGGTAACGTGCACTGTCCCACAATACTAGCCTCAAAATGTGGTCAGGAGGGAAGGAGAAGGGACCATAATTAGCCAGATGTTCAGTGCAGAGTAATTATTGTGAACATCCTGTGTTGGGTCCAGGCACCAGGTCTACCCTTTTCTCCTGCATCAGCTGGATGGAAAACCTGCTCCCTTCCTGTAGATCCTGTCCTGGTTGTGGCTTTCTGTATGGGGCCAGAACAAATAAACAATCTTCCTGGCAAAAAGAAAACAGGCCACACAACTAGAAGATGCTTGTACTTGCAGGACCTGCTGCCAACTTTGATGCTGCCCTGTTGCATGATTTCAGGAAAATCATGCCTTGTGCCTCTTATTTCAAATTAACTTCTGTCCAAAGGAAGTTGAGAAACTTGACATGAGAGGTAAGAAATTGTTGGGTTATAACAGTGCAATCACTTTGTGGTCCTCTCACTTTTCACCCCACCTCAGACACAGAAAATAAGTACTTGTCTTTTCTGCAAACCGCTCAGAAATGCACAAGGCATCTCCAGCAGAAGCTGGCAGGGATCCTCTGCTCCGAATCTTTTACAACCAAAAGAGCCTAGCAATTAGCAAAATAACAAAAAAAATGTCAAATGGATTTTTGATGCTCTGAAGTTGCTGAGATTTTAAACAAACAGTCTGGGCTGCTCCCACACACCGAGCAGTTTGAATGCCAGCAGCGCTGCAAGAGCACCACCGCATGGGGAGCTTCAACCCCTGCAACCCTCAGAAATCAGCCCTGTCTTCATAGAGTTTGTTCTGCAAACAAGTTTAGCACCATGGTCGGATTATTTTGCAGGAATGCATTGATTTCATGGTTGCAAACAAGAGCATGTGATGGGATTTCAAAGGGAAGTTTTTCTCCAAGCTGGTTAGACTAGTCCAGATCCCAGATGGCACCAATTGGGCATTTTGAAATGTACCTTGTTCCTTGTAGAAACCCTCAGGGTCAACAGGTTCCTCGTTTATCAAGCCCTTGCAGTGCTCAGCAGTTGAACTTGTTTGCACTCACAGATCTTAAAGCTCTTGCTGAAGACGCAGGTATCATCAGCCCTATTTGCTATTAGAGGAAGAAGCACAAAGAAGGGAATGGGTTTGTTGAAGCAGGTCAGAGACCCCTCTCAAGCCCCTGTCTTTGCTCAGGGCTCCCAAAATAGCAGCTCCAGTCCTCTTTGCTGGTCTCAGCAAGATCTCTCTAAAACGGACTAACATTTTCTTCGTGTGCTCCAAAGCTTACATGAGCAGTAAACCTAGATATCAATCCCTGCAGTGTGATCAAAACAACGTGAAAAGGTGGTAGACATCCCCAAATGTAGTAGCTGGAGCCTCTCTCTATTCCCAGACTTGGAAGCAGTAGGGATTGCATCCTGCCTCCCCACGTGCATGGGGAGAAGGGAAAATAGCTGAGAGTTTGGCAAGAAATACCTTGTGCTGGGAAAGGGCCTGGACAGTGGCCTCCTGTCCCAAGCAGATCAAGGACTGAAAATGAAGGTGCCTGTTGCCACATATGCGGATAGAAGAGGGTGCAGAAAACCAGCTCGTCTAGCTCCTGCTGACAGCTCCATCCGTCTCTCTGGACATCTGCACATCTACTTATTTTTAAACCTGTCTCTCCCCTTGTCTACCCATATGTCTTCCTGTCTACCCAATCATATGCCTCATTTAGGATCCACACTTCCCTCCTTGCGGACAAGTATGCAATGCGATTTCCCTTACTGCCATCTAGTGATTCGGTATAATTTGTTCTCCATCTGTTCTGGCTTTTGGACAGTTCACTGCTCTTGCTACTGAAAGTGCCTACGTTTCCAGGAATGCGATTATGAAGCAGTTAGAAAATCCCATTTTGACGCCTAAAAAGCACCTATAACTTGTCTCTACATGTCCTCTTTTAGCATGAAGACATTCCCATAGACCGAGTAAGCTTTCAGAGAAAAGAAATTCAAGAAAGAAGAATTTCAAAGAAATTCTCAGAACAAGTAACCTCATAGACTCCTTTTTATGCTGATATCTTCACCCTTTACTATGTAGCAAAACTTGAGATCGCCCATGATGTGCAGACAGCATCAGCTAACTCATTCTACAAATACCAAACATCAACCAGGAGTGGAAATGTCAGCAGTTTTCCCTCTCTATCCAGCCATCCCAATGCACATCTGAATGCAGAACACTCTGGAAACTCCCCATTTTTTTTATTTGTTTGCTTGCTTGTTTCTCTTTTCAGAAACGGTGACTGAGATTATATTTTGAGTTCATCTCAGCTAGCCTAGACAAATCACCCTTACAAACCACCTTCCAAATCACCCTCGGGAGGTTTGACCTGTTTTCAGAGCCTGTGGGTAGCACCCGCTTGACTAGACACTGAGCAAAGTGAAATGAACATCCTTCTAGGGATGCTGTTCAGACAACGCAGCAGAACAACAAAATTCAACAAACAAAAACCACTACTCTTGCAATCTCAGGTACATTATCTAGACCATCCGACAGGCTTAATTCAGTCAGCTCCTTCAAACCATCAAGCCAAATGGTTGCTGATGGTATCAGAGCAATTCTCTTTTGCCTTTAAAGATGCTCAGCATTAC
>JAWLRI010000795.1:2527079-2590966 GCA_034781795.1 Crypturellus tataupa
CTTCAAACCATCAAGCCAAATGGTTGCTGATGGTATCAGAGCAATTCTCTTTTGCCTTTAAAGATGCTCAGCATTACTGCCCAGATTTCCCAAGCACTGTCTCACAAATAGCCTTAGATCAGCAGCAGGAAGAAATGGATGAACTTTTCATTCATAGTTAGATGAACCTGGGACTTTACACAACCAGGAAAATAATAGAAAAAAAGAAAATTGTACCCCAAACATACGGACAAGTGCATGTTGATGTCTATATACAAATATAATAGGACACGCTTGCCATCTTCAGGAGTTGGGCAGGAACTGCACATAAACTTTCCAAAAGTGGTGGAAATCAATGTCAGGATACAGGAATTAGTGGGTTCTCACTCAGCCCGTGGCTGCGGTCACTCAGTACTGGGTCAAGGCAGCTGCTGAACTACCTTTAGGACCTCTATGGTCCTGGTCTTTGTGTCAGCCCCAGGGATATTAGAAAAAATACAAAGAAAATATAGTATTAGAGTGACTGGCAGCAAGGCAGACTGCTGGGGATGTGAGTCACACTCCCTCTTACTGGTGAGATTCTTGAGGAAAGAAGCATTTAATTCAAGGCCAGGGTGGATTTGATAGGGACTAGGTTATCCTCTCCCTTTGCCCTATTCTTCCCTGGCACGAGGAACTTCCAGGGACGAGCGTAAGGATAAAAATATTGACAAATAACCTTAAATATCTCTGAATAAAGACCACCAGCGACTTCTTTTCTACCTATTGCAGAAGTGTTCCTCCAGCTATTCCAAATAAAAATGACTATAAATGGGATGGTCTGAAATAAAATAACTAAAAAGCAGGTGGAGTAAAGGGTAATAGACACAGAAAGGAGCACTTTTATTTAAACCAAGGAACTGAGCCTTGAAAAGAAATTCCACTGTCCAAGGAGGAGCACATAGGATCCCCACAGAGGAAAGGGTATGTCCAAAGCATCCCTCACACCAGATTCTCCTCTGATCTAGATCAACACAACATTAACTTCAAATATGCGCCAGCTAACCGCTCATTACTCATCCTGAAAGATGAATAAAGCTCCTCAGGAGCTAAGGTCCACCAACACACTGACACACCGTCCTTTCAATGGGTCCTACAAGCCAAACAGTGAGTGAACAAGTCCCCAAAGACTATTACTGCAAAGTGCTGCCTTCCTAAAGCCTAAAGGAGAGCTCCAAATAAGCAAGAAACCACAGAAAATTGAATTTAGCAGGAAGGGCTGATTTCTTGTGCACTGGCATGTCCTGAGAGTGGGTGAATGATGTGATGGATGGGAGAGATCTCTCCAGCCAACTCACCAAGGCAAGTCTACAAGCTTCAGCTCAGATTGTGGCTAAACTCACCTTCCCCTTGTGACTGGAAATGGTTTTTCTTTAACAAGCCTGAATTATTTACACAGGGATCTAAATTTAGATGTTTAAACCATACCTAGGTTTGCAAGATAGAGAGATTGACAAACAGATGCATGGCACAGTGTGTGTAACATGAAGATAGAAATACTGAAGAAAGCAATTAAATAGTTCCTTTGGCTTCAAATCACCTTGAAAACCTGAATTGGGCATTGTATTTTACTACCCTGCAGAGAAAATACATAAATGAATGCGGAGGAGCATGTGGACTCCCAGATGAAGCCTACACACTGCTGTTTGCTCACATACCTTACTACTACATGCCGCAAGCGTCACACCAAGGCAGACACTCAGGTAAAATAGCTGGAGGTGTTTATTAAAGAACATTTTATGCTTGATTTAAACACAACAGCACTTCTCAGGGTAGCAAGGAGGGGTGGAGAGCTCATTTCACAGGGTGCAACCGCAGCCACGTGAGGCCGGTCTTGTTTCTGTCCTCAAGAATTTGTCCTTTTTTTTTTTTTTTCCAGTCGCATGAACACTTTGCCAGAGGGTAAGAGGGAAGGAAGGGCCAGGGGACCGCTGGCAGCTCAGCCATGGAGAATGGCAATCAGATAGGAGAGGCCCATAGCACAAGCATCAACATCACGGATCAGCCCCTCCTTTGGTCCAACGTGCAACCTCGCTCAGGTGCCTTGGCAGGGAAAACCTTCCAGGCGTGCATGGTTGCTGCCTCCTGCACTATATAACGTGCCCTGAAAGGAGACAGTTTGCACCCTGCGTGAGGGAGGACAGCCTAAAATGAAGGCTCTGTTTGTCCTCCTGCTGGGAGCAGCCTTATGCGTGGACTCAGGTAAGACAACATGGGCAATCTGCCCTGCGTCTGCTCCAGAAATGTGCTCAGTTGGGAAAAAAAATCAGCCAGGGAATATTGTAGTGAAGGAAGAAATGCTGAGGCAGTTGTTGCATATATATATTCATATATATATATATATGTGCATATATATCTATATTATATATATATTTATGTATGTAGGTATATGCTACATTCCCTTTCTGATGGGGAGGTCTGGAAAAATGGGGAGGTTGTATGGAAGAATAGGTAGTGTCACCATGCTTATGGCATGATACTAGCACTGGGTAGAGCAGATTCCAGGAAATATATTCCTGGAAAAGTTCTGGATAAGTCCTTAAAAAAAAGGCAATTTTGTAATAGGAAGGGATGGAAGGATCATTTTTTTCTTCCTAGGCTAACAAAAGGGCTCATTTCAATATTTCTGCAAGGTAAGTTTTGTTATGACATTTTTTGATTTCTCATTTCAATAGTGGCCTCTCAGTCTGCAAAGTTTATCAGCTTTCTAAAAGGAAGGGAAGTCGGGGGGGGAGCACTGTGACTGTGTGATTTTCTAGATCAAACAGGTAGACTTTGGACTGTGCAAATCTGTTGCAAAAATCTCTTTTGCCTGATTGGGAAAACACTTTTTAAAAGAAAATCTCACATATAACTAGAGAGCAGAAGACCCAGACCGAGAGTAGAAATTGTCTCAAAGAGCAGAGGGTGTTTAAGGAATAAGATGATAAGGGGCTTCTACAACACTAACCAGATCCTCTCCTCTACCAGCTACCACCAAATGCTCGACCAGCAGAGTTTGCCAAAGTTTGATTTGTGTTGCATTAAAGTCATATATCCAAGGGAGCAGAATGCTTTTGTACTAACAAATTGGGGGGTTGCTTGTTGTCTCTGTGATTGTGCCAGTCTACTATGCAAAAAAATATATATCCCAGAGGGAGACAAACCAAGTGGTTCAAATCCCTACTCCCAATAATGTTACAGTTTTTAGTTATGTCTTGTCTATGTGGAAAAAATATATAAGTTTTAGGCACTAGGGTTTGGGTCTAAGGGAGTGATGAGACAAGCCTGGTGGTCAATGGGTTAAAATACATATGCATATTCATACACACTTACCTTCCTAAACACTTTTTGGGATGGAAGGCTCCAACGATGTCCTGGAACATGGGTAGGTAATAGGAAAAGGGAATTGCAACATGTTCTCTCTCCTTGGGAGATTATTTTTTATCAGGACAGGTAAGCTGCAGTACTTGTGCTAGCACCCGAACCTTCATTTGATATCCTTAACAACGTTATGGATGTTAATATCAATGCATTCTTTTGGAGACTGCATATGTCCATTCCTTCTCAGTTCACAAAGAATTGTGTGTATCTAAAAAATCCGTATCCAGCAGGAATGACATTGAGCCAGATAGTTCTAAAATCGGAGCAAGGAAAGAATGTGGTCTTGTTTCCTCATTGCACCACCTAAATCTGAAAGAGCTCCAATACTTGTAAAAATTGCCCATCTCTCATAAGATATATGCATCGTTTTTCACTGAAAATGGAAAGACTATTGGTTTTGAGGACCACCACAATGGGTCCTGGGTCCCAGCGTAATCACTAGACTTCTTGGTTCCCCATCAAGCTCCAGTTGGATTTACCCTGTAACTTTTCTTGCCCTATTGCAGGTTCTTCTTTTAAATGTTACAGCTGCACAGCACAGGTCAGCAATGCCAACTGTAAGACGCCTGTGGACTGCAAGGACTCAGAAATGTGCAAGACAGATGTTATCGGTAAGGCAAGGTGTGGATAGGCAATGGCTAGGCAATGTCTCTTACTTACACAAAAATAGACTTATTTCTCTTCCATAACACCAAGGTTTTACTCGCAAGGACAATAGCTGAGTTGGTACTTCTGTAAAGACAGAAGTAGGGATTAAAGTGGGTGTAGCATTTCTCTCAGGACAACTTGGCTGATGGTGACAGCCAGAAACAATGTTGACTGATACGAGCGGCTGAGTCTGGTAAAATCTGGCCCTGGGTTTAGAAGGAGCATTCAGTGACAAGGGGTATTCAATGGACAAACTGACTCAAGGTCATGCTTTCCCAAGGAGAAGAGTCAACACATCTTACAACTTGCTGTCCCCGTGCAGGTGCATGTCAAGGAACCGGCGCACTGAATAAACTGGGAAAGACCAGAGAAGCCCATGAAATAATCATCAGACCTACCTTAACCTGGTCAGCACCCATGACTAGCAATAGACAACAATAATAAAAAAAAACCCTCTTAGAAAGAAACCAAACAGTAATTTTTATTCTCTGAAATGGGGATAATCGTGTTTCTGTACATCTAGTCTTGGGTGATAAGATGGCTTTGTGCAAAAAAAGGTGTATAAGACAGCAGCAAAGATTTGCTCTCATTCTTGTTCCTTTTCATGAACTAGCATATGATCCCACATAGGGCAGTTAATGCCGATTTTAATTATTAAACATATTATCATTACTGTTAGTGGACGCTGCCCTAGAAATTGCCTAGAACTGTGAACATACTGGTTTAACCAAGTGCTGGAGGACTGGATCCTTTCATTCCATAACAAACTCTTAACCCAAAATGCAATATGCAACAATTAAGCTTAGAAACATTCATATTTCCCCTGCAGCGACCTCAGATAAGAATAGCATTTCATTAATCCATTCTGTAAGTTTCGGATTGGATAATATTGCATTGAGTCCTTGGAGTAATGGTCCTACCTTCCTTCCAGGAATCATGAAGCTGTTCAACGTCATCACTAAAAGCTGTGCTGCGTCATGTGAGGCATCTTATCAAGACCTCACCGTGGGGAGCAGGAACATCTCCTGCTGCAGCAGTGACCTCTGCAACGTCAACGCAGCGAGCAGCATGAGGGGCAGCTATGGGATGGCAGCGGTGTTATCAGGCAGCGTGCTCTGGACCTTCCTGAACAACAGACTGTGAGAAGCTGAGGCTCCCATGGCCATAGAAAGCCTTGGAGCCCTTCTGTTACAGCAGAAATTGCAGCCTGGAGCAACTTGTTGTCTTGGACGCACAGCATACTTGGAGATGAGGGCAGATCTTTGCCTTATGATAGCTTCTTTGTGACTATTATTTTATGTCTCTGTGAATGTGTTATATGCCTAAAAACTAATACATTAACTGCTGAGTTAAATGTGTGTATCTTGCCTGTATATAGTTAGTTTTCTACAACCTGAGTCATGCCCAGATGCCTATGTTGCATGTGTGGTCAATGGTCAGTCTTCACATGGGGATCCACAGCCATGGGACAAGACCTTGCATCACGATTTGGGAGAAGTCAATCAAATGTAATTACCCCATCCGCTATTGTGAAACATAAAAAAGCATAAAAATATTTGGGATACAAGGCATTAGCAACCTGTTAATTGCAGGATTCAGGGAAGGGGTAACCCTAGAGGGAAATCCAGAATGAACCAATTCATATGTGGCCAGTCTGGTTATTGTCAGAAGGAGGATATGGGACATTGGAGACAATATATTCTGGCTCTAGCAAGCCTGTTGAGTCTCGGTCTCTTCTTCCTCTCCCACCTTGTTCTCAGGTTCAGATCTAGAAGACTCTGCCCACGTACATGTTTAAAGGGGCAAAAAGAGGCCAAATATCAAGCAGGAGTCTCCTCCAAGCTCTGAGATCTTCATCAGGTTGACAGTCTATGGACAACATGAGTCTAATAGTGTTCACATCCCAGTCCCCTTAGCGAAGGGGACTGGGATGTGTACACTATTACATCTCATGGGTATGATGAGGACGCATTATGATATAATTCCCCAAAATGAGGGTTTATGACTATGTCTACACTATTAAATCAATCAGTGCTGGGCAATGGGAACTCTGCCAACTATGTTCTTGTGATGTAAGAAGGTTCCTGACACACTACTGCTCTGGACCTACTTTCTCAACCATTTTCCAGGCAGGGAGGTACTAACACATCCAGTAACCATTCCCAACAGGCAGGTTGGTTACAATGACCCTAGTAGGAAACCAGGAGTTAAACTGTTCAGAAATGGCTAAAACATGTTAGTCAATATCTAGACCAATGGGCCAAAGGGCTAGTTCATCCTTCCAAGTGAGGGGAGGTTCCAGACAGGCTGAACATATCTGGTATTGAGGCTTTGAGGTATAGGCTTATTTTCCTCTCTCTTGATCTAGATGCAAAGGTTTTTGTATGCTGCAAGGTGGGGAAAGATTAAATAGTTTAATCCAGAGTAGATGCAATTGCAAGAGGCCATCACTGGGATAGGCAAAGAGATGAACACAGCAGAAAGTCCCTGATGAGCGTGGTGTGGATGAACCCGTGACACTGCAGTCACTCGGGGAGTGAAGAGCGTAGCGCTTGAATAGTCTAACATTGCACTCCCCATTCAGGTCACTGGTAAACTCAAAACATCCCTCCAAATTCCGGGAAGGGATAGGAGGTGGCAAGCTGAGGTGGAGAGATGACTCAGCTGTGGGTCAGGACCAGGGCTGGGCCAGGGCAGGACCAGGAAGGAGACAGTTTTCCAAGATGCTGCCACTGCACCGTGACGAAAAGGCCGTCCTCATAAACCCCCTAAAAAATCCACAAACAGGACTTAGCTCCTCCTGCTCCTCTCAGCAACTGCTGTCAGCAGCATTCTTGGTAAGTGCAGGTGACCTGGCAGTGCACAAATAAGCAAACCCTTTCTGAAGGTCGACCTACTCTCCAGGCGCCAGAGCAAATGGGCTGAGAGGTTCTTGGTGGGTCAGACACAATCACAACATTCATTTGAAAAGCAAGGTTTTTCACCTGCCACCACCCTAGGAAAGTTGTTTCTTAGCCCTGTTGGTCGATTTGTTTTATCAGTTCTTCCTCATCTTTTTTTCCTGCACTTACCAGAAGGCGTGAACTCATGAAGAGTCTCTTCAAACAACTCGGTCCATCATGAATGCAAGAGACTTCTGTGCCTCCAGGATCCAAATGTGGTTCATTCATTTAAATAATAAATAGTTGGACATTTAAAATGGATATTTTCCTTTTTTTTATTTTGCAAGGGCTGCAGATGCCTGATGGACTGAATTTAAGCATATAGTACTCCCTATGTCTAGGGACATAGATATTTTCTCAGTTAAATATATATGCTATATATATTACTTGTGTTATTGCTATAGTATTGTGTTTTCTACTGGCAATATTAGACAGTATTAGACTGTAGTCAGGAATTATACCAATGTCTGTACCTGGTCTGAAAAGATCACCAAGGTCTTCTGAATTCAGCCTGCTTTGCTGCTGCTGACCAAAAGCTTTTGACCATGCTGGAGAACAACTTTAAGCCTCATGAGCTGTTGTTGTTGAAAGACCAACAGATCTTAGCTGTTTTTTGCACTTTCTTAGTGACCCAAGACCAGTTACGTGGGTTCTCCCTGCCTCTGCCTCATAAAGATGTTATCAGGTCTAATATATTGAGAGATACTCAGATAGTAGTTTTAATAGGGCCAAGGGAGAGACTTAAGGGGGTGAAAACTAAGCCAGTTTAACAGAGTTGGGGAAGGATTATCCGCTACCCATCCACCCTGCACAGCCACATTCCTGCTCCGTCTTCCGCAAACTTTTGAGGTTTTTCACCCTCAAAACAGGCACAGGGGCAGGCTGCAGTTAGCTGTGCTCTGCCAGGCATTGAGAAGTCACTAAAAGCAATTAAAATACCTTCTCTCTGATTATGAAATCTCTCTAAAGTAACTGCGCTTGCCACGCAGCCTGGGCAAGGCTGGATGAGCAAGGTTGGGGAAGGCGGGTTCATCCCGCACCATCTCGGCTCAGCTCACTCCCATGCCGTCACTCAACAGTTCTGGGTGGCAGGATCATCTGGGAGAACAAAATGGTACCGTCCCTGCAAGCTTTGCCTTGCAGCTCTGCCAAGACTACGCTCTCTTGCTCCATGAGATCCCTCCTAGCTCAATTCTGTCCTTTCTTCAAAGATCAGAAAAGCTAATTCACAGCTTTGTGGCTTGAAAACCACATGCTGCACCCATTCCTATTCTCTTGATCCACTGTCACCCTCAGTGCTGGGATTTATGCATCTCTACGGATGGTCTTCCACCCCCAGGGTCATTTGGTTGCATTCATGCATCTGCACCACAGCAGAGTCAGAAATGCTGGGGCTCTGCCCTGCTTTGGTGCTGGTAAACACGTCTGGTATGAAAGGAGAATGTTTTGCTCACGCCTTACTTGCTGTTTTCATTAGAGATTCGATCTGGTCTCAAGGGAATTTGTGGAATGAGAAATTCACCCAGGGCAGGAGAGTGAAAACAGAACGAAGGACAAGGAGGAGACTTGTTTTAATCAGGGGTGACTACACTTTGAGCTGCCTATAGAAACCCACCTGTCTTCCTGGTTGTCCGCAAAGGGATATATCTACAGTTTGAAATAAAAACTACTCACATATATGCCACACAATCGGTGTCTTCTACTATGAATGTGTCTTCTACTATGAATTCTGTGTACACAGCTTGTCCTTCAAGTCTGCTCTCTGCAGTGTATTAAGGAGAAGATGTTTGTGTATTTTCACTGACAAATTCAAGAGGAAATGGTGCAGACTTGTGCTGTAATATCCAGCAATATATTTAATACATTTCAGTACTCAAAAGAAATGTTCTCATGCTGCCTAAAGTCTTAAAATGTTGAGATTGAGGAGGGAACTATCTTTCTGTCTTTTTTTTCTCATTTAACTGATTAAAGTATTAAAAGTATTCTGAACTGAGGAAGACTTGGTTAAAGATTAAAATAGTCGTTTGAGGTGTGATAATTTTAACATATCTGACCAATACTATCCCTCTACACATAAAATGAGCTATAGAGATAAGAAAGGAATGTTAGACAACATCCTAAGATTAAAAGTGAGCATTTAAAACAGAAAAAAATAAAAAAGGAATTCTCCCTGCTCTTCTCTACATGCCATGAAGTACAGAATGTCATTTTTTTGCTGAGAACTGATGTGAAGTCAAGGCTTCTGGACCAGCTCCAATTGCCTGGTGGTAAAATGGCAGAGCATTTCACAACAGTTTTCACACCCGTGTACTATCAAAGAAAGCCGTTTCCCTGCCCTTCATAATCCCATGCACTCAATTTCTCTTCTTCCCAAGTTTTGCAGTAAATGTTCTGCAACCAGCTGCTCTTCAAATGCAGCAACCCTTACTTTGTCCCCTTAGGAACCTCCAAAAGGATGAGGAATTGCAGTCATTGCAATGTCCATGGGGACCCAACAGCTTGGTGTTTTCCACAATCTACTGGAAATAAAGAGTTTCAAGTTAGCTACGAGTATGTACAAGTCAAGAGTGCCCCAAAATCTGCTCCCCCAGCTGTTCAAGAAGTGAAGATCTGAAGAGGATTCTAGCTAGTGCCACTAGCATTTGGCACCAAGACAAACAACAGAATAATTCTGTGAAGGATAAGTATCCAATGCTCAGTAGCTATTCATAGTGGATAGCAGGCACACTGGAAAGACAAGTGGAAAATCATTCTGAATTTCTCAATCTCAATTGTCCCAAGACCCTGGAAATTGTGAGATCCCCAAGTCAAGAACCCAACAGAATCCCAGAGAAGCCAAAGCAGAAATCTCATTGCTGATCTCAGTCTTCAACAGCTTCAACAGCTACTTCTGTGACTTGTTTTTTACAGTTTTATGTCAAGATCACAAGCTTATCTTGTAGTTACTGCCTTTTCAGTAACATCCTTTAATGTCTAGAAGGAGCTGAGGACACTATGCACAACCCAAAAGTGCTCTATTCTATCCCAACACTTGTTTTTTATGTAAAAAAAATCTAGAAATATTAAGAAATACTTCAAATAATAACTCAGTAATAAATAAATTAGAAAATAATGGATCAAAAGATCTGTGAAGCACATTCAGTTGGCGTTAAGTGGATGTGTGTGCTAAATCAAAAAATGTTTCATTCTCATAGATGAGTGTTTACTGAGCTCTGAGCCCTGTCCAGCTCTCCAGTAAAGTATACAAGTAGCTTATAATTGAGGGTTAATCATAGAGGATTATAACTATCCCAGGAAATTGCCTGGCTACTATAAACACTGCATAGATAAAAAGAGGTAGGCATACAACCTAAGCACAAACATAAATTCGTACAGGGTTTATGACAGGGACACACACTTCTATTAGAGTTGGGAATTCATGAGTCCTTTCCACATGTTCTCCCAGCCTCAGGAAGGCAGGCAGGCAATCTCAGAGCAGAAACTGCCAAAATGGTCTTGGAGCACTGCTACTTGCTGCAAAATGCTCTCAGTGATGCAGGGAATTTTAAGCACCCCATCTGGGTAGAGAATATAGAATTATACAAGACATGAGGTGCACAGGGCAGGCCTTTTTGAAGACTTGGTGATGTCCTTCCAGACGTATACAGTTTCTGGAGGCATATTCCCCTAGCAAACAAGAGTTCTTACCGCTTTTGTAAACATGTATATACTTCTCCATAAGCAATGAATAATGATGCATCTATGGGTGCTTGAAATACAAGAAAAAAAAAAAAAACAATTTTTGCCAGTATTTGGAACTCTAAAGCAATATTTCTTCAGCTTGTGATACTCTTTCAATATTATTATATGGGTTCTCAGGCACAGTCAGTGATAAATCAAACCTAGTAGCAAGGAGGCTTTATACAACACACTCAGTTCCTGCTTAACAAGATCTGGAGGTGGGATATATCCACCTGCTGATGAGCACAGCAGAAAAATTCTTGTCACCTCTGGGGAACAGGCTCTGGTAATGCCTTTGTACTCACCATTCCTTTGTACTCACCTGCAGTGCCACAGGCTTATCCTGGGCAACTTCAGGTTTGGTGTGTGGGTATGTTGAAATCTCCAGCAAAAGACTGAGAAAGATCTTGCAGAGACTGAAGACTCATTAGTAAATGGTGGTATCATGGAAGTATGGTATTTTTGAGACAGGAGATAGAAACAGATGTGTAGAAAGCTTTGGATTAGTGCCACCCAAAAGCCGGTGTAAATCTCTGTTGCTACAGCACAAATTTCCAAAGCAAAACTGGTTTGTCTTTAATTAAGAACAGCTGCTGGGTGATGAGTATCCTGATGAAGAAAAACCTTCTCCCGGGCAGACCTGGGAGTTCTTGGCTTGAACCATTCTCTCCCAGACCAGATGTGCCGAGATCTGTAGGAAGATGTTTTCAGCCAGTCTCAATCCCAGTCTGGGTCTGCACAACAGTCCTCTCTCTTGCTTGTAAATGCAAAGTCCTCAGGTCTAGAGCTGCACATTTGTGTTCTCCTTCCTTGGAGGTCATAATTAACACCTAGGTTTAACTCGTTTGCTTACCTATAAAGGTGGACTTCCAAATCTGTGTGTTTGTGGTGTTGAGGGAGACCAGGAGCAACCACACATGACACTTGATTTCCAGCAAGAAAAGGCATCTCACCTACAGAGACATTCTAGAGACCTTCTCATCTACAGAGGCCATCAGAGAGCATAAGAGAAGGAAAATGGGAAAAGAGGACCTGGAGTCTTGGATAGGTATCTATTTCCCAGATGTGAAACAGAACTGCTGGTTATTATCCTGCACGTGTTCCACCACACTTCTTGTAAGGATTCCCTGAAAACAATGGGTGCACGGGAAGGAAACCTGCAATGCTGTGTGGGAAATTCCCTGGCATCACCATGCTGGTGATTCATGCCAAAGCAAAAAACAACCATCCATTTGGACACCTTTGCATCATAGAAATTACACTGAAAAATTTACTTACGTGCTTCTGGGTGGCAATAAGTGCTCTGTTTTAGCTCCATTTTCTATGTGGAGAAGAAGGGTCTCATCCACTCCACTTTTATTTTAACAGGTTGCTAAGGCTGAGGCCAAATTTAGGAATAACAACACTGCTATCCCCAAACAGACCTGGCACGTCACAAGCAACTGAATGTTCCATTTCCATGACCTGTATTTTCCTACTCACATCTCTCCAAGAATATAGCTAATACTCAATAGTGAAATAATGAAAAAAAAATAATAATATTAGACTTTTCAGTGACAAAGCGTAGGTGTAGCAAAATTTCTAAAAATATCTAACCTCAGTCCATCAAAGCTATTTCTTCCTCCATCACATTCTTCTATCACTTAATATATCCCAAACCCTTTGGGACTAGCCCAGCATGGATTACCCAAAATGCTCTAAAAATGCTGGAGGTGCTGTTACTCAGAAGGGAAATAGACATGAGAAAAACCTTTCACGTTACTGAATTTATTTCTGTGCCCTACCAAGCAATGATCTAGACAACTGTCTGATGAACAGATTGTACTCTAGATCATCAGACATACTCTGTGCAAACTCTACCTTACCATCAAGCTGTTCTCTCTCCCGTCTCCTGGGAGAAGACATTTATTTCTTAGGGACCTAAATCTAATTTCTAGCCTTGATTTTTCTCATGGCCATATCCCATCCGTGTGAGCTGTGTCACCCCAGATAGGTCTTCTCTTCTGAGCTGTCTGCTGTTGAATAAGTCCTTAGTCAGCAAGCGTGTCTCCTTACGCTGAGAAAACCCAGGTCTTTTAGTCTGATGTGCTGTCCATTCCTTTCTTCATCCTAGGCTTTATGTGTAGGTGATTTTAGCTTCCTTGGGCATGGGTGACTAAAGAAGGCAGACAGAACTCCAAGCATGATCAGTGGCTTGTACAGTGACCTTAACATTGTACTGACCCTACTGATAAAGTCCCTAGTCATGACAACCATCTTCATAGTCTCATCGGAGGTGTGTGTCTCATAAGTTGACTTTGATCCACCAGTACTCCCATCTCTTTCATCTCCTCAGTCATTTACAGTTGACCTCCTAGTTTATAGCAAAAGTTCTTATTATATTACATTATATGCTGTGATTAGTACATGACTTGCATCCAAAGTTGCTTGGTTCCTTACAACATCCTGATCCTTCTCTGCACTGCTGATGCCTCCTAAATTTGCGTCAGCAGCAAATTTCACTAATCCCATCCTGTTTTGCATCTCTCAAGATCATCAAGAGAAACATTGAAGGGGAGTGCTCCATGACCAATTCCTGAGTACTGGTGTTCCTTCAGGTTGATATCCCTCCTCCCAACACTTTGAAAACTTTTCAACTCTTCAACTTTCAATTCTTTAAAAAGTTCTAACCTTTTGTATATTTTCAGTTAATTTCCACCATTTTCAGTTTAATAAATATTCCTGTATGATACTTCATTGTTACTCTGCTAACTCTTGAATCAGCTATGTTATATCATGGAAGAGCAGCCATATGCCCTACTTTCATTTCATTCTATTTTCCATATCCTTCTGTTTTTCATTATTTTCTTCCTCAAAATGTGTTCTTAATCCTACATGCTACTGAGATCGGATAATTCATCCAAAGGATTTTTACTCCCTCATTCTTTAGTATCAGTGGTAAATTCTGATCATGATGATGCCTTCTTGCCCTTGATCAATTTATGAACAATACTTGGGAGAGAACCTGAGCCTGTGGTTCTGTATGTCAATTCTCTAAGAGTTCAAGATTAGAAAATATCCTACCCTACTTCATCCCTACTTGAATATATTATACTCACTTATTCTTCCTCAGGTGTGGTTATTTCTATTCTGGACACTTATTCAAAATAGCCATGTTATCTTTACCCCCAAGGTCAAAAGAACTTTCCTTGTTGAATGAGTGGGTTTGTTTAATATTCAGTTTTCATCTTATCAAATCTTTACTGCTTTCTTTTCTCTCAGTGTAAGAGCTGAAGAATGTTAATATTTTAATGTTCTACTTGAGATATAAATCAGCTTGAATATTTAAAATTTTCACTTTTTATATTTCTTGACCTTTGTCATATGACACTCACACTTCCTTTACATTTTTTTTGCTTCCTGTTCCTTCCCAGAATTATCTCTGAAATATTTATTTACCCGTATTAGCCCACGGTTATTCCCCTGTAGACTGTTTTTTCACTCATTTTGTCTCTTTACTAGGGGAACAAACGCCACACAGGTTTCTGAATCTTTGATTTTAAGGAACCTCAGGTTTAGGGAACCTCCACATCCCTGAACTCACAGTTCACTTACCCTTTCTTCAGACACTAGAATTTAGCAGCATTTATCTTTAGTATCTGTTTAGTTCAAACTAAATGAATTCAGCATTAAGTTATATTAAAAGACAATATTATCCAAGTGTGTTAGACAGCTGAGCCCATCCATCAGAGTATGGCCTCTCAAAAACATCTCTGCAAGAAGAGAATAAATGGGTGAGGAATGGAATAGATGAACAGCCTGTGCTGTAGGCAAATAAAAGGAGGTTACAACATCCTTTGTCCTTAAGCATCCTTAAGCTAAAGTAGATTAAAATGAATCTTAACAGTTGGCTCTGGGCAGACACTGGAGATGTGTAGGATGCCACAAGAAGACACACATAGAGGACGCAAAGTGAGAGACCACTGGCTGTGGTCATTCCAACTGCAAAACCACTAATTAATAAGGAAAGAGCCTTGTTCTTCTGAGAAGGACTGGCAAGGCATGCACAGTGCTGCATTGGGCATCTCCTTCTACAGCTTGAGTGAGAATGTCCTCGCATTCAATACACTGACTCAAGGGCAGGTATGGCAAAGAAGAGATTGATGAACAAGTCCCAGCTGGGACACATTATCCTATGCAGATGTCATTTGTAGACTCTTCCTTAAGCATGAGGGGAGGATGGAGAATATTAATTACTGCAAAGACTCAACATCATGCACCAGAGCCACTCTTATCTTAGAAATTCAAGAACATCCATAGCTTTGCTCATGGACAATTGAGCAGGCCTCTAATGACTGATGCTTTATTATTAAATTCACAGCAGATTTATTCTGCTGAAAGTCTCTTACATGCCAGGGTGAGAACTGAGCTGTATCCTGGAATTCTTTTTAACTGTTCTCTGCTGTCTACAGCACATAAGTCTTTCTGATGCCCCATCCAACCTATCCCATAATCATATTCAGTCAGTGTTACTCATGTAATAGTAGCCTGCAAAGTACCTTTTACTCCTCTCTTTATACATTTTTTTTCTTCTAAGCTAGCCATGGAAGTAGATCATAAAAATAATGTCCAACAGGGTAATAAACATATACTCAACTCAGCAATATCCTGATGTTAGGTAAAAGGAAGCCACATACTGGGAACATGGCCAGGAGATTCATAGCAATTACACAGTGTGAATGTAATTTTGTTTGCTAGCAGGACTGTCTCTCTAGTGATTGGGAAAATAAAGCACCAGTCCCACCCATGTAGTCTGAGCCTACAAAGAAGTCCCTTCAAGAAGTCCCCGAGGCCTAAAGCAAGCTTCCTCCATCTGTCATTTTCCTAGTGCAGCTCTACCCTGGCAGCAATATTGACAACGTGCATGGAAAGAGGTCAGTGGAATTTTCCAACAGTGACGTGAATTATTAATGTTTTACCTGTTAAATTGTTTCAAAGTTCCCCAGACTAGTGTCTCAGTCTATAAGATAACAATATTCATCTCGATCCGCATCCTCAGAGGTCAATCTATGCTCAGGGTTTGAAGATACTTTAATAGCAGCAGATCCCAGAAGACCACAGCCTAATAGAAGTGTCCAAGTCAATGCATTTCTGTCTACATATTGAGGGTAATCTCAGAGATATCTGAAAGGAGAAGCTCCTTGAGACTTTCCTCTCCACATTCTGTCTAAACCCTGCTTCCTACGGGCTGATGAAGGGATGCTTTTACCACTAGCAGTGTTTTTCGAGGAGGATTTACTTTGTGCCTTCCAAGACAATATGCACTTGGGTGAAACACTTCTAATCAAATGCATATATTTACCATGCAGAGGTCTCCAAGGAACTAGTGTTCCCCATGCTTTTTAAAACCAATGAAGAGAAACAAGAGCTATTCATTTGTTCCTGAGGCAAGTGTCTAAATCAGATCAGATGTATTTGGCTGTAAAAAAAAAACATTTATCATGAGTCATCTTTTAGAAGGCTATAGTTAAGCAAGATAACTCCCACTTGTCATTCCGTGGCCTGCTTCACTCTGTTTTGACTGTGCAAATTTCTGTGGGATATTTGCTTCCTCATTTTTTATTAATTGGTCCTCCCACAACTTCTGGTCCTATGGAGATGGCGGTGACCACGTAGATCTCCATAAGAGGACTGGTTTCTTTGCAATGCTAATTCCATGCGTACTAAATACTCATGTAAATATGCACAATAATTTGTTTCTTTTATTTAGGAAAGCTCATGATTTAGACTAACTTAGAATAAGGCATGTAGGTCCCTATCTGATAACAGTCATTGCTGTCAACACAGGAGATACACCAGAAATGGTGTGAGGAACATCCTTACTGATAATGCAAATATGAGACTTGCCAAAGGCACTGATATTGATAATACAGTGGCAACAAAGCAAGTTTGGTTTTGGTTACTCAGTTACTAGCTCAGTGTCGGTGCCCACTTTTGACAAAAGCAAGAAATGCCTTAAGTTAAATGGGAGAAAATTCAGTTTCTTCTGTATACCCTGAACCCAGTAATAAAAAAGAGTTCCTACTAAGGT
Source organism: Crypturellus tataupa (assembly GCA_034781795.1). Taxonomy (NCBI): domain Eukaryota; kingdom Metazoa; phylum Chordata; class Aves; order Tinamiformes; family Tinamidae; genus Crypturellus; species Crypturellus tataupa. The sequence goes on from JAWLRI010000795.1 coordinate 2,543,841, forward strand.
GAGGGAAGTATCAGGCTCTTCATCCTGGCCAGTCTTTGCGTCTTGTCCACTCCTGAACTGCTGCAGAGGGTTGTACAGGGAATGACAGTGCCATCAACAGAGGCCATGGAATTTGAGACTCCTGGTCAGCATCAGTTCCAGTGAGCACACCCAATGGTCAGCTCAATGCCTTGTTTATCATGATAAGACAGATATAGTCTTAGGTGCAGTCAAAAGGACCCTTGCAGTGGTTGACTCTTAGGTATCCATCCCGCTAGGGTAAAATTCAAAACTACATGTTGGGCACTTACATTCCCTCTACAAATGCCGAGGAGACTTGTATTCCTCCTAGCACTGATGAAACACAACTGGCAAGGTGATCCCTGAAGGATTTGCTCTCATCCCTGCATCTAGAAGCAAAGTAAGTGTTGAGAATAAGAGCAGGGGATAAAATTTACTCCTCAGACTCTCTACAGGAACACAAAGATGCACCTGCAGGAACATTAAGCCCATGTCGTCGGACGACCCTTTTTGCTCTCAGCACCAAACAGATTTAATTTCCCTTCCTAAAAATACAGCAGGGGTGGAGGAGTTCCTCCCATCTGTACACATGCACCTGTTTTTTAGTCTAGAGGTTATCATGCGTAAACCAGCATGTGAGATATATAAGCACTATTTCCTCCTCTACCTGTGGAGATTCGATTTCCTGTTTATGCCTTCAGACAGGGTAAGGAAACCACCAAAATGAAGCACATGCTTGGGCAGAAAAGGTCTCCATCTGAGCAAGGGGTAGAACTTTCTCTTAATGCTTTGACATTCCCCTATGTGGAGAAGCCTGTGTATTACATATATGTAAATATACATATATATAAAAGGAAGAAATACTGAAAGAGCTCCTAGGAGAACCATGTTCACCAAGTTATGGTCACACTTTCACCATCTCTGTGGCCCAGTGAAGCCTGCATTCCTTTCTGCCCATCGGCACATTTTCATCAGGAGGGTGGAGAGCTGCTCCACCCAGACAAGCCTATAGTCTTGTAATTAGTGCACACCCTTGGGAGGCAGGAGCTTCAGCTGTCTGAACACATCATCGAGCATCACTGCGGCCACGGTCATGGAAAGTGTAGCTCCCCACTGCTGAGTCACCCTCAATGACAGTAGAGCCCATAGTCATCCCAATAGTCCCCAATAAAAATACACCATCCCTGCATCCCAAGAGCTAAACAAATAGCTGGATATACTTTACTCTATACTTTACTCTAATTCACCCATCACTATGATATCTTGGAAGCTGATGGCAGATTTCAGGCACAGTTCCCAAGAATAACATTGACTCCAGGTAGATTGACACCCAAAACTGAGTTTTTGCTCCAGTTCCATGGCCACAGGGGCCAAGACAGTTGTTCAGGACAAATGGATCTTTTCTGCTTGCATCTGGAGCTAGGGTGGCCTTTGCTGCAAGACAACCTTGAGCTCTGGAGTGGGCAACATAGAGTGAAGCTAGTAAATCAAAGGGAATTTAGAGAAAAAATGCAGAGAGGATTAAGGCACTGGAAGACAGACCTCCCAGGGAAGGAGGTCAAGAGCCCACCAAAGTGTGTTAAAGAGATATCCTAGTTGAAATGCATCTCTGTGGGGGAGAAGGAAATTGCAATGGTGAGTTGGTAAGTCAAGCAGAGATATAGTAAGAGCCACTGGCTGAGTAAAGTGTACCTCAGACTAGAAATACAGGGCTTATTTTACACACCACTCATAAATGATTGCTGGAACAGCATATTAAAGCTTGTAGTAGGCTATTATGGGACATATCTAAAAAATCGAGTTTCTTTTTCAGTGAAACAAGAATTATCTATAAAGGGGTCAGATCAGATAGTTATAAAAGACACTGTCTTCTCACTCATAAACACCGAGCTAATATCATCTGCCTTTCCTCACACAGGTGATAAGCAGAGAGTGATTATATCTACCTCAATTACCTTATTTATAAGGTTAGTCCCACAGTGAGAGGCTTGTAGCGATATTGGATTGATACCACTGAAATATCAGACAAGCTTTTGGGCACACAAACCCTTTTCTCTGCATGCCACGTCTTTCATCCTCACATCCTTAGACCTGCGATGACATTTTAATTGGAATCCCTTATGGCTCCTGTCAGATAGCAGTCAAAAACTTGCCCAGGATTTACTCCACTCCAGACTAAGATGGATGAGTATCTAAGCTCTCCTGAGTCCTAAGAGCTGTCTAAGATTGTCCTGCTGGCTATTTGTGACATGCATTTATCAAACTCCATTTTAAAGCAGGTGGGACTTGTACTTTGCCTCTGCTTTTGGAAAAAAAACATTTTTTCTGGGTGTTTAAAAGTCTGCTCCTGATTGTTGGACTCAATAACTCATGCTAGCCTAAACTCTATTCCAGTGCGATCTTTTAACTTAAGTAGCTTTTCCTTCTATAGTTCTTGGTAACTGCAGTATATCATGTGCAACAAAACATATATGCTCTCAATGCTCTGCCAAGGTAAATGGGGCAAGTATTTTCTCGTGTGGTCTTTTGTGGTTGATCCTATTCCCCCAGTCTTCCCATTAGTGCCCACTTATTGCACTTCTTCCAAAAGAATCCCATTTTTCTCTGTCAAGACAATGAAACTGCAGGTGAGAAGTCATTGAGCCCTTGTACAAGAGCATTAGCACTTCCCTAATTGCCTTGCTAACCTCCTCCCTTACAGCCTAGTGCACAACTTGATGTTCAGGTCTCCATCCCAGGAGAGGTCACAGTTACCTTTAGATCAGCAAATAACCATAGGACTTTTCTTTGCTTGACATTTTTACCAGCAACTTCTCTCCATGAATTTTTGCATTCCCATTTACTCAGTCTGTCTGCAAGAGTCTTAACAGCTCCAGCACTGGTGGCTTCTCAGTCCCATCCTTTATGGCCAGATCTCGACATCCCATGTTCAGATACCACCACAATGGAAAACCTCCATCTTGCAGGAGAGTCCCATCTACTTCCCTATTTATATTACTGTTCCTTATATTGCATTGAGTTATTTCATCATTTTCTCGATATGCAATACCTTTCTAGCACAGGTGGACAGTGCTAATGTGCTATATGGACCTCTTCTCTTTAGCAGCTGCCCATAGTCTGTCAAGGAGCCTTTTAGTGGTGTGAATGCTGTTTTGTCAACCCTGCTCTGCTTACGTATTAAGACTACCTTGAATGCCTGGAGTGCTGGCTATGCTCCAATTTCATGAGCATTAATTAAGATATTGCTCAAATGTGGCTTGAAGTCCTCATTTACAGGAAAGGATCTGGTTTTAACCAGGTCTGGTGGCTTTTAGCAACAGGAGCCTTTTCTAAACAACTAGGGAGGTATTTTTGTGCTGATTGTCCTTGTGCTCCTAGTCTCTGGTGGCCCAGCAAAATAAATTAAAGGTAAATGACGGTTTTCACTATCAGAACTGGTTTCCTTCTCCCTTGGGAACCCAACTACAGAAGAAAAGCAAGCACGTGGGTGCATGTCATTGTATCACCCCAGCCTTGTGTCATCTGCAACCGTGGAAATTTTCATTAGCAATGCTTCTTAAGTATTGAGAGAGCAGCACTCTCCCAAAATGTCTCAAACCAGGAAAAGATACACTCATGACAATACTTGTAATAGCTGCACCCACAGCCATAAGGGGACTGAGACAACTAATAACCCACAGTTATAAAACCAGCTGGTACGTTGACATTATCTCCATCCCTCAGGTCTCTGAGTGCTATAGAGTGATTCACAAACTTTTTTTTTTCTTTTTTTTTTTTTTACTTTGTATATGTGTGTGTGTTACCTTCTGGTTTGTTTCATAGGAAATTACCTAATGCTGGAGTTTTCCACTTTGGATCTAAGAACGATAACACCAGGTTACCTTTCCCCATGAAATACAACATGTCATTGACTTAAGCAAAATGAAGCAGACAAGTATTTTCCGTAATTCCAGAGTTTTAGATACCCTTCTGCAAATCTTGTGTATGGTATGAAAAAGGTCACTGTGAAAGGACAACCTTGCAACACATAGAGGAAAACTTTTCATTAGGAATCCCCCAGTCTCCACTATGATCTGGAAATTGGCCAGGCTTTTGCATTGCAGCCTTGGAGTAAGCCCATCACATGTCCACACCCTGGCTGGTCAGTAATCCATACGGTCAACTCCCTTAATTTTGGGCTGGAAAGGGGATGAAGCCCCCTCTACCTACTTATCTGAGACTCCCAGGTCTCAGATAAATTAGATATTGAACTGCTAGCCAGCTCAGAGAGCAAAAAAGGTCCTGGAAATGCTTCTTATCATCATGGATTTATGATGAAAAGCCATCCTGGTGTGCATCAATGTGGAGCTTTCTCAAGTTTATTCCGGCAAATGTGTCCCAGTCTAGTTGTAACTACACTGGAGATGGGAATACAGACAAGCTCTGCACAAATCTATCTAAAACCAGGTTTATAGCTGCCAGTCCAGGGAGCAGTGGACACAAAAACACTGCACAGGCCTTGGTGAGGTTGAGCCAATGTAGGTGAGAACCCAGTCTGCTGCCACTTGCATTTTACCTGCTGTTACCCAACATAACCCACACATGATGCAATATGGTTTTCGACTCGCAAAGCCAGATTTGAAGGAACAAATATACCTTGTCACATTCCCCATCCAAGAAACAGCACAGGGCCACCGCTTGCGTTGCAAGACCTTGTTTTGCCTCCTGCGTGAAAAGAGCCCCAGGACATAAACCTGAAGAGGAGAGATGAGGTACGGCAGGAGTCTGCTTGTCGCGGTGACGTCACCTCCTCTGCAGACAGGGAACTCGTTTCACTGCAATTCCCAATCCAGCCTGGAGCTGGGCTCTCCCCGGATCAACCCGAGGGAATCCGCCCACAGGATCAAAAGAAGGTGGAGGGTGAAGGACGTATAAAGCTACCTGGGCACAGTTCTGCTTTATTGACCGGAGCGCATAGATCTACTCACATGATGAAGACCCTTCTGGCTGGTTTGCTGCTTGGCCTGGCGTATGTGGAGTTGGGTAAGACCATAATTCCAGTGACTTTTAGAAAGCTTTTGGAAAACTCATTAAACTACCAGCTCCAAGTTAATTCCTATTGGTTAGGACATAGAAAGTGATGGGGAACCTTCCTTGCTTCTGTCTGGACTTGGTCCTTGCGGGATGAGGGTCTTGGGCCAGCTAGTGGTGGGATCCAGTCACAGTTGTGTCCTTACTGAACCTATTGGGGACCTGCTGCAAATGCCTCCTTGGCCTGGAAGAGTCACTCTTGAGGTGACACCAGCCCCGTGGTTTTTAACCTGCAGCTCCAGAAATCTGCATGCTGTTTCAAAGGGTCTCTGAAAAATATTGAAGAAAAGGCAGCCTGGATAGAGGAATTAGACCTCCATGCAGAGTCCTGTTCACCTGGAGTTCAGAGGGCTGCATTTGGAAGAAGGCTAAAAGGCTAAAAAAGCAGGCTAAAATCTGCAAACCTCTGCTTGCAGAAATGTCTTGTCTCTTGTCTTCTTAAGGCTACATTGATTTTTTATCTGCCTACTCTTATTCCTCCCTCCATCCCTCTCCAAAATAAACCCATCTGCTCACTGACCATTCCCTTACAGGCTCTGGGATGAAACAGGACAGCTGCAGTTACTTCCATACAGCTATTGCAATCCGTGTCCCTTCAGTGCCTGTATTATTTTTGTTTCAGACACTTCATCGGTGTCTTAATATGCCTGTTTCTTTTCCTACCTCTGGTCTAATGCTGTTGTGGATTTAATGGGTTTGCGGTGGACCTGCCGGAATAGGTTTCCACCCATCCGGGTCTCAGTTTGCTTTGTGGAAACAGATAAGCATCAGCACTCTCTGTTTTGTAGTTAAGATTGAGGTAGAGATAAGGAAAAATAACTTCTCTGTGCTGATGCAGCAGGAGGCAGCTGGGTGAAGAACAGTTCTTACAGCTTAGGAATATATCTGGAGCTCAAAGAATGCCATTCATCTTCCAGAGCTGTTAAATTAAGGGGTAAAAAGTGCTGTCAGATAGTGGTGGGCTGCAGTTTCTGGCCTCAGGGCAGGACCCAACACTGTCCCCTATCTTCATTTCTTCTCTTATTCTATGGTCCTTACAGTTTCGGACTTTCTTTCACTTCAGCCTTCCTAAAAAACCAGAGTCCCCCACCTAATTAATGAAATGTAAAGGGGGTCTGATGTCTGTCTTGCTTAAAACTGCTTCATTGGAAGTGACTGCACCAGAGCTCATGCTCAGCTCACTCATAAAACAGTGAGGTTGGAAATAAGCTCAGCTCAGAGGTTACTTGAATGCTTTAAACTATCAGCCCTACAATCATATATAAGTCCTGCATATTGAAAAAATAATCCTTATGTTTGGAGCTGATAGCTCTGTGATTTTTTCCACTGAGTGCTACCATTTAAAATGTAAAACCACCTCCTGTGGGTCAGCTGGAAGTGATATATCAAGATGCTCAGCTCCTTTAAACCAGGGCAGCTCCGCTGATCCTGTTTACAAACGATAGGGTGGCAACCAGCCTAGTTCCTCACACTTCTCCACTTTAAAAGTAGCCCTTCTTCCCTCAGCAAAGGGGATGGAAAAGGCTGCTGCATCATTGTGGGCTCTCTCACATGCATAAGGCTGGATTTTCCAAAGAGGTACCTAAAGAAATAGATACCCTGGAAATGAATCCCAGAGTTAGACGTTCAAAAAGCTCCCTTCAAAAAGGTTTATTCTTATCACAAAGCCCCAGAGGTGCCTCTGATTCAGGTAGGCTCTGTCTTTGTGCAGTTTTGCCAATAGATGGCAGTGGAAACGTGGGTTATTCTGTGTTTCGGGTGGCGGTGGAAGATGCACAGGGTGGAAAACTAATTCCTAAGTCAGTTCAGGCTGATTCCACTAAATCTAAAATTGCATCCAGTTTAGAAAACTGGCAAGGGTTTGCTGCCTGGGTCTACAGAATAGCAGCAAACAGCTGCAGCTCTCATGCACCTAAATAATCTCAGAATTATCACAGATGATGGGACAGGAAATCCCAGCAGCTGTGATCCTCCAAGGATCCTGCTAAAGCTGTTGATCCTTCTATATCCCCACAATTTTCAGGCTGATAAACCCTAAGGTATTGTGCATGCCAAGCCCTCTGCAACACTAACTCCATCCTTGGAGTACAGGGATTTACCACTTTCCCCCTGAGGTTTCAAAGCTTTTCTGCTTCTCCAGCTGCACTTGGTTTCCAGGATCACTGCATCTCTGTTGGAGATCCAGCACTTATTCCCAACCATGGAGCAGAAAACCTACAGACTCTATTTTTCCTTGCTGCGATGATCAACTCACACCGTATTTTTCTTCCCTTCTGCAGCCCAGTCCTTACGATGCTACACGTGCAAAGAACCCACGGACATTTCTCAGTGCAAAAACGTCACCCTGTGCCCCTTGAAAGCCAATGCGTGCACAACAACAATGCTCTCCGTAGACACGGGTAAGTCTCATTGCTCGTTGGGAGAAGTCACAGCAAGAGATTTATCCTTTGCACGATGAATTATTTCATGAACTTTCCCCACCCTCTCACCTTCCCAGGCCCCATTACGGATTTCTCTTTAACTTAACAATAGGAATCCATAGTAATTCACCTCCTCATAGTAATGCATGCAAAATCCCGTTTAGTTTCTTATGCCTTTCCCATCCGTGCATTACACCAGTGCACCTGGACCACAAATGCTCAGCTTATATATTGCCCTTTATTTACATTTAAACACCTTTTATTGTCTCCCCATCGCTGCACCAGCATGAAGCCCATATTGCCCCTATTGAGATATGTCTAAATTTACCTTCCCTGCTTCTTTCTCTCTCTTCTCCCTTTACCTGTGCTTCTTTATGTCCGTTTTAGGCTACCCCTTTTTCGGCAACATCACCGTTATCAGATCCTGCACAGAGAACTGCATTGCCTCTAGCGGCATAGGGGCCAACCGCCCCATGTCGTGCTGCTACACTGACCTCTGCAATGATGACAACTCCAGTAGCCCGGGGCTGAGGACCAGCTATGCAGCGCTGAGCATCACGGCCCTGCTCCTCATCACGGTCTTCAAGCCCGCTCTGTAACTCCATGGGCTCCCAGACTGCAGGTGAAGCACCTTCTCCGTTACTGCCTTGTGGACTTGTAGATTCCTTAAGAATAATAATGTTGACTCAACTATGGCTTAGTCCATCTTTACAGTTGTGGATTTAAAGAGAAAGATAAGAATTGGGGCACTGAGCCCTGAAACCCTTGAATTTGCAACTTCCAAACAGATGTTCTTCGCCTTGAGCTGCATCTCATTGCCAGGACCCACAGAATCACAGAATCACAGGATGGTTGAGGTTGGAAGGGACCTCTAGAGATCATCTAGATCCAACCACCCTGCACAAACAGGGACATCTAGAGCATGTGGAATGGTCACATCCAGGTGGGTTTTGAAGATCTCCAAAGAAGGAGATTCCACAATCTCTCTGGGCAGTCCCCATGGGTCCATGGAGTCCATGGACAATCTCCATGGGACCTCAAGACCTGCTCAGCAAAGCACTGTTTGCAATTGCAGAAACCCAACGTCTAATTCTGCTCATGTCTTGGTCTTACTGTCCCGAGATGGGTGTATTTCTGGGAAGCTCCAAAGATGCCCAGGATTAACAAGGCAGGGCATGTTAGATCTGCAAATGCAGATCTGGGAGTTTGGCTAGCCCAGACTTTTATCAGCGCTTTGCTGGAGCTCAGGTTACAGCCCCTGGCTTTCCCATTTCCAGATGTTTCGCAGGCAATTTCAAGCAACTTTTTTCCATTCCTCTGCCCTCCCCCATCCCTCCACAGCAGAGGCCAGAGGAAAGGAAAACTAATACTAATCACAGACCCTTGGCTCTGGGAAAGGCGAATGACTCCCCTCAGGCCCCAGCAGAGGATTTGCTCCATTGTCCCTTGGAACAGCTGTAGGATTGATTTTCCCCCTTGCCTGCTGCAAAAGGAGGAGTGAAACCAAATGCAGACGAGCCAGGAATTCCTGGCTATCCATAGTCTCAGAAGGAGATTTGACTCCTGCTTTTTTCTTATTGCCAGGGCTCCTTCAAGGGGAGCAGAGGGCCTCATGCAACAGCAGGATATAGAGCAAAGCAGGTGCCTTATTAACATTAGTGTCATCCCAGCAACCTTCTCTGCAGCAAAATAATAATAATAAGGAATAAAAAGGGGGTAATTTTCAGTGCACAGAGGTAATGTTTTTCTCAAGGCCCATCTTGACAGCGTTTGCAAGAAAACCTTGACAGGGTATTGAATTCCTTGGAGGAGATCCAAGTGCAAGTTTGAGGTGCGGACAGATGTGAGGAACAAGCAGCCCTGGATATAAAGTGTCCCGTGCTTCAGTAAAGCAGAGCAGCTGCCCTGAGACATCCTGAGAAAGTTGAGATCTCCAGGGAAAAAATGCCACAAAAAAACTAATCTTTAGGAGTTACAGCAGTACTGGTGTCCCACCTTGCAAACAGATGCTAAACTTCAGCCTCTGTTTTCTCAGGATTCCCTCCTTTTCCACCTGGAAAAGAGGCTGATGTGTCATGCCCAAAGCTTGGGATGGGAACACTGTCCCAGAGGTCAGATAACCTTTCCCATTCCACATTGAATGTCTGGAGGAAGAAATTATCCCCATGGGCCTTTCTCCTGTGGATTCAAGATCCTGTGCTGTGATGCGATGGGATGAACTTTCTTCCATCTATTGCATGGATATTATTGGGCAGGTTTGGATGCAAAGAGGCCTGGTGGAGGCTTCTTCCTGGATGACAACCTGGAAAATAAAGTTGGATCCTCCAGTCCTTAACCCACAGTGTCTTCTTTGCGTGCTCATCCTTCAGCCAGGAAACATGCAGAAAGGTTGCAAGAAGGGGATGTCTCTGGCTGGTTTCCAAGCTTCCAAACATCCCAAGAAGAGGAGGGAAGTGTCAGAGAGGGGGAAAGCTGCAAAAGCTTCAGGGGGTGGATATGGGAGTTCAGAAATAGTCCATGCAAGAGCTAGAAAAAGAAGAAAAAGGGAAAAGGACTGTGCAGTGACTGCCAAGGGGAGGTGCTGGGGGCTTTTCTGGTGCATGCACAATAAGAATTGGAGTTTTTCCTAGTGGGAACACCACTCTGCTGCTGATACTGGCTGTCCTGTCCTGTCCCCTCTGACTCCCCTGTTAATGCTTCTCAGTCCCCAGAGAAGTGAACATCTACTTTAGCTCATGCAGAGCCTATCCTCAAGAATTTATAAAGTGCTTCTTGACTACACAGGGTGAAAAGCCCTTAGCATAATGCCTTAGGTGTGCAAAACATACTGTTGCATTAGCATTCATTTGCATACACAGTATTAATCCTAAATTGCAGACTGAACTGTCATCTTTGGGAATACTTGCCAAGTTTGACTCCCCTGGGTGCATCAAACTACTCTGAATATTGCTTCTGCTCTTGCTTTTATTTGTTCTTGCTGCAAATGCAGAACACTGCTTGGCAATTCTAAAGCATTGCAGGCTCTTGTATGGCATGGTAGTGTGGACATATAGAAAGAGAAGTTTAAATACAGCCTGGGTACAGTAGAGCAAACAGATGTGTCTGAGCAAATCTAGGTCTTTGGCTCTGCTCCAGAGCATGGTGCATCACCTGCTTCCAGCTGCCTCTGAAGGCAGATCCATCCTCTGCCCAGAATGGAAAGATCAAAGCGCATAAGACTTCAATTTTGGGAAGGGATTTTAAATACCAACTTGTTGAGTGTTCAACCTGCAACCTGTCATTCAGCATTGCCTTCCCCACTACAGCTCTGCCAGCTGTGGCATTTTTGGAGGGTGAAGCCTGTCCTGCTAGCTGCTCCTTTGTGATTCTTTGGGTCAGGAAAGCTAGAGGATTTGGGATTCTCTAGGCTTGTTCAGACTATGGGGCTATGTCAGGTGTGCAGACTTGATGGGCATCACCACTGTGCTTTTTCTCTGCTTGTGTCCATATTTCCAAGGATATCTCCTTCCCCTGGAAACACAACTTGCATCCAGCCTTAGCTTGAGCTGGCTCAGCAAGGCAGGTCATCAACTGCTTAGTCCCAAAACCACCGGGAGAGGACAGTAGTTCAGATGCAGACTGTGGGAAATGAGCTAGGAAAAGGCTATTATTCTCCCTATTGCTGAAAAGAAAGTGAAAAAGAACAGAAAAGCTACAAGAGAAACCAAACCAATGTCTTGTGCAAGTCGAGATTTGAACCCAGTTCAGTCCTGCTGGCTATGCTGGAGCATTCCGCAGCAGCATCACCGCTACCGTGAGGTTAGGGGAGTGGATGAAAGGGACATGTCAAAGCAAACATTGTGACTAATGCTCACAGGGCCGGGGTTTCCAGCAGGGATCATTGGCAGGAACTTTCCACCAGCAGCAGCAGGGCGCTGGTCGCATCCTGCGTAGACACGAGTGGTGGTAGTTGTTATCCCAGTGTGCCCTGATTACAAGCTGGCTCAAATTGCAAGGAGGGAAAAACTAGGAGCTTTATCACTGCTTTATTTCTCCTCATTTTATATATTTTATATATCTGGGAGGGAGAAAGGGGTAAAAAAAAGACACATACAGCTCTCATGGATGCATTAAGGGGAAAAAGAGAGGAGGAGCTGGGGCAGAAATGAATGCAAAACTCCAAGAAGAGAAGGAAAAAGAAAGGCTGTCTCCTCAGTTCAGACATTTAATGTGAAGCAGAGCTCTGATGTAATCAAATACATAAAGAACTTGGACTTTTTTCTGAAAATGTCTATATAAAATATAAATGCACATTACTCTCTAGCTGCGAGGCTTATAGAGATATCTGCTGTAGCCTTATATTTACAGATGGGGATTTTAATGTTTAATATTTCACATTCAAAAGAAAGTCACTCCGTCTGAGGTAGTTATTAATTATAGAAAGCACTTGGCAGGAATGAAGTGCAGCAGGAGTGATATCACAGTATCACTCCAAAATTATTTCTCATCTAAAACCTATCATGTGCATTTTTTTTCCCCTGTCTTAAAAATTGATGTATTTTTCCATACTAGGCCTGAAAGATGAGGCACGGCTGCCTGTGACACACAGGCACAACCTCTTTTGGATGTCTTCTTCATTTTCCATAACCTTAAGCAAGGGCTGATGGACTGAACTGTGGAATTGGATTCCTGGTGGCACCAGGACACGTTCACTTTCCCGAGTGCTTCTGTGAGTGGCAGAATAACAAAGACTTTTTTAATACCATTGTGCTTTGATGTAGCACTTCTTTGTGGATCCTCTGAAGTAAAGAGGGTTCAGCTCCATCTTCAGGCTCAGAGAAGGCTCCAGTAGAGCCTCTTCCATCTGAATATCCATTTTGTTGAAACCTATGGGGACTTCACAACTCAGAGCAACGAATTCAAACCAACAACTATATGCTATAGGCTCTGCATGCACAAATCCATTATCAAATAAGCCTTGTTCTTACATAATTGGCCTAAAAACAAGCAAGACATTGTTTTTATTTTTCCTGATATTTATTCCAAGACCACTCTCCATCATTTTGAAAGATCACTGGGGACAGGAGAGGTGTCTGAGGACTAGAGGAAAGTCAATGTCACTCCAATCCTCAAAAAATCCAAGGAAGAGGACCCAGGAAACTACAGGCCAGTCAGCTTCTCCCCTCTTCTCTATTCCTGGAAGGGTGATGGAACAACACATCCTGGATGTTGTCTCTAAGCATGTGGAGGACAAAAGGTGATCAGGAGTAATTAGCATAAATTGACCAAGGGGAAATCATGCTTAATCAAACTGATACCCTTCTATGATGGAACAACCGTCTGGGAAGATGAGGGGAGAGCACTGGATTTGTCTATCTCGACTTCAACTGATGCTGTCTCCAGTAAAATCCTCATAGACAAGCTCAGGAAATGTGGGTTAGATGAGTGAGGTGGATTGAGAAGTGGCTTAAAGGTAGAGTTCAAAGGGTTGGTCATCTGGAGTGCCCCAAGGTGTCACGGTGTGTCCCAAGGGTCTGTACTGGATCCAATCTTGTTCAACTTCTTCATCTATGACCTGGATGAAGGGACAACGTGTCAACCTCAGCAAGATTGCTGGTCATACCAAACTGGGAGGAGGGCTGTGCTGCCATTGAGAGGGACCTGGACAGGCTGGAGAGATTGGCAGAGAGGAACCTCATGAGATTCAACAAGGACAAGTGCAGGGTCCTGCACCTGAGGAGGAATAACCACATGCACCAGTAGAGATTAGGGGTTGACCTACTGGAAAACAGCACTGCAGAAAGGAATCTATAGTTGAAAGTGCGCACTGCTGAGTCAAAAGACTGGGGAGCAGTGGGGCTGGTCTTCATGCAGCTCATGAATGGGTCAGGTTAGAGGTTGCACGTGGCACCCAAAACCAACCATCACCCAGCAAGGAGCCCATCCGAGCTGGGCGCAAACTGGGAGAACTTCTGGAAGAACACGAGAAGACACAGAGGACCTCCCCAAGCAGGTCTCAGAAACCACTGAGATCCAAACGAAGGAGGTAGGATCCATCCAGAAAAGGCATCATCATCTTTCTTGATGTTGCTGCTTCTGTGCCTGAGCCAAGTGCTGTCTGGGGATGTTAGTGTGGACTTTGGAAAGACCAGGATGTCTGGAGCATGTGAGTATGGGACTCTACACGTGGGTGGATGGATGCTCCTGTGTTATTGTTTCTCCCTCATTGCTCAATAATCTGGCTTGTTTTCTTTGGCACGATCCGGATAGCCCTTGAGGCCATGGGAGAGTTAAAAGGTTTTATGGTATCCTGTAATTATACAAAGCTTGAAATGACATGTGACGGCTTGTTTTACTAAAGGGGAGTAGGTGCATCTAAGACTAATGAGGGATTTAAGAGATGCTTTGTTTTTACCCAAGCACCCACTAGCTGTCAATTTTACCTGCACATCTTCAGAAGTCTACAGTTACCAGTCTCCAGGACACTTGTGGTTTTTTGTTTGTTTCTGGTGTTTTTACAATACATTTACAGGGAGATGTGATTACAGGTCCCTTCCTCCCAGCTCCAACATTCAGGCAGAAAAGGTCTCTCCATGTCCTGGTTGCACCCACTCACAAGGGACCAGATGTCCCAGAGCAACTGATGGCTGCAGGTTAATGCATTAATCCTTCCTCCAGGTCAGATAGTTTCAGCACAGGATGGGTTCACATTTTTTCTTCTCTAAGGAGCAAGTGGAGGGGCAAATTGTTCTGTTCCTCACTTTATAGCATCACTTCTTTTAGTGAAAATCAATATCTGGCCAAGGCCCAAAGGTGGACTGAATCCTGCCATAAGGGGAGCCTGGAAAGATGCAGTAGAATGAGCTACTACAGTAATAAATCTTTTAAGAAAGCCAGGTCCAGGAGATATTTGCAGCTCTTGAAATTCAGCAGTGTTATTTTTAATGTTTCTTTTTAATCCCTCATGGGATTTTATTCCCCTCTATTTTCAGAGCGGAGATGTAGGTTAGGTTTCCATTATAAATAGTCACCTATTCTAATTGAGCTTGATAACTAGGACAAGGATGTGTTGGGTAACCAGACCTTGGTTTTAGGGGATGAAGACTGAAACATTTCCAGGCAAGCATCAAGTTTTCTGTGAATCTTTACTGGGATTATTTCACCCTCTGAAATTATGAAAAATTGTTTCTTTGCATCTGGAAAATATGCTGAGCTCTCTGGATGTAAATCACAGTTAGAACACAGGTGAAGACTTATTACTAACCTAACAAATGTAAAAACAGTGCTTGGAAGCTCTGTAGCATCTTCCTGTCTGAGCATTTCAGCAGCTCTAGACCAAAGTAGGTGATAAATATTGTCCCCATTTCACAGCCAGAGAAACAATACTTTAAATCCTCATCCCTGGACAGGATAGCGAGGCCAAAGCCTTCTGCAAAAATAAAGAGCAGAGGCTTTGTGCAATGTGTAAACAATTTCAAATGACTGCAAAGAAAATCAGAGAGCAAATAGAGACACCTAACAGAAATATATAGATTATATTTCAGAATATAACAACAGAAATATAACAGAAATAGTTTTGTTTGCAAGAAATATTGTTCACTGATCAGTTAGGTTGAGATGACCATTGAGAACAGCTACAAAGGGTGGCTCAGTTCCCTTGTCAATGTCACTTGGAAGAAGTCTGTCCACCTCTATAACTTGCTGTGGGTGACTTGTCTACATATGACTGTGCCGTATCCAAGTCCTTCACAGTTTGTCTGTGAAGAGGAAGGCAAAGTTGCCGTAGGAGGCAAGAATTTTTAAGTGCATAACTATCCACTGATGACGGCATAACCTTGCCCTTAAGCGTATGAGTCATCTTTGCCTATGCATTAAGATAATCTTGTTACATAATCCCAGGTATTCTCCTGTGATTAAATTAAGTCAGATAGATTTGTTTTAAAAATAAATTTTAGAAAGAACTTCCTGGATTTTACAGGTAAATCTGCTTGCAACTTCTGGCACTCACTCTGGTACAATCATCTAGTTTCTCCAGGAGGAGGAACTGTGCAGATCTTGATCAGAAAGTTGCATGGAGAAACACGGTAAATAAGAAGAGCCATTCCCAGAAAAAGGGCACACGAGCTGGGAGCTGAAACATGGAGCTACACCCAAGTGACCTGCTAAAATTCACAGTGGAGCTGAGTTAGCAGAGGAATGTGGATCACTTTGTGAGAGGTTCACATACCAGAAAATCAGACCACAGCTCTTCACAACCTGGTGCAAGTGGCAGAGGTGTTTGGGATAGATGTCAGCTGTGCAACCAGACTCCCTCCACTGATGGAAGAAAGACCCTATCTGATTTCCTCAGACTACGCTGCTTTTGGACCCCTCAGGTTACCTGTCTCTCCCTAATGTTCTCCATACCTTTGTCCCTTGCTCACAAAAAGCAACCACTGTCCCTCCCAGTAATGCAAAACCATTGCTAATATATTTTAATTTGCTTTTTCTTAAAAAAAAAAAAAAAAAAAAAAAAAAGCCTGCTTTTCACTTTTGCAAAATGTTGGCAAAGCGGCTTCATGAAGTATTTATATAGTGTTCAGATATGAGATCTCTTAGGCTATTCTTTGCTATTTCCAGAATCTAAAACTCCTGAATTTTCCTGAGATCTTCTAAACAAATATATATACATAATATTAGTTTTGATTGGGAAAAGTTGAAAAACTTTCACTTCTCTGTTCAAAAGTAAGACAAAGTCTGAATATATTGCTAAGAATTGCCATGGAAAATATTACCCAGAATTTTGGCAGGGAACTGTTCAAAATCTCTTTAGGGGAATGTAAAAAAAAATCAGAGAGGTAATTACATGAAACAAAACTCTTCTTTCTGCTCATCTCCAACTACAAGCTGTTGTGCAAGGAAAAACATATGTGACAGTTAAGCAGTAGCATGGAAGCAGACTGTTTTTGCTTGCTTGACTTTGGATGACTCTACCCTGTCACTGCAAAGTGCATATTATTACATTCCTGCCCTTATAAAATTTCTTTCTAAGTTTAAGTAGAGAAGTAGTATTTAACTTTTTTGAATGCCACAACAGGAGTTGCAGTATTAAGAAAAACAGGACGTATACCTACATTTTGGGACCCTAGAACTAGGAAGATGCCAACCTACCACCAGAGTGACAGCAGCAACGGTGTTCAAGGTGCTGGAGTGCAGAAAGTTTGAGGAGAGGATGCGTGAACTGGGTTTTTTCTGTTTAGAAAAGGGACGCAAGACCTCATTGCTACAATGAGTACAAAATCACTGGATAAGAGGGGAGACAGGAGACAAAAATGGAGCCTTCCTGAAGGCTCCTGAAGGTGCACATGAGTAGCATAAGAGGCAGTAGACACAAGATAGAGGAGAGCTTATGAACAGAGGACGTAAGTGAGTAAAAGACTCATTCCTAAACAAATAAAAAGCTTCAAGGAGACCATAAACCTCAAACAGCCTCTGAGAGTGTGAAGAACAAGGGGAAAAAAAAAAACAAAAGAAAAAACAGATGGCTCTGTGTGAGGAGGGAACTACATTTTAAACAGGAGTCTGCAAAATAGGAAAAAGACTCTGTTGAGTCACTCTTTGGGTGATTTATGTACAAAAATGGCATTTTCAGGAGCAGTCTGGAAGTAGCCAGCTTTCACACCAGACTTGTGGCAATAGAGCTTTATTAACTAGTTCTATATGTTGTGCTACCTGCTCTTCACAAGGGTGGCTCAGGTTTGGGTCAGGGACCAAAGGGCAATTCCCCACAGTTTTGGAGGTCCAGGCTCTATTTTGGAGGTTGAGGTGCAGCTCTGGGATACAGTGCCTGGTCCACATGGATTTTATGCCTTCAGACTAGATCTCATCCAGGACTTGTGATCTCCTGCCATAATAGCTGAAATGCATAAAATATGTTGACAAACTGGCCAGAAATCAAATAGGTGATGGCCAGTGAAGGGAAAAGCCTTTTCTGCTCCTGACTTGTCAAAATGATGACAGCTACATGGATGCACAAATTAAAATCGAGAAGCACTGAGAAGGGGCTGCAATCAGCTGTGTCTAACATTTTTTAGCTGATGAGGATCTCAAAAAAAAATATTTCAGCTTGCATCAGAAGAGGGAGGGCTGACGCACACAGCTGTGCAATGAATTCTTACCATTTGCTTCACAAATGAAATTACAGGAGAGTCGGGGTTTTGAGACCTTTTAAATTTCATCCTGATGTTACCTTTTGCACTAAGCCTAGTTTGGCCGCCTTTGCAGTTTTGGGGTATCCAGAGAAATCCCCAACTCCTGTTCTGGTATGTCATAGTGCCAGGCTTGGTACCCATACATGCACCATCCACACTCAACTCATGATGAAAATACGACTCAGACATATTTTGCTAAAAGTGATAAAGTTCAGATAGACCCTACTGTGACCAAGGTATGAGTCACTCTGGCCAGAATTAATTCTTACCATAAAGCAATTATTGATAGAAATAATAGTCTAAAATCATGACAGTTCAGAGGAAGTTGTCTGTCACCCACATGTAAAAGCAACGAATTATTTTGGCCAACTGCCCAAGGAAACCTTCCAAGAGCAAACTGCAGTGCATGGTGCTCAAGGCTTCTCTAGTGCATCTCACCCAGAGCGGCCAAATAGAATATAAAACTTCCCATTGGCGTTACAGGGCTTCAGATGTGGCCACGAGAGAGGAACTGACCACATTTCAGTGGTGTGGGAACCCCTGAAATTCCAGGTTTATTCCATGGAATACAATATGATGACCAGCAGTACAGGAGTGGGTCAACTCATACCTAGCATGCTGCTAAACTGAAGGCGCTTCAAAATGTCCTTAAAGAGAAGAGTTTTTCCTCAAGTCCGTTTCTAGTAAATTAAGTGACAATATTGTTCTGCAACCTCTGAAATAGTGTCTTTCTCCCCATTATTTCTCACAAGAGTTTCGTGAGACTCAAGCAACACTTGACCCACCATACTGGTCTATGCTGGTCTTCACTACAGCATAGACCTCAAGAGGTCATTTTTCTTTGAACAGAAGATATTGATTGTGGGGACCACCACACCATCTCCTGGATGTTTTTAACACAGGAACCTCCACCAGAGCCATTCACTCAATTGTTTTGTAAGGACACCAGCAATAAATAGCCCTTTTCAGCCAAGTCTATCATAGAATAGATGTTATCAACAGGACAACTGTGTCCTGCAAGTCCTTTTGTCTTTCCACTTATTCTCAAGGGAGTCAGTGTAGATGTGTACATTGTAAATGTACTTCATTCCTATTTAGACCATTCTCTATAAAAAGCATTTTCAGTGAGAGACAATCCATGGGGACACTTGGTGAAGTGTTCCTGTGAATCATCTCTGAGGTTAAAAATGTGCATCTTGTTTCTAGGCTGAATTTGTCTGGCTTTGACTTGCAGCATCTTGTTATGCCATTGTTTGTTAAACTGAAGAGTCCCATAATATCAGATTCCTTTCTTTGTGGAAATACCTTCATTGCCCATCCTTGAACTCGCAGCACCAACATTTGCAAGCAGTAGTATGACATAAAAGAAAAATAAAAGAGAGTTGGCACATTGCTTCTCTTCCATGGAGATAAAATAACCTTTTTCTCCTTGTATTTTTGTGTCCTGTTGAAAACACATCAATAATCCAAGGATTCTCAGCGTCTTCCTGGAAAATCATGTTCAGGTTTTTGCTGGTTTTCAGTGGTTTTCAGAACTGCTGCATTCTAAAACAGAATGACCCCTGACTCTAAGTTTCTCAACAAAAACATATGACAATGTGTGCCACAAGCAGGACTGCACTGAAAATGAAGCCTAAATACAGAAATGGATAAGTACATAAATATTGATATACCTAGCTTAAATCCACAAGGTCTCCAGTGCCAAAACTGTGCCCCATTCCTTACTACCACATGCCAGGACTCCTCTCTGCAGCATGCTATGTTATTCACTCTATTAGAGGAGTAAATATGTCATTCTACATAGAATAACAGCTTGTTACCACTGTCTATATAAAACTATGTTTGTACTGGTCCCAGATAAACCAAAGTAAAGCAAATTAACCATGGCAACCTTGTCATTTAGAGAAAAAATAAAGCTGTTACAGCTAAATAAGGTAAAACCAAAGCTCTGGGCAAGTAAAGACAAGTTCAGATACAGCAAGCTACCAAGCTTCATTCCTGAGGCCTTGCAAACTCAATAAAAAGGCTGTTACTTATTACTAGCAGTGGCAGTAATGCAATTACAGGGCTATAGGGATGTATTGTCATCTTTTTCATTTAAGAACCTTATTTACTTACTTATTTATTTAATTAATTTTCTGTGCATCTTTCTGGTAACATAACTTAAGTTTCTTCAGTGAAATGTGAAGTCCTGGTTCCTCAACTCGCCTTCCCAAGCCCATCAGGAGCTTGACTTTTTCACGCATTTTCAGTCTTTTATACCCATGATTTATACTTAGAGTGCCCATAACTGCAGTGCTATTTTCAGTTGTGTTCACAGAGATGACACCATGATATAATAATCTGTATCCTGATGTATTTCATTTTTAAATGCTCCTTCATGTGGTTCTTTTAGAATGTTTTGAGACATGGCTTCATGGCTTATCAACAAATACAGACAAGGATGACCATAACTCATTTTTGAGGAAGAGAAATTAATTTTCTGTTTTTCACTGTTTTCAGTGAAAAACAAACAAGGGACACAGGTTATCTTCAGCTTATGCTAGACCATACTCATTGATATCATGAGCAGAATTGCTGCAATACCCTTGAGGCCCGTGAATGGTAAATGTCTGATAGATTTTCTAGTCCTGACACTCAGGCTAGATATTCTGCCTATGTCCTAATAAAACCTTCCATTTATAAGAATGAAAAATAAATGGAGGCTTTCTTGTAAGTTGCTTGGAGGTAGAACATAAAATAGAGTTACAATTGCCTAGGAACAGAGATGCTGAAGTACTGATCCATATATCTAGGCTATAGCCTCAATTGCTTCTAACTATAGAAGAAATTTATCATGCATTACTACCTTGGCAAAGGAAGACCTTAAACACCACCTTTATTGTTGTTCATATTGAAAGATTATAAGGAGAGTGACAATTGAGGAGGAGGGCCACAAAGAAATGAACTTGGATGAGTAACATTAAAATGCAGAAGCCCTTAGCAATGCACAAGGAATGATTATCCTCCTTTGGAGGATGGAAGCAAAGGTGGAAACTGTTCCACAGAATTCCAAATTCAGGCTAGAAAAAATAGATAAGTCATCCAGTCTCCTCAATAAGGGCAGGTTCATGGCAAGAGCGCTGATGGAAGAGGTGTTGATGAAAGGCCTGTGCAAAAGTCTTAAGAGTAGAGAATTGAGGATGACCAAAGGAAGGAGCAGTGGAGAAGAGCAGCACAGCAGTACAGTGTAGGCATCACGAGTGAAATAAAGCCCAATAATAGAACAGGACTGAGCAGTTCTGGTGTGATTGCCCACACTGGCACTAGAGATATTGGGGACCATCTTGTATATCTACTGCAAGGCTGACCATGGAAGCCAGCTCACCCCACCGAACAACACCGAATAAGTGCTGGACTTAGAAAATGAATAAAATAGAAGAAAATAAAATAAAATGAACTCATAGGTTTCATCATAGGTTGGGTATATTGTAAATAACTCCATCAATCACTACAGACTTAATTCACCATTGTTTTTATTTGTGTCAGAAGGTACAGAAAACAAAAGAGAGTTCAGCCTCCTAGGATCAGATCACTGGCATGGGACATTTAGTCTCTTACCTCATATTTTGGAAGCAGAAAAGCGTGACCCTAACTACTAACACACCTAAGGAAGTTTAGACAATACAAATGTACAGCACAAAATGGTGGGCTAGAGAGGACCCCTCACATAAAAATTAATTTAAAATGACAAGACTGGTGAGTTCAGCTGTTCTGGTGGCCAACACCTGGGGGAAAAATGGTCTAAGGTGGTATAGGAGGCTGTTAGTTCTAGTGTTTTATCTTTAAATATAAGGAATTTTAAGTTCAAAACCAGCCAGACCATCACAACATAGGAACTCCAAAGTAAGTTTTGTGAGAGTTGTGGGCAAGTCAACCCAAAGATTAGTCAGGACTTCTTGAGCTTTGCTTCTCTCTTGGTCATGGCAGAAGGGCAAGAACTGAAAATCCAGTTACTGGAGGCCACTGAAAGTTGTCCATAAGGCACCCAAATGGGAAGCTGGAGGGGTTATTTCTCCTCTTAGGTGGTTTCTTCTGGAAGAAAGACCTCCCTCCACAGCTCCTTACAGGCTAGTCCAGAAGAGGATGCAAAGTGAACTCGCCAGTATCCCAACGGGTACAAGACCTATCCTCAAACTGGCAGCGCCATCAATGTTGCACAAGTCAGTGTAACAGCAGGAGACAGGACGGGTCATGCCGATGCCGTCCACGTCCGATGGGATGCAGACGGAAGCACACATCCTGGTGACAGTCGCGACGCCCACAAAGGGGTACACTACAGCATTGCAAAGTAAGACAGAAGGAACAATTAAAAATAGGAATAATGGAGGAGAAAACTCTCCATCCCTAAGAGAATCACTAGATACCCTCAACACTATTTTTGGACACATATCTCTTATTTTTGTCAGATTATGTCCTTGTCCTGTATGTCAATAGTCAAACTGATAAAGTCTTCCTGATTGCTTCAGCGAATTCAAGGGCATTTTTGTTTGCTTTCAGGTGATTAGAAATTGGTCTTTCCACCATCCAGCAGTTTGCTCACCTCTCCTGGTCTCTCTTCTCCATCCAGCTTTCATAAACAGTTTCGGAGTCAGAAGAACCGTGTTAAACACATACCCACTGTGTGAGTCAGGCAAATGGTCTCTAGGTCCGTGACTCAAGCTGAGAAAGCAACCTGAACATCAGAATTCAATGGAGCCAACATGCTTTTACTAAACACACTCAAGGCTTTTAGCTATTAGCTTGTATTTACTAAGTGCTCGTGGTGGTGAAAGTTGCTTTCAGTGAAAGCAGGGGACTGTTCTCTGACCCTTGAAAGCTTTCTTCCAAGCTTTATTTTATTTTTATTATATTTTATAATTTTATTTTTATTTTATTTCTTATTTTTTATATTTTATATTTAGTGAGGAAATGCACTATTTTTCACACCAGCAGTCTTACTGGGCAAACAGCAATTTATGTTACAAATATGAAAAGAAAAAAAATATGTATGCTTCCATTTTGCAAACAGAGCAATGGGATAAAATTACCTCCTAAGCTTAAGTCAAACTGAGCTGCTCATAAAGGCAAGACTAGAGGACTAAAATCCTCTTAGACTTTGCAGCATGGAAGGAGGTTGCTGTCCTGTTTTGCTCCCTGAGTCTCCTGTTGTGAGACCTGGAAGTATTTCCCCGCTCTGCCAAAAAACTGAACAGATAATTCTTCCTCTGAGAGTCTCTTCCTTACCATCCTCCAGGGAATACATGGTTGTCTTGCACATGGTTTCATTCGTGGTGCAGTTCTGGATCTTCAGACACTTCCCACTGTTGGTAGGTTCATAGCAAGTGTAGCATTGCAAGGCTTGGGCTGCAAAAAGGAGCAACATTGGGTTTGGTGTTAGTGTGATGCTGTCCACACACCTCCGGATAGTTCTGCAAAAAGAATTTCTCCAAAATACTCACACTGAGGGCAGGAGTGGAATAATAGAAGTCATTTTTATGAAGGTGAATGGAAAATATAGTAGTGTGATGCCAAAAACACAGCTTTAGATGTGAATTCATCTCCCCTCATAACAAGTCAGGCATGAGACAGTCAGAAGCAAGGGGTTCAAAACACAGAGAAGTCCCATCAACACTAGGCTGCTGAATGTTTGGGGTAAAACATGCTCCTTCTGCTCTTGCTTTTTTTACCAGGGTTTTTGGTAGTTTGGGTATTTTTTTTTTGCAGATAGATTTAAGCAGAATATTTTTAAATGATTTAAGAAGGGAGGATTTTACTTAATTTTTGGTTATGCACCCTGGAACATGAGGTAAATATGTGCTGAATATGCTGGAGAATTCCAACTCTGAATAACAAAAATGATGATAAAAAAAAATCACATCTACATTCGGAAAAATACAGAGGAGCTGCTTGACCCGCCTGCTTCTCCCTTGTCACCCTGAGAGCAACTGGGTTACCTAAGACGGAGCTGACTATTCTGCAGGATGGTTTGATGCCACGCAGATGGGCATTGCAAAATGCAACATTTCAGTGCTTGAATTCTTTGAAGATCCAGGTCCCGATAGCAAGAGCCAGCTAAGACATGCAGGGACCATGGAGAAGTCCAATTTTTCAGTTGTGCAACTTGCAAGATGTTTTTTCCTTTAATCATTATCACAGTCAGCTAATAGGCTCCGCTTCACATGTTAATGCCAAGTGTCTAAACATTTTGCTTGCCAACCAACCACACCCCCAAGTTCTTTGTATCTGCCTTATTCCCATAGGAAAGTAAACATACATAGATCTGGTTTACCTCAACTCTGCTTTCTTCCTTCTCTTTATGTTAACAGAATATTGGAAAGTGATTTGAATGCACATAGAAATGAGAGTTGAATGTCAGTTGCAGCAAGGATGGCAGTTTATCTGCTGACCCCCACCTTTTCCCTGCCTTTTCCCAAGTCTGGGAGATGTGAGGCATGAGATCATCCCAGAGAGGAGTTGTCTCCAACAAATCTGAGAGCAAATAAAGTAACACCCTGTGCTAGGATGTGCTAGGATATTGCTTTCAAGAAAAGAATACGTAAAAACTTATTTATAAAAGAAGATTGTGAGTATAATAATAGATCATATGGGCAAACAGGGGGATGATGTGCTATAGAAAGAGGCTAGAAGACTTTGGTGCCCAGTTCCCAAAATCTAGTCCAAGGTAGCTCACCCTGCCTTATCCCTCACCAGCTCTTGGATGCCCTTTATCACCTCCCAGGTGGGCTGCAAATGCTCCTGCAAGGCTGCAGGTGGCAATTGGCTCCTAAATGTGCAGAACAACCTCAGCTTGAGCCCCTTAGTGCCTAAAGCATTTGGGGTTGGAGAGATTAGAAACAGAGCTGCTGAAGTCCACAGAGCCACAGAGCACTTTGGTGCAATGAGTATTTCCAGAGCACTCCCCACTTTCCAAGATTACTTCAGGCTAATGATCTCAAGCCAAAAGAGTGATTTACTTTTTTTTATCACACAGCTCCAAGATCCACAGCCAACAGACCCCTTATTTATTTATTTATGTATTTATTTTTTATTTTTTGGACCAGCTCTCTACACGTCTTCCTGAGGAACCCAAGCACTTAATCTAGGTCTTCAATTCCCACCCCAACTGGACACCTAAGCATCAGTCACTGCAGACATAATGAGACATTTTGGTCCCATCACAGGCTGGCAGTCCCTCCTTCATTGCATATGGACCTGTCTGAAAAATCCTTCTCACTCCATCTGTGCAACAACCCTGATGACATCCCTTTAAATCCCACTAAAAATTCAACCTATCTCAGCAGAGCTAAAGCAGGCTGTTACAACAGCAAGCAGAGCCAAATAGTCCACCTTATGCAAATAAAGACCACCTGCAACTTCATCCCAATGAATAAGTCAGAAATAATCTGTATATAAACAGATCCAACCTTTATTCAAAGACTGCAGGATTATTCTGCTTTCCTCATTGTGGTCTGATGTTTTGTTTGCAGTTAATTCTAAATCTGTCAGCTTTAGGGAGGAAACTTTGTCACTATTCTCAGATTTCTTGATACTCAATCCTGGACAAATCAAAGCCAGCATCAAGGAGTAGACACAAAGGAACCTTAAATAGATAAATACATAAAGCATTGATCCCAGCATGTGTAAACCAAGAGTTTTTATTGACCTTACTCAGACTTACAGGTTCAAACTTTGCTAAATATGTTTAATAGTAACTATAGCCATAAGAATATGTTTTTTTAGACTTGGAAAAGATGCTGGATAGAGAAGCTTTAAGCACAATAGGCTGGAACGGAGCAACTTTCCACCCCACAAAGGGAATAGGGAGGAGACACAGTGATTTGGACACTTCAAGACCTGGTGGACTTTAATCAAGTTCAGAAAAATCTATCATCAGGCCTATTTGTGAAGAGAGTTAGATAATAGACTTAGTGGTCACTTCTCATTTTACGAACTTACACATAGACAAGTAGACGTGCAGTAGATTAAAAATGAAGTCACTGTATGAAACTGGACTGAGATAAATTGGGAAACATCTTTAAAAGAAGAGGGAGATGTAAGAGGCTAAGGATTTCAATTTAATGACAGTACATCTTTTTAGGGCTGCTAAAAGTAAGAGGGTGATAAATTAGCAGAATTTCTTAGAGAAGATTTCACCAGCTTCATTGGTATATTGTGAGATCTTCCATCCTTCCCTTCTCACTGTCCCTCTAAACAATGCCAAAATTTCACAGATACTGTTCATGCACAGAAGAA
Source organism: Crypturellus tataupa (assembly GCA_034781795.1). NCBI lineage: Eukaryota > Metazoa > Chordata > Aves > Tinamiformes > Tinamidae > Crypturellus > Crypturellus tataupa. Next base: position 2,569,774 of record JAWLRI010000795.1, read on the forward strand.
AGCTTCCATGTTCATGGATATGTCATAGTTTTATCCCAGATATGTGGAGGTGAAAATGCAGAAAAGCAAAATTTTGCTCTGCATTTTTCAAGTTTTGCTAGCATTTACTTAACAAATCAGAGCATCTGTCCTGACTGTGCCTACCTGAATGGGGCAGAGTGATGGGGCAGGACAGGAGAGAGAAATACAGCAGCACTTGGCCCTGGTAGGAGCTTCTGCTCCCCAGTTTCTCAGCTCCTATCAAACTCTCGGTAGATATGTTGGCAAAGCTACACTGATGCATTAATCCTAGAACAAATTTGTGTCCCATCTGGTTGCTGCCCTGCTCTTTTCTTCCTTCCAGAAGGTCCCTTCCCTTGTCTCAGGGAGATCTGACCACAGAGACCTTCCTTTCCAAGCCATTAACGATGTTCTTTGAATTATTGGCTCTCCTTTGAAAAATGAACGCACCAGAATAGGATACAATGATGAAAGAAAATGTCTTCTGCTCTACTGGCCACTCTGCTAAGCACAAGGCAACATTGCTCTTTGCACAACACAAGCACCCAGAGGCTTTGAAATCATCAGAGCCAAGATGTGCATCTTAGAGATAACAGAAAAGTCAATACATCACACATAGAGATGCAAGAAGACAGAGCTACTCTATCAGCTCTGGATTGAGTCTGCTTTCCCAAACAGTAGCTGTTTTTTCTAAAAAATCCCCCAAAGCTCTCCTTTTTTTCTCTGCCTCTCTTGGCCTTCCTTGGCAGAATCTACTCTGCAGACCCAAAGATTTTAGCCTGAGGCCAGAACTGCTCTGGGGGAAGAAAATCATGTAAAAGAAATACATTATCTATCTTTTCTGATCCCAGAGCATCCAGTATCCTGCAGTGTAGCAACCTCTCAGAGGAATCATGCACTGTCCTTCTCTCTAATGAATCATAACCCTCTCTATGGGTGATCCTTACCTACTTCCTAATCTCAAACAAGCAGAGATAAAATGGGATGCTGCACTTGCTGTACCTAAAGAAAATGTATAGAGAACGCAAATATCCCAGTAAGATCCACAGCTTCTCTGGAGACCTGTATTTACCCTTTCCTAGAACACCCAGGCCAGCCTCAGCTCTGAGCTTGGGTTCAGTAATGTAAAAACTGTTCTTGAGTAAAAAGGTCAGCTGATGACAGCATTGATAGATGAGAGGAGTCCGTGCAAGGATGTTCTTTCCTTCCACCATTAGAGGTTATAGCGTCACTACCCACAGTGGGCTGCCTGCAATGTAGAAATTCCCATTTGCCTTAAGAAAGAAAACCCATGTCCTGAAGACCCATCATACCAGCTCTTATAGATCTGGTCATGGAAGAGAAGCAACTGAATTCCAATGGTGGAAAAGAAGGGATTGGGTATTTCTGGTACCCCCAAGATTGGCTTGCTGTTGGTTTGCCCACTTGATAGTGTGCTTCAAGGCCACCTTCTCCATTAGGTGGTTAAGTTGCTCAGTAGGAACAGAAAGGAGACAAAAGAATGATTGTGGTGGTGGGAAGATCCCTTCCCGTAGTGACAAACTCCAGCACAACATCTCAAATCCACTTGCAAATGAAGAATCCCTCCAAAACGCTTCACCCTTGATGTTTTCACAGGTGGCCTGCTGAAATTGTCCTTGGCTCCATTCAGACCATAATGGACTAGAAAAATCAGCTCTGCAGTACCTGGGGCACCAGCTTTGCATCCCAGCCCTTATTTCTCACTTCTAAGGGCTGAATTTTCATAAACTATGTATGCAACATATAATTAGAGAGAGCCGTTATGCACACTGCATTAAACAGGCTAGCTTGCTTTGTCTCACAAGAAGAACAACCAATAAATAAGACGGGTCGGATTAAGCAAGGAAACATGGAAAAAGTGAGAACTGAAACTTGCACTAAATAAATTATACCATATAATCACATTCCATCTTGTAACACTTACATCTTGTGAAGAGCTTAAAGTAACCATCCTGGCTACCCGACAATGACCCTTAACATCCAAAAGTCTAGAAATAACCAAAGACAGATCTTTGCCTAAAATTACTCAAAGAGAAAGACATTCCATCATACTTCATCTCTTGCAGAATCAGAGGAGGACCTTACCGAAGCCCACACCAGCAACAGCAACCAGCAGAAGAACAAGAAATAGCTTCATCTTGCACGGACCCTTGTTGTCCACTCACTGGGCTTTCACTGCTCTTCACTACTGGCTTTATCAACACACCTCCTGGTGCCTTACCATATGCTAGTTTTAACCCCAGATCCAATTTTACTGGAAAAACTAGTCTGAGCTATAAATGGACTGAAGGATATACAAAACTGGCCCCACCTCCAACCGTTCATTTCTTTTCATGTTCCTTGGAGAAGAAAATGAGGTTTTGCATGGTGGACAATAGCTGAAGCTCTTTAAACCAGGTTCCTTGTTTCTAGGCATGACGTGCAAGACAGAGATTAAATAATTCCACTGTTTCTGCCTTGCCCTACAGCTTGTTGACATTTATTCTTTTATGTAGTGGTTAGGGAGAGAACTTTGTTTTCAATGCATTTGGGTAAGAAGTGTCTGTATCCATGAGCAGTAAAGGGCTAAATCCCATGGGCTTTTCCCTCTGCATTTTCAACCCTTAAGAGTACCTGAGTTGCATATTGGGAGAAGAGAAACACTGATGTCCAATACTTTTCTCAGCAGAAATGATACATTTGGGGGTTTTGGTGTTGCAATACCCCTCTCCAAGCTTCAACTATTTTATGAGGGATGGGAGCAACTTGTCTTCCTTCCTTACAGGTCATGGGAGCAGACCTGGATGCACTGGGAAGGCAACAGGACCCAGACGGAGAAGATCAGGCCAAGAGGATCTCCCAAACTCACTACCCTGGGCAATTGAGGGAAAGTGGTGCTTGTAGAAGCAAGATGCTTCAGCTCCATACCAGGGCATCCCTTATCAAACGGTAAAACATTTTTGCTTGCAGAACCCCTTGGTTTTCCTATCCCTGAACTCTACCGTCCCAAACATCTGCCCCTTATGCCTGTGCCTCAAGTTTCTCCATGTGTAAATTAACCTTATCTTCTTCTAAGAGTGACATTACACACATTTTACTGCGGGATTGCAACAACCTGTCAAGAAATGTCCTCTTTATGACTATGCCAGATGACCTCGCACCCCACCTCCGGTTTTCATAAGGAAAGAAAGGGAAATTCTGAAATGAAGATGTTCTTGGAGATACTCCCACAGCCTTTGCTATCTGTATCACCATCAGGAGGAACTTTGTTCAAGATTAGTATCACTCAAATTCTTGAAACAGCAAAGTAAATGTCGTCTGATATTCTCAAACAAAGAGCCCAGTCCTCATTGTCATAATTAAAGCTCCAAACATAGTCTCCTGATTTTAACAAGTGCAACCTCACTTAATAACAAGACTTCGGGGTGATCCACAACCCTCACAATTTGGACCCCGTGTTTTTACATTCACTTTGTAATAGTCTTTATTGCCTATGGAAATTCTACAGGTATTTCCAGCTCTTAATTGTCTAAGGGAAGATGTTTTGGTGTTCTGTTCGCTTGACCTTCTGCGTGCTCAGCGGGGATTTCTATAATCCTATTAAGAAAGGGCAGATATGCTGATGGTGCTTGTTTTTTTATTAGGAAAAGCATAAACACAGGCAGGGTGTGGTTTCTGCTTTTCTGGTGTTAAATGGTCCTGAACAATGTGTGCCAGATGATTGGTTTCACGTGCACTTCTGAAATGTGATCCTCATTACCTTGCAGGATTTGGGATGGAAGGAGGTTTATAACGCTGACCCCCTGCTGAACTTTGTCAGGTTGGAGCGTTGTCTGGGGGGGGATGATTAATATGTTTCCCTTGTTCGTCATTTCAGTTGATCTAATGCATGTAGATAAAGATCACCTGAAATGTTTCCTCTTTTACGCACCCCTTTTGCAACTGCTTTGCAGCGTTGGCAAGGCGCCCAAGAAATAACATGAACTAATAGGAACATCCTAGCAGCTTTTCATCAAACTGCTTTTCTTCTTTTGTGGGTAATTACAGCCTATGGTGTTGAGAGATTTCCATTAACTAAAAAAAAAAAAAAAAAAAAAAAGAGCTGCAAACCAGATAGATCTTTCGCACCAATCCACAAGATGTATTTTTTAAAGAGCTGTTTTCTAGTCTATGTGCTCACGTGCAAGCTCACATAATATTTTTCTGCACTTGGAGAAGTTTGATATTATTACTCACAGAAACAAATAAAAAGATTAGCCATTTTTTAAGGTTTTTACTCCTGGGCCAAGAAACCCGGGCCAAGAAACCTGGGCCAAGCTTCTTTACTGTCCTGCCTAGGTTGAGACATTCTCCTGGCAGAGGCATTTTCATATGATATGATCAATCCTGCAAAAGTCACGTCTTCCTGGAAAGATCCCATAATCTCCCCAAGTCTTTCTCACACACCCTAATCACCAGACTGAGTAGGTCCTGCTGAAAAGTCTTAAGATGTGCTCAGGGCTCTGGTTCACAAGGCATTTTGCTGCCTGGCTCCGGGGCAGAGCTTAAGGATTGCAATCTATGAGCGTGCGTTTAGGGAAATGCACGCGCTGCTTTTGATTCAGAGCCTATTTGACTTGATAAATTTGAACTCTCTTTTTTCTTGACCTTAAGCAACTCTTTAAATGTCTGCAGGAATCCCTTAGATTGCCAGAGCAGTACAGACAGAGGCTCTAACTCGTTTCAAAAGTGGATTTGGAGGTGAGCTGATAGGACTTCTGTTGCATGCCTATGAATAGCTTAAACCTGCCAATATATCTGTGAGATGAGTAAACATTATTATTATTATTTAAGACATAGGGAAGCTGAGATGCAGAGGGGTTAGTTACCCCTCTTATGTACTCAGGGAATAAGTTAGTAGCAACACCAGAAACAGAAGCCAGACTTATATTCCACATGGTTTAACTGTTAGCTAATGTTCCTTCTATATCAGTGCTCTTCTGCTATTTCTGTGCAACCCTGGGAGGACATGCATGAATTGCTAAAAGCAATGTAGGCGAGTACAGGCCTTAGAGACAGGTACTTAGAGGTTTATTCTTAACCTTATCACTGATTTACTAGCTGACCTTGGAAAACAATCCTCATTTCCCTCATGTTTGATACTGGTAGGGCCTGTTGTAAGGCCAATCGTAATTATTATTTAAGTTATGCGTTAGAAAGGAGATTTAAGGAGTTCATAGTTTTCTCCTGGTAACTTTGAAATAATGTGTTTAATGAAAGTCGCCTAAGGAAGCCAGCAGCATGGATTGGTTAGTCTGATCTGCTGGTGTGCAGAGTGCCAGGGACTACATTACCATGAACTTCACCTATGATGCATAATCTCCCCTATCTGTCTCCCACAGAAACCAGGGTTCTGCAGCAGTGAAGCTTCCTCATGCCAAGAAGAAAAGAAATTTAAAAGCCACCTTTGTTTTCCTCTCTCTTGCAGTGATGAGAATCAACTCTGAAAGTTAAAGGGAAGCCTGGAGAAATAAAGAAAAATAAATAAATGAATAGCACAAAGCCTGAATCTTCCCTTTTCTTATGAATAATGCACCAGTACTCCAACCCTGCAGCTCTCTTGGAGCCATTTCCACTCAGGCATCGCTCATTAGCTCATTAGTCACAGCAGCCTTATTCCTACTAATTGCTTTTACAATTCCCTACAATGTATGGCCGAGATCCAACGTGTCTAGGGCTGGCTCTAAAACAATTACCCTGGCAAAACTTGCAAGATGCTTCAACCTGCCTCGTGCTGATTGAGCACACAGAGGACAAGGGATTCCTGGAACGGAGTTAGTGGCACATGACCGCGGGGGAAAGGGAACGTGTCCCCTCAACCTGACATGTCACAAGCCCAGACCATCACGCTGTGGCTTTCACACCCAGTGGTAGGTGAATCTGCTGTAGCTGGGAGATGCAGATGAGAAAACCAAGCTCAGTGGATCTCTCCACACTGGTTTCCACCTTGGTGCTGGTCTGGAGCACAGAGGAGGCTGGTAGGATGATGGGGCTCATGGTGGGAGCAAGCACCTCCCACCAGCATCTCCCTTATCCTGCTCATTTCCACTCATCCCATTTGTAAACCTCAGGGAAACACCATGGGCAGAAGATACAGGTGGGTTTGAGAGGCTAAGCACCACACAGGTGCTCCAGTGACAAATCTGAGGCGGAGAGAGGGAACAGGAGCCCCGTGGCCCTAATTCTGCCCCTCTTCCTTGATTCCTGCTGGATCTCGACTTTATAGCTCCTACTCTTCATCCCAAGCCTACGTCTTGCACTGTACCTGTGCATGAATGATGCTTTGGATCTTCACCATGATACAGAAATATGGGAACTAGCTGATTTGTATTTTCAAGAAGTCCTATTTCCTATAGGTAATGATTTACCTTTTTCTTTCTGCAACTTGCTTTTTCTTGCTTTGAACTTAATGCAAGTACCTCTTACCCCTGAATTATTATTCAGAGTAATAACTATTTAGCATGTAACATCTTCTGGGTGGAGACCTTCATATCTATCATTTGTCTGGCCAGTGGCCAGCATATGGAGATGGAATTGCTACAAGGGATTTTCCAGGAGCTAAGAAGGCACGTTCTCCCTCTCTGTTTATAATTTTCATGGGAAGCCTTTATCATTTATTTATGACTGCTGCAAATTTGTTTTCCTTTTCTATTATTTTTTTTCTAATTTCCTTTTTTTTTCTTTTTGTTTTTAAGCTAATAACTTATTCCTTCCCGTCAGCCCGGACTGACTCAGGGAGGAATCACTCATTTCAGGACCATTTGCTACAACCAGCTTTCCAAGGCATTGTTAATGATGCAGGAACATAAATCACTTGCCTAGCTTTGTTGTCATCTGGTTTAATTATTCCCTATGTTCACTCAAGTCTTAATCCAACCAACAAGAGATACTTTCCCATCTGAGTCACTTCTCACTGACCCAAAAGAGAAGAACAACACTTGTAAGCTAGTAAATGCCCTGATTGGAAGTAAGCAATTTTCCCTCCAGGTCTTTCATCTCCATGAAGCTGCAAACATCTGCATGCCTCTGGCAGGAGTGTGCCTCAAAGCTATGTTTGCTGGATCAGTATCAAGAGTGAGTTAGTCTGGTTGAGATGCTAAGCCCAACTCCCATCAGATGCAAAAAAATGTCCCAGGTTTGTCCCTGGAGCGTCCTGAAGACTTTCATGACCTAAACACTGTGGCTCCTGGAGCTTTCCTCCCTACTAAAGTTGAGGGATGAAGCCAATTGTTGGAGCAGGTTGAAGTTCCCCAGACAAATGAGCAACCTGTTTGATGACCAGGGCCAGCAGGTTGGAAAACATCTATGTGACAGGATGTGGACACTCCAGATGCGGGCAAACCCCAGCTGAATGGAGAGGAGGGATCATCTCTCATGACCTGCTGGCAACACTGTGTAGTCCAGGACATTGTTGGCCACGTTTGCCATCAGTGTTCACTACCGGACCATGTTCAGCCTCTTGCCCACCAAGATCCATTCAGTCCTTCCCTGCAAACCTGTTTTTCAGCTAGTTGGTCCCCAGTCCATCCTGATGCCTTGGTTTATTGCCCCTCATGTGCAATACTTTGCATTTCCCTTGTTGTTTGAAGAAGACTTCATCTATTTCTTCCTAATCAGGTGGTCTATAGCAGACATAAGCCACACTGTTTCCTAGGTGGGTCTACCCTCTAATCCTGACCCATAAACCCTCATCTAGACACTCACCTGCCTGCAGGTAGACCTCCATGAGCTCCTAATGTTCTTCAACATGAAGGGCAATTCTTCCTTGCCTTGCCATCCTGTCATGTGAATCATCCCACTAGGCCTCCATAATCCTAAATATACAAGTTTTTTAGCCAAGACCTGGACCACAGGACATAAGAATAGATATAAGAGAGCTGGAGGGTTTTGTTTGTATGTTTCCTTGTTTGTTTCAGCCTTGAGAAGAGAAGGGAATCGAATGACAAGGTGATCAAAGAGAAGGCTCAGCCAAGCTCTTCTTGCTGATGCACAGGGAAAAGACAAGCAGCGCTGAGCACAAGTTGCAGGGAGGGAAATTCCAATCAACATAAGGAAAAATATTTCCCTGCAAGGATGCTCAAAAATTAGAATGAGGCCCAGGGAAACTGTGGTGTGTCCATGCTTGGGGATATTCAAAACTCAACTGGACAAGGCTCCAAGGAGCTTGATCTAGCATCATAGACCTCTGTGCAGGGTTTTGAGCAAAGACTCCAGAGATCTCTTCCAACTTGTGCTATTTGTTGACTTCCACAAAATGATGTGGAAGGAGCCTAGTAATGATCTACCAGCTGGTCAAAACAGCTAGAGGTGGTTTCTATGGATCAAGTCAAGGTAGGTCCGTTGTAGCCTTCACAGATGGTTTAGACTTGCACAGAACCACAGCACTCTGACTTTGCAGTGAAGACTGCACTGAGCTAATGCTGTTTTTCTGGCCTCCCCAGGCTACAGATGAACTTCTTGCTGCATCATGACCCTTAGTGGAAGGGGCTTGTTGCCCTGACCCATCAAAACACCCATCCCAGCGCATCCATCTCTGATGTGATTCTGTGGTGTATCTGGGGCATGACGCTGCCACCTTCTGTCAAGAGAAGAAAATGCAAATTCCTGGTCCCAACCCATCTCCCCAGGAGACAAGGGAAAAACAAGGGCAGAAAGAAGGGAGGGCAGGAGCAATGGATGAATTCCTAGGGGAAAAAAAATCCAGTCTGTCTAGGCTACCTTGAAAAAAGCAGGAGTTGAACTCCAAAAGCCAATTGATGAGTTGTTTTGTTTGTGTTTTTTTTCCACTCTTCCTCTAATACTTTGGACCTGATCACAGCTGTGATTCTAAATGGGTGACCCTGCTGAAACCAGCAGGTTTAGCTGCTCCAGGCTCAGGATGGGGTCTTGTGTGAAGCTCAGACTCTCCTGTGCTTCTACGAATGGATGATTTTATCCCTGCCATTTCTGAAAAAAAAAAAAAAAAAAAAAAAAAAAAAAGAAGCAGAGGTTCAGTTTTCAATCACAGCAGTGCTTTTGGTGTCAAGAGCCCCTGTGAAATACAACCCACCCAGTGGTTGTTGGTGCTACTTGGCAAGGCGAAGGAGAGGACGTCACGCTGCTCACCTCTTTTTCCACTTGCTTTGTGATGAATTTTAGATGTGTTAGTTTAACTCTTGCTATAGCAAGGTTTATTAACTTGTCTGGAGCTGTAAATTAAAAGTAGAGGTCTCAGTCACAAGCACTAAGAGCAGGACAGGAGCCTTGGTGGCCAAGTGTCCCTTGAGAGGCCAGGATGCCAAGCCTAGGGAGATCAGGGCATGTGTTTTACTCTTCTTTTTTCTCCAAATAAAGCAGAAGGACTGGAGCAAGGTTCCCACAGCCTTGCAAAGTGGCCCTCTTCCCAGCTTCTTCCCACCTTTAAGCACTGGCAGGAATCATAGAAGCACAGAATGGTTAAGGTTGGAAGGAACCTCTAGAGATCATCTAGTCTGGATGATGATCTTGATCCAGCAGGATCTTGACTCAGAGCTCTCAAATAAATATACTTTCTGTAGACTTCCAACACCAAAGAGCTACTTTTTCCTCCCCAAAAGTGCATTTTCCATGAATTGAGTGGAGGTTGGAGGTGCTTATATATAAGAGGAACAAACAAGGGCAGGGATGGAGAGGCAGGAATTTTCCCACTTCGGACCTGGTCTCAAGTACACGGTGTCTAGTTTCCTGAGACGATAAACACGTTCTTGGGATACCAGCGAGAAACACCTGCAAGAGCCAACTGAAACCGAAACACCGGGAGCAACCGGCGTGGTTTTGTTTCAAGAATTACTTTCAGATGTTGGTATCACTGAACCAGGCTCACCTGGAAATATAGAGCGCAGTGAAGGAAACATCTGAGATACATCCAAGATAAAACATTAATCATCAGGTTGAGGCTGGAAGGGGTGCTCCCTCTTGGACTGGAGAATCAGCAACTTCTACCTGAAATTCTTGAACCCCTGAAAAGTGGGAGAAGCCACGTAGCTTATTCAACAGCAGGTTTCTCCTTCCCCATAAGAGTGTCCAGCTAGCACAGTGCCTTCCCATCCTGAGAACGCTCCATATCACTGCAGGTTTGCCCAGAAGCCCGAGGAAGACATAGGCAAAGCTGCAAAATACTGAGTGCAAGGAAGGAGTATAAAGAGGGATAAGAGCCCTATCTTGCAAAAGACATAGTCCAAGCTAGAGTTGTCATGGACTTTAAAAAAAAGGGGGGAAAAAGGATATTTTTATTTGTTTCAAACCACCTGAAAAACTTTTTCTGAGAAGAAAGTTCATCTGATGCAGAAGATCAGCTGATGCAGAAGATCAGCTGATGAGAAGCTTCTTCTTTCATCTTTCTTCATGAGAAACTTCCCAAAGCCCGTGGCTACTATACTTCATTTGCCTTATATTCCTCGGGGATCATAGTTTCCCATGGATTTCAGCCTATTGGGCCCACCAAATCAGTAAAGATTTCAGCAAAAATATAGAAATATATAAGTACACATCTCTGCGAAGCAGCAGGAACCCCCCCACGTGCTGGAGCTGAGGGACTGCTTGATCACTCAGGGCGGGCAGGAGGTTGAGCAGTGCAAAAGAGCAGCAGCTGCCCACAAAGAGCCACACAGGGGCCATTATGTGCCCAAAATAGCCGTTTCCTCCAACAAGAGCCGGTGCAAACACACACACACACACAAAAGTCTATCCATTCCCAGCAGGGTCAAGGGCAAGTGGAAGATATTTATGAGCAGGGGTTTTGAAAGGAAAGACAATCCCTGTTCTTCATCCATCCATGGGAGGAGACTCTATTGGCCTTGAGAGTACAAGAGTGGATACGGCCCTCTTTTTCCGTCCCCACACTCAATCATGCATCTGTCCCCCTCTATCCTCAGCCTGGGGGTGGAACGCAGATCCCAGATCTTTCTTTTGCACAAAGGCAGAGGCAATATCTGTAAAACTGCAGCACTCCCCCCGCAAAATTCTTCCAAACGCATCTTTTTTATTAATTCCATATATTTTCTATTAAAGTAAAATATCAAGCAGCAAGTAGTAAGTGCTCTACTTTTATACTACACGTATTGACATATTTCAAGAATTCAGTGTTCCTTTATTCTGCTTATTCTGCTACTATAATGGTAATGCACAGTTACATCCCCTACATATATCTAATAGTAATATGAATATTTCAGTGTTACAGCCTAAACGAAATGAGATCATTCAAAAATACCAAAAAAGTAAGATTCAATCTTTTTTTTCCCTTTCGTTTTCTGAAACATTTTATTGGGCTTATTATATTTTCATGAAATGTTTTGGCTTTTGATTGAAGCCATGGCATATTACCTGGGGGGAAAAAAAATCATTCCAGAGAATATGTTGGAGTTCAGCAGCTTTTAATGCCTTTGATTTCTCTGTTTTTCTAATGGCACAGACAAATTAATAAATTTAATTTGTCACTAATGCCTTCGATATTGTCTGCTTTGCGTGCAATTCTTCGATTAAAGGCTGCCCTCTATATCCCACCTTTGCCTCCATGCTTGCATTTACAGCTGCCTTAAGTATTTTGCACTGACCAGCAAGGTCTGGGCTCTAAAAATCTCTCTTCCATGTCTGCCAAAAGCCAGTAGATGGCAGGACCTACCCTTGCACCACCAAGGCTCGCGGCACCTTGCAAGACTGGGTCCTGCTATCCCCATTCCCTGGAGCATCCAACTCCAGGAGCAAAGGGGGATGCAGGACACCCCAGTATCTCCCTCAAAAAAAAGCTGAGTAAACGGTAAAATATAAACCAGGTGAAGAAGAGCTAGTGGAGCAGCATAGCAGAAGCACTTGAGGTTATGAAGCAGTGGGAATATCTGGAATTGGTGTGGGAGAGGTATGGCGAGGACTACATGCCTTGCTCCATCACGGAGACATATCCATGTATCCGTGCTTCTCCATTGCAAGGTGGGGCTCTGGGAGGAGAACGATTCCTGACAACTCCAGCTACTACAACTCCAGTAAATCTAGCAAGGGCGTTTTTGGAGGAACAATGTCAATTCTCACTTAAGTAAACAGTTTTATCCGTTCTGGCGGTGTGTTTTCCTAAAAGAGAAATATTGCATTTTTGCCAAAAAATGGAAAAAAAAAGAAAAGAAAAAAAAAGTGTCTCAAAAGCCATCAGGCTTTTGCTGTACATCCTAAAGTGTGTCTTTTTTTTTTTTTTTTTTTTTTGACCTAAGCAGTTGTTTTTCTAGTGAAAACCATACCGGGATATTTTATGCTTGTACAGAGCAAAGCTGCTTCCCCTCTTAACCTCTTGTCTTGTCAGGGAACTCAAATACGGGAGTTTTCTGCTGAGATTCAGCTCTTTAATTTCACAGTCTAAGCAAACACATGCAAAAGCATCTAAGGATTGTCCCGCACTGCAGCCCTTCAGTTCAAATGCTCTTGTTTTATAGGCCACCAGTTTTAATGCTCTGCAAATGCTGAGTTTCTGCCATTTATTTTCTACTTTTTTTTTGTCTTTTAATTACTACGGTTGCACTTTTTCTGGCCTTTCGCTCTCGCTTTTTATGGCAACTGAAATTCTCACATGATTTCAGGTACTGGGAATTTGCAGGGAGAGTTATCTACAGCAGGACCAGAAATGGTGAGAAGTGACAGGATGGACCACATGATACCCAGGATTAAACAGTTGGATGTCACCTCTGGCATTTGACAGGCTGTCACATCCTGACTGCCTCTCAAATGCACACGTATCTAACAAGAAGGTCTTTGCCAAACACAGAAGAAGGAAAAATTGCAAATATCTCTTCTTTTACACAGTGTGCAAGAATATGTATGTGAGGGGGGGAAAAAGACAGAGTAGAGAATGAAAGATTTCCATATGCAATCTCTTCATCCTGCCTATAAACTCCAGGTTGTGTCTGAAAAGACCTTCAGATTTTGACCCTTGGCAACACCTTTAATATCACTTGCTATCTGTACTGGGTAAGTAGACTGTTGAACGCTCTTCCTGCCAGCCTTTGCTTCCATGGACAGTCAAGTCCCTGGCATGAGTGAGCTCCAAAATTCAGGAACAAACTTCAGAAATAGAAAGCAAAGGGCTTTTGCAGCCAGATTTTATAATCCCACTTGTGGGATTCTGCAGTGCGGCATTCCCAGGGCCATCTTGTAAAGGCATGAATGGGATTTAGGGTGCAACTATGCTGCTGGCTCCTAAATCCAAGGTGCATCGTGAGAGTAAATGAGCATAGGATCAAGAGACATCACCTCCATGGGGATTTAAGAAAAGAGCAATGTGATCTGCAGCAATCCCACAAGGATTAGTGCATCCATCCACAGTCACTGACCTGCAGCAGATTCCCCCTTGGAAGGAGGTAGCCAACCATCATGGGCAAAAAAAAATCAGGCAGAACCTCTCAGAAGCAAAGCTAGGGAAGACAAACTCCTCCGCTTCCTATAACTTTTCCCTGCAGTTGTCCAGATGCCGGGTCAAGGCGTTCCCGGAGGAACGAAGCCCGGCCCAAGGAGATACTGAAGTGCCGCGAGTTCCTACCAAGCCCATCATCTAATTGCAGGCCATGTCACGATGACCCGTGACTCCTGCCATAACAGCCGTCATTAACATCTGCGCAATTTCAATTAGAAGATGGAGAGGAGGAAGAGGGAAAAGGGATATATGAAAACACGTAGAAGCTTTTGTTGCAAATACCCCTAATTTCTCTACAGCTGCACATATCTTTCACAGTGAAGGAGTTCCTTATCACTCATTTAAGAGGGGATCAGACTGTAATTAAATTATTGGTGAAGCCAAATGGAGCTGACAGCCCAGGGCAGGAGATGACTTCACCCCCGAACCTGCTGCAAGACAGGCCTGGGAAATCGCGGGATCTTTGGGGACAGTAGGAGCAGCAAGTTTGGGGATGAAGTCACCTTCTGCAGCCTGGGCGCATCCTCAGCCCATCCGGTGGTTGCAGGTCCAGCTTAAATACCTGAGCGGTGACCCATCCGCCTGCAACTTTGCTAAATTTAGCGCACGGACCTGTCACCCTGCATCGTGTAGGTATTGGAGCTGGTATCTGCTGTTACATGGGTTGAAGCACCAAGTTATTACAACATGCAGGCTAAGCTCACAGGTCCTGCTCCCTGGGTTCTTGCTTGCCTAGCAGCAACTGAGCTGATTTTTGCCCAACAGAGCAGAACTGGACTCAAATCCCTAGGAATTTTTCACCAAAATGCACGTGGAAAACGTTTTTTTGGAGAGAAACGAAGCAAGCTGGCAAAGGGATGCTCATCTGGTCCAAAGGGGAGGTTAACCTAGGAGAGGAACGGGGAGGAGTTGGAATTATTGCCATGATGTCAGTGGAAAGGACTGCCAAGCAGGAACACTCAAAAGCATCTTGAGAACCTAAAAGGACCTCGTGATGGGGCTGCAGTTCAGGTTTTCCGTACCAGCCTTCCTAATCTCCCCAGTTTCAGCAAGGAAACACACAGCACAGCACACATCCCAGCTCAGGTAACAACAGGAGTATGTTTATTCAGGTCTGGCAGTTACAGAGCTCAGAGGGACAAGGTACATAAACTTCATTTGTGTTTTGTTTTGTTTTTTCAGAAAAGTCAACTCAACATTGGAAGAAATTGCATTATTTAAAAAAAGAGGCTCCCGCTGCAGAGGCCAGGAACACGTCCCCACCTCGGGTCATGCATTCCCTGTGGCCGGGCCACCCTCGTGCTGGAACATGCCAGCACCAGCAACCTCTGCAGAGGCAAGAAGCAGGAACGTCTCAATACTGGATTTAGTGATGCTTGGGGACAACTATTTCTTGTTGAGTCCCAATCTTGTTTTAATCAACCTTAGAAACCAGGGGGTAACAGGTATAAAAGCAGAAACCCTTCCAAAACAATCCACCTTTTGCCAGGAGGTGTAAGAGTGCAGTGGGGTATGTCCACAGGAGGAGAACTGTCCAGTCCAAACTTCCCAGGTCTCTGATGCTGAAAGAGCATAAAGTCTGGGCAACGATCATCTTCTAGGCCTGCTGAGAAGTGCAGGGTCTCCTTGTGGACAGCGACAGAGAAGATATTGGCTAATGAGATCTGAGATGGGCCCTTGGAAGACAGGACACCACCGGCCATCGAAGAGGATGTGCCCAGGGCACCGGGTCCTCCTAGCCCAGCCCCATCACTCTTGAGCCCTGAGGATGTAGGCGAAGCTGACCAGGATGCCCAAGGCCAGAATCGTGTAGCTGGCTTTGATGCTGCTGGAGCCGCTGATGTTGCACAGGGACGAGTCGCAGCAGTAGACGGAGGCGGCCGCTATGCCGAGGTTAATCCCGGCACTGGGACAGATCGGAGAGCATCCTTTGGAGATGGACTGACCGGACTTGCTGCCTGAACGGGAGGCAAAGAGAGGAGAGAGAAAGAGCAGAAAGGGGATGGGTTTAAAGCATTTCTTGCCATTCTGATCAACTGCTCTGCAAAGGTAATAACAGGGCTGAAATAGCCAAGCCACTATGACCCGCAGAAGGGAGCACTGAGAGGGCAAAACGGTTCTCAGCATTAGGCTCCAACATAAACCAGGCAGCCCACACATCTCAAAGAACAACAAGTGACTTTCATGCAGCTCCTGGAGACTGTGTAGCACCCTGGGGACATCCCTTGCAGGCAACCGGCCCAAATTTGACAGCTATGGTTCAAGAGGAGAACCTGCAACACCCCATCTGAGCTTCATCTTGGAGCTTTTCAAGCACGAGCAGGGAGCATGGGAGCAGCAGCAAGAGGCTCACGCGTGTATTAGCCTCAACCGAGTGGCTTGGCACATATTTAGCAGCAAGCACACGAAACAGGAAACCGTCAGCTCTGTGCTAAGACGACAAGGCTTATATAACCCTCCGGTCTCCATTTGTGCATGCACCAGCCCACCCACGCTGCAGAGCGTGCAACTCGGGAATGCAACAGCGCTCCCTCCTCCTTGCAAGTGCAGGTTTCTCTAGTATCAGCGTTGGGGGGAAGCATAAGGCATCAAGGAGAACTGATGCACCAGGAGAACTGGTGGAGGGGACACTGCCCTGGAAAGCGCTGCAAAAAAGCAAAGCCCCTTTCCTAGATCTTTCTGGGAGCTTTTTCCCCCTTTCAGAGAAAAAAAGGCATTTACAGAGGGAATACTGAAATCTCCCATCTTGGCATCCCCACTGAGTGGTGGGGGGAAGCAGCAGCAGTCAGGGATAAACAACCCAAACAGCAGCCAACACCAAGGAAAAGCAGGGGGGCTCACCCTGAAGCTTTCCTATCAAGGAAGCCTGCAGCAACTGCCACCCTTTCACTGATTCATTAACAACTTCCCCTCCACCCCTAATTTCCCCTCGGACTCCTGGCTCTGGTGCAGGCACGTGGGCTTTAACATGACTCCATTTGGCAGCACTCGTAAAACGCACTAGGATGGTCTCACACTCAGTTGTTGGGCTGAAATTTCTCCTTGCAGCTACGGGAAGGAAAACCTTGCACTTCTGGTCATTGGGGAAAGCAGCTAGGATGCGCAAAAGAAGGTCCTGTCAACACTCACCGATTCCCACTCCGACATACGTTGTCACGCAGTGGTTTTCATTCTCCCCGCACCTGACAGGCTTCAGACAGGCCCAGTTGGAGGATGCATCCGAGCACGAAAAGCAGATCAGCGCGTGGGCTGCAAAGGAAAAGGCACGACAATGTTAGAGGCTGACAAGGAGCCCCTCCAATACGTTGTATGTACTGCACCACGGTGCTCAATATTCAGGCTCTGTCAATCTGCAATAAGACTTTTGCCCCCAGGCTTGGCCAAGTAGAGGGTTCAAGTCTATGGGTTACATTCTGAACATCTTCCACAGAGCTCTGGGCAGGACCAAGTGCTGACAAAAGCCTCAACGCCATCATAGCTCAACCTAAGGTTTGTCACCACTGCCCTTTTTGCACCAAGCAACAACTGCTGACCTGAAAGTGTCATAGTTCCTGATGGGAAACGTTGCAGGAATGAACACAGGTTTGAACATTCTGTGATCTGCCTTTGATGGCAAGGCACAAAGCTCTGACTATGCTTGAGCTGACAGACACGATGGGAAAGACAATTTCTCAGCTAGAGTAAGGTTAGCCTTGTAGCAAGACCTGCAAGGAGAGGACAAGGCCAATGGAGAGATGGAGGCACAGACAGAAGACCAGATGAGCTACTATGAGCAACCCCATGGGCTATTTACAAGTGATTTGCTCTCATTTTCCAAGCTGGCTTGGTAATAATTTTTTGAGTCAGCAGCAAAGGAAAGAAAAGAGATAGGGGACTCATTTCTCAGCAATGCATCTGGTAACCTGCAGCCTCACATCCTACTACACACACTGACAGCCCTTTCCTGCGTCAGGGTCTTCAGTTGCACTTGAACTCAGGTCCTTCAGCAACACAACAAAGATTTCTCCTTGTCCAGCTACAGGAGGACATCTGCCTCATAGCCCCGGCCACAACATCTCCCTGACCCCAAGACAACAACCCACATTTAAAACCACTCGATTCATCCACATCTTGTGGTCCTGTGGGGGGTTGTAGGAACTCATGGAGTCAGGTCTTATTTATAACCACATTTTTTAATGTTTTAAGTCAAAATTGGTCATCCTGCATTGAAGGGGAGGTCATCAAACTGCCTTTGTCTTTCTCCCAGTTCATCTCTGCCACAAGACATGCTCCTAGGAAGCAATATTACACAGAAGTCCTACAACACATACTTTAACCTTTTTAATCTGGGATAGGAGGAAGTTGGCACTAATGAAAAAGCATGCTTTCCTCCACAATGGGTCTCTTAAAATGGTCTACACTGAACCAACATGATGGATTGCACAATCGTCTGGCTTGCATCGCACTTCTAGCTCTGGCCAAGAACAGGTAACGCCTGGGAGACTGTATTCACCCCGGGGAAATGGTCACAGAAGCAGCCTGTGCCAGTGACTCAGCAGGGACTTCACAGTAGATGGATGGTGTTTTCTGTATTTTACATGCGAGCACATCATACCCACGCTGCAACTGTTGACCTACATACGCAGGCAGCTCGGGTCTGTTCCTGATGCTTCACGGGCTCAGATTTTGAGCGCTGCAAGCCCTTCCACCAGGCAGGGTGTTTACACGATGCAAAGCAGAGAGGAATCCAAGCCACCATGGGAGATGCTAGGGACTTGGCAGTATTAGCACTGCTCCTGCCCCTCTTGGCTCCATCAGTTTTTCAAAACTCTTGAGGGTCTTTTCCATTCTGTCTCACTTAGAGAAAGCAAGTTACAGGACATTTGGGGCAAAATAGCAATTGCGCTCTGAGGAATGACTTCCATGCTGTCACAGGCAAGGCAGGGGATGAAAACGAAAGCAAAGCTGCATTTTTCAAGAAAAGGGAATAAGGCAGGTTAGTGGGAGGCCCAGAATGTCACACCAGGACACCCAGATGACTCTGGTTTAGAAACAAAGATAATACCACAATAAGAATTGTGGTAGCAATTCTAACTAGCAAGAATTTCCTGGACCGGGCTCATACCACTTCAAACTATCATCAATTTCCCAATAGCTCTTGCAACAGAAGAGCTACACGACGAATCTAACACAGCACCCAAGACTACAGGGCCACCAGATGAGTCAAAAGCCTATGGAAATATCAGCAGATGTGGCCTCTGGATCTAGGAGAGGAGGAGAACTGAGCTACAATTGATTCAAAGAATGTCAATGTGCTTCGCTGAACTCATAGTCTCCATAGATGGCATTTTCGATCCTGCAAACTCAATATTTAGACACTCGAGTCAAGCCCAGCTCTCTCCTGGTCCCCACGTGTTTCTTCTCTCTAGTCCCCATGACCTGTTCTGAGCACCTCTCCTCACAACCACCCTGAGGGCAAACTGCAGCCCAGCACAGAAGCAGCAAAGTGATTCACTCCATCTCATCCAAATTGTCTACAACCAGGAATGACTGGATTATAGGCTTCTTGTGGCCATTACGGTAGCACGCATGATCCTAAAGGTATTATGTCACGGACATACAAGCTGAGTGGCACAGTGCTATTCATTAAACCCTGGAAAATACTGATATAAAGGCATCAGAAATATTTGTATGTGCACATAAAAGTGTTGTTAGTCATTAAATGCTCTACGATATGTTCCTACAACGACTCCAAACTGCCCCCATCTTTTTCTTTGTCACACCTATAACCTGTAGCACCCATAGTAGTTACTAGACCAAGTCTCAAACTCTGAAGGAAGGGTCTTTAGAATAGTTTAAAGAGTAAATATTCAATTCCTATTTAAGCAAACTAGGTAATGGAAAGATCTGATCTACAGCTCACTGCAGAGTAAAGAAAGCAAACAGGCTGAATTAGAGGCAAGACAGAAGAGGGGGGTAGAATTATTTTACACAGCTGGAGACAAAGCAAAGACTTAGAGCTCAGAGCTACAAAAGAAAATTTAAAAAAAAAAAGAACCAAGACTGAACAACGTAAAAGGGAGGCCTCATTTTCACCAACTAGAAAATCCAACTAGAAAAATACAGCATTCTTCTGCAGGAAATGTTTATGTGTTTGCTTGCTTGCTGCTCAGCTCCTTGAAGGAACAAAGAGCTCATGAAAGGGAGCAGATCCTTTGGGGGAATTCCTTAGAAAACACTTGTTGGGTCCCTTCTTGCAAGGAGCAGGCACAAAGGAAAAAAACAGGCTTTAAATGCCTGCTCTGAAGCACGGATGAAAAATGCTGCTGCTTCAGCGGCTCTGTCCCTCTGCCAGACGCTCTTTTCTTTGCCATTGCTCTCAGACAAGAGCCTTATACTCTCCGTGCGAGATCTTTGAGCAGTGGGTAAAGCTTTTGCTAGGAAAGAGTCTGTGAATACGATGGGAGTGTTTAAGAAATAAAGATATCCGCAACAAACCCTTCTTCACAGCTAAGGAGAACAAATGTTGAAAGGTTTTTTGGGAGAGGGAAGGTTAAATCCCCTCCTGCCTGGCCTGGACAGCCCATCTTCCGGGCTGGAATTCAGCACATGCCAGTTGGGCTCTGACCCAACACTTTGGTTGCCAATTGCTTCCTTGAACCCCACAGGGAGGAAGAGCATGGAAAGAGCTGTAAAAAACTAGTTTCTTTTCTCTGATGTTCTCAAGAGACAGAGAGGGTCTGTGTTTTCTGAGCAGACGGCTCACACGGCCAGGAACTCTCCAGTTTGCTCTTTCTTTGGCTTTTCTTAGCATTAACATATGGAAACAATATGGGGTTTTGCACGGCCCCATGGAGTTTTGATGGCAGAAATGGAGACGCCAGGGAGGCAAGACAAAAAGACCTGGGACTTGGTCAACTTGCAGTTTAACGTGCTCAGCAACGGGAAACGTGTTCTCAGGTTTAGAAGACCAGGATATGCTTCACAGGGCCCTGTTTCTTTGAGGGGGGATCACCTCCCCATGTGTTGGCAACCCCCAGCCTGCCCCTCAATGTTGCTGAGGGATGGAAGGAGTCAGGACCACAAGTGGCACTGCCCAGAACTGGCTCCATCAGCCATCTCCGTGAGTGGGCTCCATCCTCCTTTCCCTATGCTCCATCTCAGCCCATTCCAGCGCCGTTATCCCATCTAGCTGTGCTGGGAGGGAGGAGCGGAGCGAGCCCTTCTCTTTGTTCGAGCTGCAACCGAGAACAGCTCCAAAATCCGTACATCTGGAAATACGCACCTCCACACACTGGCCCAGTAACCCCGAAGTTCTTGCTGCAAGAGAGGACCCTGCAGAGGGGGCAGCTCTTGGGAAGAACCCCCAATGGCTCCCAAACAGGGCTCAACCCCGTCCCCCTTTTGCAACACCTCCCCTCCGCCCCTGCAACTTCCAGCGCTCGCGCTGCAAAGACACATCTCCCTCCCCCCCCACACACACACACCCTCAATTTGCTCCCAAACCGGGGACCGTGCAGGGACCTCGGAGTGATGGCGGTGGCCTTGGAAGAAGGGGAAGCGCCGTGTGTGTGTGTGTATATGCCCCATCTCTTACCTCTCTCCACGCACAGCACCGCAGCCAGCGCGGCGAGCAGCAGAGCCTTCATGGTGCGGCTGTGGGGGCCGGCGAGCTGCGCAGCGGACGCTGGCGGCGCGCAAGAGCGGGCGGTAGGGCCCGGCGCCAGGGGCGGGAGAAAAGGCGGCGGCGCCGCCCCGCGGGCC
>JAWLRI010000795.1:2591066-2705602 GCA_034781795.1 Crypturellus tataupa
TATTTTATTTTATTTTATTTTATTTTATTTTATTTTATTTTATTTTATTTTATTTTATTTTATTTTATTTTATGTGTCTTAGTTTTGTGAGAACACCTGCAAGTAGGAGAAATCACTGATGTTGAGATAAGGCCTGTACGTGGCATGCAGAGTCTCTTCCTTTCGCCTTCCTATTTCTGGACATTCCTCTGTAAAGCCACAGTTTCCTCTACATTCCTCTCTTCTCCACAAAGCATTTTTTTTTTTTCCTTCACTTTTGCAGATGTTGTTGTCTCTGTCCCTCGCGCCCCCGCTATGCACCTAGTGTCACCATTGAGGAGGACAACTGCTGTGGCTGCAATGCCATTGCCATCCGGCGGCACTTCTTGGATGAGAATATGACCTCAGTGGACATTGTTTACACTTCTTGTCATGATGCGGTGAGGAGTCTGCAAGCCGCTTCATATTTGGGGCATACTTCTATTTTGATCTCTCTGCTTTCAGATGTAGTGATACACAAAAGGAAACCTAAGTCTTTTCCTGACCCTTGAGCCAAATCTCCAACCTCTCTGCCAAGAAATTCTGTCATTTGGACAGAAATGGCCCAAAATCCAAGCTTGTTTAGTGCAGTCCTTCCCTCTAAGCCATAGCTCGTCGTGCTGCTCTGGCTGCTTTTCCCTGAGTGGGAGAATAAGTAAGCTGGAATGCCTCATCAGCACTTAAAATAGTGGATTTTTTCCAGGTTTATGAAACTCCTTTCTATGTTGCTGTGGACCATGATAAGAAGAAGGTGGTCATCAGTATCCGAGGAACCCTGTCTCCAAAAGTAGGTGCACTGCGTAGTGGCGTCAAATTAACAATCTTTCATTTAACAATCTTTCATTTAACAATTTGAGCCCTTAACAATCTTTGGGAATAATCTGAGACCTTCCTGACTTGCTCTTGCTGTTTGGCTGGTTGTCCGAAAACACGATAAATTCTTTTTACCAGGATGCCTTGACTGACCTAACTGGGGATGCAGAACGCCTTCCAGTTGAGGGTCACCATGGAACATGGCTGGGACATAAAGTAAGTAGAAACCACTTCTTATGTCTTGCCTTTTTAAGCATAGACAAAACAGACAAAAAAACTTGACAGTCTTAGTTGTTTGAGGTGCTCTCGTGAAGAGTGTTATATGATTACAGTGAAAAGACTATAATATTTTTAAAAAAATCCTTAAATTGAAACAGTTAAAACCATTATGTCCTTAAGTAGAACAAGCAAAGCAAAAGAGTAAAGAAATGAGTGCAAAAGAAATTTTTAGAGCCCTTGAACAAAATTACTGTGAAATTACTTTTTCTTCCGATAACCTTTTCAGAATTTGTGATAATATCCTGACAATATGTTTAAGAAAAATCTGTTGCAATGGGATAGTCATTGAACCTCTTAAACGGTCAGGACTTGCATCTGTATAATTAGTGGTGCTATGTGTCTGTCTTAGTAATTGGAACTGGGCTGACTAAATCAATTTAGTGCGGAGATCATCTTTGCCCCAGTCCAGCAAAGTTGTAACACACGTGCTGCGATTTAAGATGATCGGGAGTTTGACGGCCTCTCAAAGATGCTGTGCCCTATTGGGAAAGAAAAATGGAAACTGGAGGCTCGGTGCGTCAGAAAGTACTTAGTGACAGCTGGGAAATGCTGCCCGGCAGGGAAACAAGATGCTCTTGCTGAAACAAGCTCCCTCCTGGCCAGGGAGCTTTCAAGGCAGGACTTGGAGCTCATAACTCATTGGGAGCTGGGAGCTCCTGCTTCATTCCTGATGTTTTCCCAAATGCTGCCTGCAGCCTCTGTGCTCTATTAGCAGCTACTGCATAACCACATACTCAAATGCTCAGCTGGATGTGGGTCTCATAAAGAAGAGGTTCCTTCTGAAAACAACAAACTAACAAAACCCTGACCACTGAGAGCATCTGTTTTTTGTTCGTTTATTTGTCTGTTTTGTCTCGAAGAGCTTTGCGCTCCGTCTTCCAGAACGGGCCCATTCTTTAAAACAATATTTTTGTTCCTTCTGTTGTGATGATTAGCACATCACTTCTGCATTTCCTCCCGAATGAATCAGTGTAGCAGTTAAATAGGACATAGTAAGGAAACATAGATAAACAAAGTAGATTTTTTTTATCGCATAGTTTATATTTAGATAGGTAAACCTTTCTTTTTCTTAAATACGTTCTCAGTACTCTCAACTGTCAAAGCTAATGTCTAATGAACTATTTGCTGTTGTTCAAAAGGCCTTTGCACAATTGCTATGCTAAATAGTTTGTATGAATTAAAAAGGTAAAAAGAAACCAAAAGGAAAGTAACGGGAAACAATTCTATTTTTTCATAAGTACAAAAGCTAGTAACTGATATTTGTAGAAGTTAAAGATTTTCTTTTGAGTGGAAGATTTTCCTTTTAAATGGAAATACTCATATGCTCGTAATTTATCTGAAACACATTATTAGATTGTTCCCTTTTGCTCTGTTCGGAGTTTCCATTTCATTATGTACTTTTCTGTTGTTACTACTATGCAAATATTGCCTTATTTTAAAGTGTTGTCCATATTAATCATTAGAAAATAGTGCACCTTTAATTCCTAAAGGAGACTAATGGAGATAATAGAATTCTAAAATGTCCATCTTATTGACTTATGGACATTAAAAATATGCATTTTTAATACAAAAACAAATGAAATGTCTTGCATATCCATCAAGCTGAAAGCCGTTAACTCCACCTAGGGAGCCAGCCTGTCATTGTGCTGTTTTCAGCGTTGATCAGACAATTCTACAGGTTAAAACTCTTGATGTTTCCATTTCAGGAGACCACTTATCACTCCACTGCTACTGCAGATGAAAATGTTTGCGGTTTGGGTTAACATTAATGCCTCAGTTAATTATCAGGTCTCTGAGCTTTTTTGAGTCGTAAAGCATTGCTGTAGCTGAGGCTTGTGGGTTGGTATGCCTAAAAACAGGATTGTCACAGTTTGAAGGAGAAATGAACTAAAAGCCAACCAACCAACCAAGAACTTTAGTGTCGCTGTTTTAAAAGCAAGCCATTGTTTTTTATATCAAAGTTGATTTAAAAGCAATTGTAAGTCCAGGGCCTGAACCCGTGCTTAGTTCTGTTGAATTTGCACAGAACAAAACTACTAAAATGATTACATAATGGAGACTTATTTTGTGGCAGTGAACCAACCAAGGTGAAAGCAAATAAGTGCTATAAAAGGGTGCCCTGAAAGCTCAGTCACGATCACTGCTTTCACCCTTCTGATATAACAGAGCAGCAACCCTTATTAACTTTTTTTTTTAATTATCTCTTCCAAATAGAGCTCTTTGTGGGTATTCACACCTCTGTGCAAGGAAACACTGAAGACATTCCATGCCAGAGAGAACTGAAGTGATATTATACAAAAAGAAGGCTGTAGTTTAGGTTTTGAATATTGCAAAGAAGTGTTGTGTTTCTTAACTACAAAGCAATATAGAATACTTTCTCCTTGCTTTCCATAAATCTCCAATTTCATTTACATTTCAGGTTTTAAAATTAAGTCCAGATTTTTTTTTTTCCTCTAAAAAAACAGTATCCACTTGAACAGAGAGCTGAAGTGCAAATTTGCAGTGATGAAACTCTGATTCTATGATTTTAAAGTCAGGGTTAATCTTATAAAGCATTATCAGGGTATAGCTGCAAGGCTGACTACCAGCTCATTAGTAGCATCACCATGGATTTAGGCCATGCTTTACAAAAATAGAATCCTGAATCCACGTTAGAAATTTATGTAAGTGGTCTACCTTTCATTTCATACTAGAGTTGGAGATGGAGCCTGTTCCAAATGCAGCTGAAGCTGATTAACTACTGAAAGGTCTGAGCGCAGACATGAACTATTATAACATCTGCTTTTTGATAGCGATGATAGCATTACAAATGTCCCATTTACAGGCTCAGCAAAATCACCCATGTTCTGCTGTTTTACTTCAATAGTCGGCTTGGTTTGGTGCTATGTTAGATACTGAAGACTTTGAAAATCACCCATTTCTTTGCTTTTTGTGAGCATCGTGAATTCCTTTTATGTCTGAGATTACACAGTGCTCAGTAATATTCATTTACTATGTAAACCGTTTTCGTGGAGAGATATAACTGAAAGTAGCAGAGTAGATAAAGCTCCCTGTTTTTTGGCCAACTCAGGCAGGGTGTATTACTTGAAGTCCAAATTGAACAAATCGAAAGTAGCTGATTTCTGTCTCCTCGTGTTTATCTTGGATTGCATTGCTGTTTTTCAGCCCTTGTAGTTCAGGTTTTCCTACCACTGAATCAGACTATAACAAAGGTGTAACCAAGAATTTATGCAACAGACCGAGTTCTAGTTGTTTGTTTATAACAAAAATCAACTGCATCAGTAATGAATGTACTTAGAGTGAGAAACACCCTTCAAATGCAGCAAACAGAGAGATGATAGATGTTTAAAAACAGACTATCAGTTCCTTTCCCGTCAGTTCTTGGTTTCTTTCTTAGTTTCTTACCAGTTCTTCATTTCTTTGAAAGAAATGTCTCTAGTAATTTGCAGCTAGGGTCTTTGGCCAGAGCACTTGCTCTTCTGCCTACTGCAGGTACCAGTGACTCCTTCCTATTCAAGTAGTTCTGCCCCATTTTCTGAGTAGTGTTTTCACAAGTAGTGTCTTGGTGTTAGTGCTATTTCGCTGTAAACTTGTTAGGCTAGTTCATGTTTTCCTTTACAGGTTTAAATAAGAGTGTATAGCTTTGTAGTTAAGACTCAGATGGTGCCAAAAATGAAAGTTTCCTACTCTACTTACAGCTCCCAGCATGAACTGAACTACCAGATACACATTCCTATGTTTAAGAAGTGTTTTTTTTTTTTTTTCTCTAGGCTATTCAGTCAGTCTAGGAATAGGGTCTTTGAGTATTGTCATAACTTTACAGCTATGGTTACTCCTAAGTAGTTTATCGCTACTCCTAAATACTTCATGGTTCTGCTAAGAAGTGAGTCGAGACGTGTGCCAAATGATGCCCAGTTGTGGCATGTTCTGTGTGGGACTCCAGAGCTTGCACAGTGGGCAGGTGGTGTTGGTGTCTGTTAGTTTAGACCTGACATGAACCATTTTGTTCACATTTTCTTCTCTGTCTTGGTGTGTGTTCTCAGGGAATGGTGCTATCTGCTGAGTACATTAAAAAGAAATTGGAACAAGAGATGGTGCTCTCTCAAGCCTTTGGACGGGACCTGGTGAGCATTAGTTTTCTTAGCCTTGCAGTCCATACATAAAATGAGATTTCCCTAAAACACTGATGTTAAAACTCCATCTCTGTGTCCCTAAATTCGTCATATTAATTTCTCAGAGCTTCCTTCCAGTTCTGACCCCTCTTGATTGCTGTGGGACAGCTGGTTACTTATTGCTCCAGGACTTTTTCTTTTTTTATTATTATTTTGAAGCCTTGTGCCCAAAAGTCCTGTCGAGCTGTTGGAGTTTGTTCTCAGGCAAAGCTACGATAACTCCCCTCTGGTGACGATGATGTTTTAGGGAACAGTAAAACCAAATCGACAGGAACTAAAATCCAGTGTCTGTGGAGATTCTTTTTGGAGACAGTAATGGGATTCTGTGCTGACAATATTTCTTGTGATTGAGAGTGCTGTGAGAGAACCCAAGAGAGATGTTCTGGAGAGCTTGCCTTAGCTTACATGTCAGTAGTGGTACAGTTTATGCCTGGTTGGAGAGACCTTTTTGGTACTGACGGGTTCCTCGCTGTGATTTTCTTGTGCCTGAAAAACACCTTAACCTGAGCAGTGCTTAGAGCAAATTAGCAATAACAAAAGGGTAAGAGAAGAGGATAAGTGGGATGGACGGCTTACTTGCTCCCTAAAACTTAAGTGTCCGAAGGTAACACTGACGTGTCCAGCTTGTAATGTTGGCTAAATGTATGGAGAGAAACATAGACATCCGGCTTCTTTATATGGTGCTTTATTCCTCTGCCTGGAAAATGAAAACTGAGTGAGCTGTTACTTATAGGGAATTTTTCCTGATATGCTACAGAGGTCATTCCTACCTGAGTGGCATGGATATAGTGACACAGAATCACACACGAGACATCCTTTCTCTTGTGTGTGTGTGTGTGTGTGTGTGTGATAGTTTGTATTGTGGTCTGTTCAAAGCTAGCATTACAGATGGTGGGTCCAATTTTTAATTGCTGTGGAATAATGTAACTGACTGGACATGATCCACCAGGATGGAGAGATGAAGACATGGGGATATGGAGAAACAGCTTTTGTGCAGAAAATTAAATATTATGTAAAATTTGACTTTGAGAAAGATCTGAAGAAGTATAATGAACAGGGTGTTAATTCTGTCCCAGGTTATACTCATACCAAAGTTTCATGTGATCAAAGCTCTGTGATCTTGCAGAGAAGCAGCCCTCAGACTTCTGAAACATCGTAGTAACTTTCTGGGTTTGAGCTGTGCCTAACACTCCAGGCTCTGAATATCAAGACTAGTACTTGACCTCAGAGAGATCTAGATTAGTCTTGAGAGATTAGTGTAGTCCCGGAATTAGTTGAGTAAGTCTGCTGACTATTGAGAACATCTCAACTTGAGATGATTTCTGTCCAAACTAGTTAAGATTTCAGTTTTTCAGCATACTTCAGGAAGTATCTGAAATTAATGAGAACAAATCATGGTTTCTGGAACCAAGGAGAGCTCAGATTTGTGAACCTGGACTCAGGTTTTATCAGAAGATTTTTATTTTATTCCCAAATAACTCAGTCTGAGGAAACATGTCTGGCTTGGGGGAAGGGACCAGTTTGGGGGTTTGGTGTGGAATTTCCTTTTACTCTGATCTCAATTTCTTGTTTTGCTTTTTATTTTCAGGGCAGAGGTACAAAACATTATGGCCTGATTGTGGTTGGTCATTCTCTAGGGGCCGGCACAGCTGCAATCCTGTCCTTCCTTTTGCGTCCACAATACCCCTCACTGAAGTGCTTTGCATATTCTCCCCCAGGTGGGCTGCTGAGGTAGGTGCTGGTAAAGGAGGGCTGATGAGGGAGGGGGCACGGCTGTTGCAGGATCTGATCGTCTTGGGTAGCGTTTGCATGTAGGGGAGAGACTCACAAATTGTAGGAGCTGAAAGGGTTGTTGCCAGTTTTTGTTCTGTGTTGAGGTCTGGAGTTTAGGTCGTGATGTTTGTGAGCCCAAATATTCAGGTTTGTGACTCAGTCCTCTGGGACTAAAGCTCTTATTTTACCCTGGTTAGTGGAAAATGCAAGTTGAGAGACTGATAGTGAACAGGGTGTGATTTCCTCCCTTATTATTCCCTGCGCAGTGCCAGTGTGTCTTCTCCCCCTCCACTGTGAGCAGAATGCAGAATGGGAGGTTTGCATAGAGGTCTGCATCAGATATAGTTGTTGGGACTCCTTTTGCAACTGGCAGAAAGAAATAGGCACTTTGAGGATGTGATTTCTTCTATCCACAAAGTGGATGCCTAATTTAAGTCAGTTGGATTGTGCTTCTCTGGTGTTTGTTTCTCTCCTTTGGCTGTAGGAGAAATCTAGGGTGATTGCCTCAGATACACCTCTACAGAGAGAAAATGAATTCCTCTTATTGTGAATTGGAACAGACCTATCAATTATATTTAATTCCAGAGCAGCCAGTAAAATCGTCCCCCTTGATGCCCATGAAGTGAGATAAACTCATTCTAATCATGACAGACACCATGGGAGCACTTAAAAGCAGATATATGTTGTGAGCAGCTCATTGTGAGGGCTACTGCGTACGTGTCTGCATCAGCCAGGGTATTTTAACCATCCTGCTAATGAATTTGGACATCAGCATGCCCTGTTATGACAGAATCCACAATCATCTGTGGCTGTAGAAAAGTTGTTCTGTAGAATGTTCCCACTGAACACAACTTCGAGCTTCTCCTCCTGAAATCCTTGGATTGCTTGTGCATCTCAACTGCCTCGGAGTTCAGGGAGGTTCCTCTGACTGCCACTCGTCTGATCTTTGTTGTGCTGTACATCGTGTCCAGAATCATCTCTAGGTCAGTGATGGTGGCCTCTACCTGTGGTTGCTCTTGAGAGGAAGATCCCTAGGAAGGGACTTGTCTGGAGAAGAACCATATCATAGAATGGAAGACTTAATTCCTTCTTCTCTTGGTGCTAAGGTTAATGCAGAAAGTGGCCATCTTAGTCCTATACTATCTTTTCAGAGTAGTCTCAGGAACATGTCATATTTTTTCTTGTGTCCTGACCATTCCCAAACTATAGGAAAATCATTATGAAGTGTAGATTTTTAGTACTTCCTTTCCCAAGTATATCACATGCAAGTAAATAAAGAAGGAGCTATTCTAGCTGTAAGAAGGGCTCACTATACCGTTAAGGAGTAACATTTTGGGGGGCACAGGATGTGGATTTCAACCTAGCCTTAATAAGGTGCAAGTCCCAAAGGCCTCGAGCAGTTTAGATTGTTGGTATGACCAGGTACAATGTTCGAAAGTCTCTCGGAGACCAATGACAGAGATTGTGAATGGAGTGCAGTTTATTGCCACTGAAACCCTATCTGCTGCTTCTTGGTCCTGTTTCTCTTCCAGTGAGGATGCCATGGAGTATTCAAAAGAGTTTGTGACTGCAGTCGTACTTGGCAAAGATCTAGTGCCCAGGCAAGTTGAGAAGCCTCTGAATTCCTTGGCTCTACTTTTCTTTACTAAAGTCACCTGTTTCCTCTCAGCAACCTTCAGATCATCTCTGTATCCAGTTTCCTCATTTACCTGTCCTTGTGTGTTTCTTTCTTGTCTGCCTAGTTACCTGAACTGCTGTATCTTTTACGTGGACACATCTATAAGTGTTTCATACACCTTTCTGTGAGCATATCCCTCCCCTATATCTCATCTTTCTCTAAGAAAGCAAATGGTGAATATCCTGTCTCTATAAAAATATGCATTGCAGTATCTGCATGTCTGTGCAGCCTCTCTGGTTGCCTGTGTTAAGTCAGTCCTCTTCACCCTCTGTCCCAAACTATGCTGTCAGCTCATGGTTTCTACTGTTTGTCCCTCATCGTCTGTTGCATATCATGTCACATCTCTGAACCAACTCCGTAATTTCCCGTGTCTTGACATTTCTCACCTTTCATCATCTCCCGGGATATTTATCCTTAATGGGGCCTTGGACTAGGGGCCAGGCAACCTAGATTTTATTTTCACCTCTGCCCTGTTGCATGAGCTCCGATAAATTATGCTATTTGTTAGGCATGTAGAATGTAGTGAAGGAAAAGTACTACAGTACTACATGAGTACCACTTGGGTATGCCTTTCAGTAACCTGTACAACAAAATCTTGTCCATCCAGTAATCTGTTGTAGAGCTCTCGTCCATCTTCCTGTTTTATCTGTTCAGTGGCATCCTGTAACTGAATCGTTTCCTGCTTGTTTATTTCTGTGATTACCATCTGTATTATCTCCCTTTTTATCTGTGCATCAGCCTCTCTCATACCTGTGTTCACGACTCTGATTCTGTTGCTACATTTTCTGTTTGTCTGTTGTTGCAGTGGTTTCTTGTGGCCTCTTTTCTCTGGTTGCTGGTGCTGGGGGATGCCACACCTCATCTCTGAAGTCAGCTGCATTATGGCATGGTTTCATTCTTGTAGTTCCTCTTGTAGCACAGCTTCTTATTCTTCTGTGCTCTCTGTCCCTACTGCCCTCTGTTACCTGTCAGCAGTTTGCTGACTAATGAAGTAAGAACTTTCTTCCTCTGCCTTTCAGGATTGGTCTCTCACAGCTCGAGGGGTTTCGCCGGCAACTGCTTGATGTTCTTCAGAGAAGTAACAAACCAAAGGTAGGAATGAAGGTGAACAGGCATCTGAATGTAAATCATTGAACAATGACGGTAAATTTTCCTAGCGTCCCACAGCGATACTGCAGACTTCTCTGGCCTTTAGGTCTCCTCAGATCAACTGTGACTACTGTCTAGGTAATCAGTGGGGTGATGATGAGAGCTGTAAGGCGGCTGGAGTGCTCAGAGCTTAGGGCTGTACTCTGTAGTCCTACAATTGGAGGTCTGTGTAATAACTGTGGTTCACATGCTGCAAGTTCAGTGTCACAGACCTAAAGCAATCGAGCAGACCGTTTTCTCACCCAAATTTGCTTTGAAGTCTGTGTTCCAGAAAAAAAAAAAAAAAAAAAAAAAAAAAAGCTTTTTCTTGTTGGTAGCAGACCTGCAAGTACAGCACTTGTGAGTTTATATGGACACAGCTGTGTGCTGACTGGATAATGCTGTTCTAGGGGAAGCAGCTTGTCAGCACTTTTGAGGTATGTATGTAGGGTTGTTCCAGCGCAGGCTTCTTGACTGTCACATTGAGGCAGAAAAACTGGAAGATTTTAAGTTTTTTCATGGGTAAAATATTATTAAAATAGTCTGTAGAAATTAAAAAAAAAAAAAAGTGAGTTTACATTTATTTTTCTTGTTAGCATTTTATATTTATCTTTTTGGATTTTTGTTTTTTTGGAGGATTTCTTTCAGTACCTAAATGGATTTTTCGTCTGGCTATGTTGTATAGTCTTTTGTTTATTTTTAAGCGTCAAAAATTCAGATTTTGTCCATTTTTAATTTTAGAAGGTTTGGTAGGTTATCATTTGAGGGACAAAAATGTCATTGCTATAGATTCCTAACTCTAAGAAAGTGTCCAATAAAAAGAGGAAAGAGCAGATTTTGCTGTCTTTAGGGTTAAAATTGGGAGAGGAAAGGAGGAAGGAACTTTTCTTTCAGGACAGGGTTGTCTCCATCTTTGGGTACATGATTAAGGAACCAGGGGCACAAGCCCCATTCGTTTCAGGTATTCCTTTTAAATAAACCTACCTAACAATCTCTGGCTATATAGTTTTGCTTTTCTCTGAATCCTTCTCTTTTCTCCATTTTATTTCTCCTCTTTCTTGTGTTGGACAGTGGCGGATCATTGTGGGTGCTACGAAGTGCATCCCGAAGTCAGAGCTCCCTGAAGAGACGGAAGAAAATTCTGTAACCAGTAATCGCCTCTGGACCCATCCCAGCGATCTAACCATCGCCCTGTCTGCGAGCACTCCGCTCTACCCACCCGGCCGCATCATCCACGTGGTGCACAACCATCCTGCGGAGCAGTGCTGGTGAGGATGGGCAGAGTTGTGAAGCCAGGCCGTGGCCGGGAGGGAAAATTTACTTTTGGAAGAGACTCCTCTTCCAGTAGATGAATCGGTGTGCAAGGGAGTTGATTTTTTTCCACTCCATAATTTCTGGTGACTGTGTCTGTACTGTGAGGATGGGAAGATACTCAGATCTCTGGTGCAGACTCCTGGAGCAATGGCAGTAGCACGTGTTCTGTAATATCTCCTTTCTGTCTTTTTTCCTCTTGTTACTTTTTCTGTCTCTATAACCTTTTGTTTCTTACTTTTGTATACCAAAATACTGGCCTGCTCTTTCATCCCCCTGCTCCCTATTCTCTGCTCTTTTTGGTTTCCAATTCATCTTCTAGTTGCTGTGAACAAGAGGATCCCACTTACTTTGCTATCTGGGGTGACAATAAGGCATTTAATGAAGTGATCATCTCGCCAGCGATGCTGCATGAACACCTCCCATATGTGGTCATGGAGGGACTCAACAAGGTAACGCTGAGTTTTATCAATTCTTAATGCAAAAGCACTTAGATATCGTAATTGGAATTGGTGCCTTGTCACAGGCCTTTGTGAACACAAAGGTGGTTGTCTTTGCCCAGCAAAACTGACTATTTAAGCACCCGATATCATTTATTTTGTGTGTGTGTGTGTGTGTGGATGGGAGAGAGAGAGAGAGAGAGAGAGAAGGTTGTACTCTGTGCCAGTGCTGCACAAGTTATTAGGGTCAAGTGTAATAAGATATGGAAATTGAATGTAGATCTTCATCCCAATACCAATGTGCTAAACTGAGCCCTCTTTCCAAATATCATGCCCAGTTATGAGAGATTGGGTGGTGTTTCAGTCCTCCTCTCAGAACCTGCTCATTTCAGGTTGTGCTTCAGGTGGAATCTAGTGAGCTGCTTTGAAACTAGGCATCTGTGTGCTGCTGTGAGGGTGGAATGGGGGATTCAAAAATCTTGCAGCCTGCTGCCCCGTGGTGGCATAATGCTTGCCAGAATGTCTTTGCCCCCGGACTACAGTTCTAAGCCATGCAGCTCTGCCATGTAGATTTAGCCTCGAGGCTGCTTCTGGCAACAGTTTTGGGCACCTCAGTGCTAATTTTCTGGTGGGGCACTCTGACAGGGTAGATGGTGTCAAAGTTATGGGCAAACCTAGTAGTTTCATGACAGGCCTGAGTTGAGAACAGCAAGACTATTATCTTCAGTAAAGCACTACTGTTTCTTTACTTACTTTGAATAGGTTCTGGAGAATTACAACAAGGGGAAAACAGCTTTACTGTCTGCAGCCAAAGTAATGGTGAGTCCTACAGAAGTGGATCTAACCCCAGAGTTGATCTTCCAGAGTCAGCCCTTGCCTAGTGGACCCTCAATACAGATCGGAACTGGAGCCATAACAGTGGACAGAAGAAACAGCAGTACTAAGTAAGGACATATCTTTGATTTCTTAAGATGTTTACTAGCTCTTGGGCTGGGTCCTCTTCCTCTTGGGGCATTATGATCAACATTTGTGGGAAGGACAAATCCAAGACCTGCCTACGTTGTATTTTTACTTAGCTTACGTATATCTTGGCTGTGTTAGAGGTAAAAAGGAATCTTGGGTCTTGCTGAAGAACCTGTTGATGCAGCAAGGATCAGGAGGACCTAGAAGAATGGAAACTTTTCACTTGTCAAGACTACTAGGGTTTTCCCTGGAACCACAAAGTCACAACTTGTAATCTTAAAGCAAAATTTTCTTGTGTGAATTATGTGCTCGAAGATGTCCTATGTGGTGGCACATAAAGCAGTGGATGCCATAAGCTTATCAGAAAATAGTGCACTTAATGCTTCTTTATGGTATGTAACTTGTGGAATATTATAAATAGGAGTTTCTGGGAACACAGATACAGGTCTGTGGGCCAGCAGGATGGGATAAGAATGAAGGCAAAGTCAATGTGAAGGGAAAGCAATTGATGTTATTTGTGAAGGAGGAGAGCCCCAGTCCATTGGAAAGCAGGCAAGGGAGAAAGGCATTTTATGAAAAACATTCCTGCAGGGATTATTTTATGAAAACTGGCCCATTGAACAGTGACATAAACATGCTGGCAACAACCATATGGTGGAGGCTGGGTAGGACATCTAGTGGGTATGCAAGGGATTGGTGTGAGGACAAGCTTATTGTTTCTATTTGATATAAACAGCTCTCCTCTTCAAATGGCAGAAAGACCCCTTGCATGTTTTTGGATAAGGTTTGAGGTACTGAAGAGGGCCAAAGATTTGCTAAAGGCCTACAAAATAAATATAAAAATATGGACAAAGATAACTATCAGCATTTTAAGATGAAGCACAGAAATGCATTACATAAGGCAAATTTACAAACAGAACAAATGTGAGAAGATGAGAAGGAAGATGGTCCATAGCTGGAGGAGGTAAATGGAATTTAGAGGTGGAAACAGAAGATGGCACTGTGTTGAGAGAGGCTTGTTTCTTTTCAAGGGAAACTTCTGCTTTGGGGATTTTGAGCAAATAGACTGAAAGAAAAGCTGTGCGATGTGTGAGTAGGATGTGGGAAGCAGCAGGATGAGATGATCTATGCTGAAGACGATACGCAGCTGAGTATCCTTGAGCTAATATGAGTGAGGTGTAAATTTAAAGGAAAGATGAGAGAGAAGACAGTCAATAATATGAAAACGGTAAGGTCCTTGTCACAGAAAGAGCGAATGATGGCCAGACAGCAAAGGAGAGCTTAGACAGGAGCAGAATGACAGCCCTGAAACAGGAAGAGGAGGGACCAACTCGTGGTAGTAAATCCAAGAAGATGGATTAGGTCAAGCAGCAGGGAGAAGGAGAGTGGTTTCCATATCATAGCCAGAGCAAATCCTGGAGTGAAGTAGCCTACGGAACTGCTTCATCTGGAGGTGAGTAAAGCAGAGGGGGATTCTTGTGAGAAGTGAAAGGGGAAGGGGGACAGGGAGAGGGCAAAAAGGCCTTGGGGAAATATTAAAGGAGGAAGATTTGTAATTTGGCCATGTTTAATTCAAGATCCACTACTGTGTCGCATTCCCTCTTTACCTCTTTCAGGGTGTTTGAAACCTGTTCATATACCAGGAGTTAGATTCAGGGAGAAGGATAGGTGTGGAATTGTTGGGTGGGGGGTTCGCTTTCAGCTGGGAGGAGGGAGAAATGAAAGAGATGTCTCCTGTGGTTGTATGAGACAGCCTCATACAACCTCAGTGCGCCCTCAGTGTGCGTGGGAGGTCTATAGCCAAGACTCGCTTTCTCTGGCGATTCTGACCGCTTGTGGCTCTCTAGGGAGTGATGCAAACTCATGTTGTCCCTGTTTCTCTTTGCAGGAGCAAGTCTCATTCTGAAATTAGCCTGGAGGGATTTTATGAGACAAAGGCACTTTGGCCTGTGCAGAAAGATCCTGTGGAGCTTCTCCTGCTGGATACAAAGGAACGTCTGTCTGTGGAGTTGCAGGACCGGCGTGCCCCTCTAGCGACCATGGAGAGCCTCTCTGATAACGAATCCATCTACAGCTTTGATTCAAGGCGTTCTTCTGGTTTTCGGAGTATCCGGGGCTCCCCCAGCCTCCATGCGGTTATGGAGAAGGACGAGACGCACTGCTTTTATATAGACCCTGCTATCCCTGAGGAGAACCCTTCCCTCAGCTCGCGGACAGAGCTGCTGGCTGCTGACAGCCTTTCCAAACACTCCCAGGAGACTCAGGCCCCAGACACCGTGCTCAACAGCGGGGGTACCACCCCGCAGCGTCGCTGCAGCGAGGAGGGGGCCAGCAGCGAGGGGGACCACGTTTCTTTAGCCCCTCGCGAGGAGCCGTCCCTCCAGAATGGACGGCTCGCTGACGTTCCCAGTCCCCAAGTCCTGGAGTTTGCCGAGTTCATAGACAGCCTCTTTAATTTGGATAGCAAAAGCAGCTCTTTCCAGGACATCTACTGCATGATGGTGTCAGACAGCTCCAGTGACTTTGCAGAGATGCCCAAGTCTGTCAGTGACCAGGAGATCTTGTTAAGGGCACAATATGAGCCCAACTTAGTCCCAAAGCCCCCAAGGTTGTTTGCAGGTTCAACAGATCCTTCGTCGGGCATCTCTGTCTCACCCTCCTTCCCCCTTAGCTCATCCGGAGAACTTATGGATATCACTCCCACAGGTGTGAGCAGCCAGGAGTGCCTGGCCACTGACAAAATCCGGACTTCCACCCCCTCTGGGCACGTAACCAGCCCTGCAAAGCAGGAGGACCTCATGATTTCAGCCCTCTAGTGCAAGGGTAAAGGGGTGCGGCTCTGCGAGCTGATCCCATAGGCAGAGTGCTGGGATAGTGCTTGGAAAAGCTGATCATTGGGCAGTTCAGGTCGGAAGATACACCTGGAAACATTCCTCCTGGGATGCCACAGTGACAGCACGGTGGTGTCTGGAGGATGGATTGTGCTCAGATCCCATGCTTTTATTTGGGAGAAGAAGCATTGCCTCTCAACACCTGCTAAACTAAGAGGGTCTAAGTCTCTAAAGGTAGATGCAAGTCCCCTATCTTAGCATGTCTGGTCTCTATTAAGAGGCAGATTCCTTGCCCCAGGGCACCTGTGGAGGTGTGGGAGTGAGTATACTGCTTCAGGGAATCCTTTGGGATGAAGGAGTGGATTCTCTGAAGCTCAGAGGTTGTACAGACAGAAGTAAGGGACCAGGTCACCTCCCTGGTACTATTTCCAATGGTTTTGGAAATGAACGGATTGAGACTTTGGGCCCTGTTGCACTAACATGTTGGATCTGGCCCAAGATCCAATTCGTCACACTTCCATGGAGATTGTTTTTGTAGGACACTCTCCCATTTTAAAGCCATTGGGAGTGTATTCTCCCTAAATGCAGTCTCCCCTTCCCTGGCCAGGCACAGCAAGTCAGGCTGGCACTGTGTTTTCTCTCTCCTGAGTCTTTCTGTGCTCAGTGACCACCAGCCTTCTTCTGGGAGGAAAGGAAACCGTGTTCTGGAAAGCCAGAGCTCTTTGTCACGATCCCTCCTTTGCCAGAAGGAGCTCTCCTGGATGTCACCATCGTCACGCCACAGTTTCCTGGACCACTCTGAGCTGGCAGCGTTCCCACAGGACTGATCCCACCGGATTTTCATCTCAGAGCTGCATGGATGGATCAGCCTCACCGTTTCAAAGGCTTGTCAACACCCACTGTTATTTGCCAGGCCCCTGGGGAGCCTGGGAGCCCCTGCAGGCCCCTGGTCGGTCCTCGCACCACCTGCATGCAGTAATTGCAGATCAGCGTCAGCCTCTGTCTTTGAGAGTTCAGGGAAAAGTCGAACTTCTACTAAGTATTGAAATCTCTTGTATGTTTACAGAGCTGCTAAGCCTTTTAGAAGGTATTTATTAAGCAAAGAGGAAAGTTTCCCCTAAACAAAAAGCATGTTCATTCTCTCCTTCCTGTGCCATTCCCTCTGGGAATTTAGGGGAGAGAGGATGGGCAGACCTCGGTACGATTGCAAAGCCCCTGTTTCTAAAGCAGGGGTAGGGTGATGGGAGAACCGCTTGGATCTAAACCTCGGGGAAGCCGCATGCATCTCTCACCTGGCCTCCCTTCTCTGCCTCCCCACTGCATGATAATGCATTGCATAGCCCAACCATACCTGGTTCTACCATAGCTGGAAAAGCTACCCGAGTGCTGCTGTGCAGAGAGCTCCTGTGACCAGAGGAGTCTAGCAGAGCTGTCGCATGGTAGGAATTTTCTGATAATGGAGACGGGAGAGAAACCATTTTTTCTAGAAAGTTAAATATACTGTGACTTGCAGAAATCCTTTAACTAACAAAACATGCTCAAAGCTCATCAGAATTGCCAATCAGTCTTCACGGGGAGCTCTGACCTCCCTCGCTGGAAAAGAAATTCCTAATTAACTTCCTTATTGTGTCCATGTAAAAGAAATTTCTCATTAACTTTCTTATTGTGTCCATGTTACTGTCCTCTTCCCTCCTCTTTTACTGTGGTATTTCCATCATGGGAAGATGCTGTACTTCCCATGAGCTTAGTCCAGCAGTTCATGAGAACTACCTGGTGTCCTGCTATCCATAGCCTCTAGCTGCGTTCATCAAGCAGGAGCTAGAAGGCCTGGCCATAGATCTGGACTCTGGGTGCTGTACAAGCGGAGCAAGAGTGGTATCAGGTGCCATCCCATCAGAACAGTAGCACTTTATATCCACTGTGCATTGAAGTAAATGTCTTCAGCAGGTGCACAGAAATGCCGAACTGGACTCTCTTGTCCAAGTATTGATGTCCCTTGTAACAATTCAATTTAGGATTCTGTATCCTTTACTCCGTACAAATTACAGGGCCTTTAGAAGTAAAGGGGCTTTGTCTAATAGGGAGTAAATATGGTCCAAACCATGTTAAAATGTCCTCTCTGTGGTTCAGATTTAAAATGTGACCTCCTCTATAACTGCATGAATTTAAGGTAGTAAGCCCTCTGGATTGTGAGTACTTTGTAAAAGAAAATACATCTCATTCATTCTGAGTAACAAAAAGTTCGCTTTTTTTTTTTTTTTTTGGGGGGGGCAGGTCCCTCAGAAAAGAGCAGGGTGTTTTATTCCCCTGCTGAGAGCTTCTGTGGTTCAGGAACTTGTATAGAGCAGCTGTGTGAGTGCCATCAGCTCATTCACAGTTGCAGACACAGGATAAGGCTGAATTGCTGCAGATATCCAAGAAAGACTAAAAAAGTGACGGCCAAGAATGCAAACAATAAGCTGGACCGTTTTGAGGGAGGAAAGGTAGTTTGGAGATTGAGACTAGCAGGCTCTCTCAGGTACTTCCTGACATTTTGGTAGACTGAGGGCAATGAGTTCATTTCTGCTTTAAACATGGGCAGAAAGCGAGCAGTAATAACACTTAGCACTTAGGTAGAGCTTTATATCTGCAAAGCACTTTACAAACCTTAATGTAAGAAGCATCTCAGTCCCTGGCAGTTAGTATGAGGAGACAACTGCCTCTGAGACTAGGTGGAGCTCCTGGTGACCATCTCAAGGGAGGTGGGAGTTGACTCAAAGCAAGGAAGGTGGATTCCCTCCTGTTTGAAAGTATTACTGTTTCAGTAGTGACCTGATTACATTTAATGGATGGCACTATTGCACTAGAAAGTCATTTCTGATGTAACTCCTTCATTTCCTGGCATATATGAGCCTGTGCATGGCTGTTTCCCTCCTCTGTGCCACTGGAACTGGATCTTGGGGGAATGTACCTACCATTCCACCTGATACCAGCTGTATCAGGAGACAGCCTGACATGCATTTTTTGCTCTGTTTCTGCTCTGGTTTTTAGGCTGCTTCTGAAAAGCCTGGAAATGCCTTCTGCTTGTGACCCATTTTGCCATAGACCAAGGCAGTAAAGGTGCAAAAGAGCCCTTGCAGTTAAGGTTCTTATTGCACCATATTATGCGTAGTCCCCATTTTCCACTGGTCTGTCCTGACAAACAGGGTCCCTTTCCAGTTGCTGCCCCTCACAACGTAAATCTGTGTTCTTTGCATTTCTGCTCTAAGTTGTCTTTCTGTGTGTCTTCATCCTCATAATTTCTGTGCTGTAGGAGCATTTGCACAAGCTGTTGTTTTATTTCATCCTGGGAGAGCGCACCTGCAAAGTTAAAAATAAAGGCTAAGACTGTAGCTACCTCTTATTCATACTGCTACTATTGCCTATTTTCTCTGCCCTTCTTCCACTGTAATGTGTCTTGGAAAACATGGAGCTTCTTCACTTTTCTTAACCACTTGGCTGCCAGTTCCTACTCTCAAGCTGTTTTGCAGCCACTTTGTGCCTTTTAATATTTAGACCTTCCCTTAATATTCCACTGGGATGTTCCATCCCACAGAGACCGTGCTGGAAGTGCACTTGTGCTACTCGACATGCTGGTCCTCAGCTACACAACCAAGAGTTCACTCAGTTCATTGGCATATCCTCAAATCGCGGTTTAGAGCTGCTGGATAAAGGAGGGAAACTGAGGGCTTCCTGGAGGGCAGAGACTGGACTCTGTGCACCTTTTATGCACCTTTGTGCATAGTAAGTGAAACCTTTTATACTGATGCAACTTGATCAAAGACTCTGGTGGGATTTTCTCTGTTCTGTCCCCAGGCGTCCAGGTAGGCAGGTGCTGGTTAACTGTGCAAGGATGGGATGTGGCAGTGGTCCTCACGTATTTGGTGGTGACATCAGCAGCAGACTATAGTGGAATGTAATCCTGAGGCCTTGGAACATTTGGGGCAATACAGGAGGCCCTGAAGTAGGTGTCTATTTAGCTACATTCCATCAGTTTAGTGAGCAAGAGCCTCTCGCTCATCCCTAAATGCCCTCACAACATGTGATGGATTTTATGTTGCTCTGTTTTTCATAGGCTGCGCTCTAAACATTTTGAGCGTGTCCAAAGTGGAAGAAAATATTCCCATTGGTAATTTTCTGGTATTAAGCCCTGAGCATGTACTGCTGGCTAACTTTCTTTTTGTTAGTTCTTCCATCTCAATAATATTGGTTTTGCTGTTGTTTTAATTGCAGCAGTGCCAAGCCCATAGATAGGATCCCGCTGCGCTGTGTGTTCAAATGCAGAACAGAAAGACATCTCTTCAATACCTAGTGTTCGTTCTCTTCTGTGGAGCTGTACTCACCATTTGAAAATGCGTTTTCTTCTGCAGCTACTACTCCTTGATCTTTCTTTATTTCTCTATTTCTGTCATGCAATCAGGAGCTACCTTATCTTCTTGGCTCCTACGTCCTAGGAGGATGGTCTTAGCCCATATGCCTGTCCACTGAACACAACTCTCTCCAATATCCTTCTGTTGACTCAAAACACAGCAGAATGTGTTTCCAGTCATTGTCTACCTTTCCTGAACTCATTTCACTTGGGAGCTGTTGCTGTCTGTGGCAGATGACGTCCTGAAAAGTCAAGAGTTTTTGGCACTGATACATTCTTAGCTGCAAGTGCTTTTTCTTCTCTTGTTTCTGGTTAGGATTTTCCATGTTCATTCACAGCTGCTGCATTTTTTTAAAGAACTTTATTCTTTAAAATGAACAGGAGTTATATGAGATATTTTACTCTGTACAGAGAAATGAGATGGCAAAGCTAGTTGTACATGTACATACAACAATCCACCAACTCCCATTTTTGTGCTTTTAGGATATTGAATTTCTTACTTTAGATTACACTAACAGCTGAAGATTCCAAACAAGAATGGGATTTAAAGCTGTCAGTGAACAGAGGAACATGAGAAGGAAGAAACCCAGGGAACAGCCAGGGGATGTGCTCCTTGGAGCTTCTTGTGCATGAGCTGACCTAGCGCCCTGCCTTGGTCCGTGTATCCTTTCTCTGCCAAAGGGAACAGGGTAGGGGGGAAATTGTGACAAGCACAGCAAACCAAACTGATGAGAGATTATTTTTCTGATTATCATCTCCAAATAAGTTCCTCGTCCCCTCAATTTCACTATGTGTTTGTAATAAGGGACTAATTAGAGCGGTGTTAAACCTCTCTGCTTTCAGCAGTTTTGTTTCTTTGTTGAGTCTTTCTGATTTGTTCCTGCTCTAGCTGCATGTTGTCCCACTCTCTGTGAAGCTTTTCCATGGTTTTGGCTATTTCTACTTCCCATTTTTAAATTCATTTTAATTCTTGATGTGTCCTGCTTTCAGACTAGGTGATGAGCTCTATAGATGTTTGTGAGCATCTTGCTGATTTGTAAAATGGCCTCTTATAATATATTCTTCATTCTTTTGGATATTTTCTTCATTTATGCTTTGTTTTTAATCTGTAGATGGGCAAAGACCAATGTTTCCATTGAAATGCCCACACAGCTACCCAACTTAATTTGAAGCTTAGAGCATAGGAGTGATGAAAATTGTTTCTTACAATGACCGTGTGTTGATCGCTGCTGAAATGCATTTGTTGTGTTTGCAGTTTGCCTTTTGCAGCCATCTCTCTATAGCGAAGCCTGCAAGTAGCTTCAGTCTTATTTGAAAGCACATGTCTTTATCATCTGCCAGTGTATTGACAATCTTATACCTGCCCCCTTTCCTAGAACATCTGTCACATCTTTCTGGGAGAAAAACGGGATATCTATCATCTATGCAAAATGTGCCTGGATTCTTGGGCAAGTTTTACAAGCTGGACAGATGTATTTCTAGAG
This sequence comes from Crypturellus tataupa, assembly GCA_034781795.1. Taxonomy (NCBI): domain Eukaryota; kingdom Metazoa; phylum Chordata; class Aves; order Tinamiformes; family Tinamidae; genus Crypturellus; species Crypturellus tataupa. The sequence goes on from JAWLRI010000795.1 coordinate 2,612,344, forward strand.
ATCATGAAATTCATTGGGGTATCTTAAAATTGAACTCATTTGCAAGCTACCTCCCTGTTTCTGCCAGTGAGTGAGTGTCTTATGCACACATAAGCACTGCATATACTTACAAATGCTGCCTGCTCTATCTAAGTCCAGCCTAACTATGACACTGGAAGGCATTCTAGGCTACTCTGTTTAATTCCCACAGTCAACAGAAGCATTTCTGTATCTGCCTTGGGAATCAGCTGAGCTGGAGATCTGCTAGATACTGAGTGTTCCCTGTGTGATTGTGCAGACCCACAGCTTGGATATTCTCTTCTCTTGGCAGCACGAGAACGTTCTGTCCGCAGCAGCTTTTCTCAGTTTGCAGCAAGGTTAGCAGTGGCATTCGATCTCCCCTTTTTTTTTTTTTTTTTTTTTAAGGATGATGCTTGTAACAACTGCCGGCGTTAAATCACACATGCCAGTAATTTCCTTATAAAGTGGCTTACAAGTCTCGAAATGCAATGCAGAAATACTGGCAGATATTTAACTTAACTTTTAGTCCCTAACAAACTTAGCAGCTTTGTTGTTTGCTAAAAAAGAGCCCTTCAGCCTTTTTTTTTTTTTTTTTTAATCTGTAGCCTTGCGTTTACATCTCTCTGCTCAGATAAGTGAAATCTCAGATTCTTTTTACTGAAGATCCTTCCATGCTGTCATATACTTGTTATCCCCTCTTTAAAAAAATTTTATCCCCTCTTGTTACGCCCCAACTGAAGCTGGATTTTTGCTGAAAGCTGTTACATAATTGTGCTGCTGCCAACACACTCGCAGAACTGTGAGCCTCTTCTTTCTAATCAGAAAAACCTAAGGTGAGTAAATATTTGTTGGCCAAATGCTCCCGTGTTGGAGCTCTGCAGCAACAGAAGTAATGAGTTACAAAAGTAAAGGGAAATGAAAGGAAAATGGGACGGTTGGAAATTAAGCAGCGGTCAGTTTTGCCCGGGCTGCTCTTTCAGATAGTCTGAGGGAACTTTCTGCTTTAAAGCACGTGAAACCGCTGCTTCACCCAGACTTTTTGCACATCCTTCTTAGCCACTGCTCAGTACTGAACTGCAGAACTGAATTTAGGGACGAACTACATCTCTTCTGCCAAGGTGCCCGCTCCGTGCTGCTCCCTCCTGGGTGAGGCTGTGATCGTGTTGCCCCCTGCTTGGAGGCAAACATTGCTCTTTCTCTCGCTCATCCCATCTGCAAGGGGAGAAGGGAAGAGAGAGGGGCTGGAACTGAGAGATAGGACTTAAGTCTGGGAGTTTTGGGCTCTGCAGTAAGGTAGTCATACAACTAATATTGTTGGAGAAGTATGAGAGAGGTGTGTGAAGTGGATATCAATATTAATTTACAGCCTTCTCCTCCTTGCCAGCTCCTCGGTGGGCTGTGTGCCTGCTCTGTTCCATTCAAGTGAGGATCCTCTTTGGAGTGAGCGGCTCCAGACTGTTTGCTTCAATCCAAGTTTTACAGTCTATCCCTGAGGGTGACAGCCTTCCTCACTGGGTATCATATCTGTGTGGGTAGACCTGGATACCTAGATCCTGCCAACTTTTAAACTCTGTGTCATTAGAATTAAAAAATATTTTTAGGAAGGAGATACTTCGTTGTGTAACAAAAACCCATGGTGTGGAGAGTGCTATGTTCTGCATGACAGCAAGACTACTGGCTTCCTCCTGTGAGAGAAATACTGCAAACTGACAAGCTGCTTTTGCACTTTCTTCTTCCCTCTACCCTGGGTTTCTGTTTTAGGTGTGAAAGTAGAAAGAGAAGAGAGACTTGCTGTGCTAAACTCTGGCTATTAGTGGACATACACGCTGAAAATTTGAAATAATGAGAGCGCAGTTCATCATTGCATCATAGGTACTGGCAGCCCTCAAAGGCAAGAGGAAGTGTATGTGCTTGCCTTCAAGGACTTTGCTGACTCTCTTATTGATTTTTTTTTTGTTTGCTTTTTGCTTGTTTTCTTCAGTTCGTATGGGTTGTGCCTTTGTTTTTCCATTGACTTGAGTCATCTGCTCAAGTTTTCTAGCTTCCTTTCCCACTTGTCCACATTCTTTTTCTTCTGGAGTCTGGGTGCAAGGAATGAGGTTTGGCAAAGGCTCATTCCAAGTTGTTCTTACTTTCAGGACCTCTGTCTCTGCCTCAGTTAGGCTTTGCCAGATTTTCTTTCTATCCCCTGCTCCTCAAAGTACCAATAGCGCTGTCTGACTTCTCAGACGTTGAAATGTCCAACTTCTCAGCAGGCTTTTTCATGCCTGCTCCACAGCTACCCGGCCCTCCCCTTGCAATCTCGAACCTGGTCTTGCTAAAGCAAGGCAGATTTATGTGCAGTAGGAAAGGAAGACTCTCCCACCCACGTGAAAGGAACTTGTCACATTCTAAACTGTTTCCTACAGTTTTAATGTAACGATAGTTCTCGGATTGGCTCTAGAATAGCTTCCAAAGGTAAACTCTCTTGTTAGGGAGTTGGGGCATTTTTGCTGTTGTCATTGCTGTGTTCGAGACTCCCATTGACTTCATCATTTCATCTCTTGCTTTGTTTCCCCCTTGCTGCAGTATTCCACCCACACCTCACATCCATGTGATAAGGGGACCTCGATTAGGCTACTCAGTTATTTCTGCAAAATAATTAGGCGTAGATCAGCACAAAATTGAGCCTTCGTTTTGGGGTTTTACTTAGACTCCACTGCCCTGCTGTCTGTCACAGGCTTTGTGCAGTTCTGATGCTACAAGGTCAGAGTAATGTGATGCATGGAGCAGTACCAAGATGAGGAGGGAACCATCCAAAGCGACGTGTACGTTACTCAGCGCTGGGACTTACTTAGTGGCACGTGCCTGTACAGTCTGTCTCGTCTTAATGCATTACCTTGGAAGGTGCTGTGCCTATCAAAATAATCTCATTTTTGTGAGTTTGTTAGACCACTACCACCCCACCTTCTTGGGTTTTAGCTCCTTTATCAGCATATCCACCCCCTCCATGGGGAAATGGCATCATTTGCAACTACCAAGGTGACAGCTTTCCAGCTCTGCCTCCACAAATGCTGCGACTGACAGTAGAGGGGATGTCCAGAGAATGGTCCCAAGTTCCTGTGCTACAACTAAACTGCATTGCTAGTGTCAGCGCAGGGGTTATTGGTAGTGAGTTGCATCTCGCCACCTGTGCGCGTGGGGCAGCAGGAGAGGAGCACTCTGCACTTTAAGACCCTTTGGTTTAGCTCAGCTGCCTGCTGCTGTGTCCGCCCTTTGCAGTCTCCTCTGCCATGTGCTTGTGCATGAGTAGAGACTGGAGAAGCTGGACAGTGCCTACGCTCTCTTTTTCCCTTCCCTTCCCCTTCCTCTTTCCCTTTTGCTTTCTTTTAAATTTTCTTTGTTGTCGTTCCTTCCTGCCAGCTGTTTTGGGGCTGGATGACCTCCAGGAGTCCCAGCTGCTGGATTTTGTTGGGGGGCTGCTCCCCATGGAATAGCTCCCTTGCCTCCCACACCTCTCTCTATCAGCAGACACTGATGCCTCTATACGAAAAGCCCTTTTGCCTGCCTCTGTCACCTATTTCACATCATGTGCTGGGGCAACTCAGATTAGGTAGCTATTAAATTCACCTTTTTTCACCCCAACTGTCTCTTTCTATCTAAAGCCTTTTGCATTTATGGGGAAAAAGAAATTCTGGAGAGCTCTGAGCTGTTCTGGCTGCTTCTCACAGGGCTTAGAGCACTTTCATATGCAATCAGTGGGGAAGCAACACAGGAACTTCTGTCCCCATGCTCAAGGTCACTGCCTTTCCCAGGAATGCTGTCTTCTGGAACCCTGCTCCGAGCTGCCCCAGCATGAAGACTCTAAGGAAACTCAAGCACTCTTCATGTGCCATTCTCATGTGACTTTTTGTACCTACATATGAAGATCTAAACTAATATTGCTGTAAAGAAAGATACAGATTAATATAGCATATTATATAAAGATATATGTATATAAAAATTTCTGTATATTGTATGGCACTGTGTATAAAATGGATGTAGAAGCATGACTGGTTGGTGTATGTGACTGTTCCCAAGCCTGAACTGGAGAATGGTAGTAATGTGATTTGCCTGAGGATACGTCCTAAAAGACTGTGTGTGTTTGAAAGTTGTAAGAAGCTGCATTGGACTTTGACAAGGAAAATGCTTATGGTGCTTCATCTCTGCAGCTGTCTGAAGGGCTCTGTGGAGCAATTCAGGTGCTACAGGAGGCTGCTTGTCACCTCTCTAGCCCTGGCTGGTCTGGATCCCAACCTGCCATGGATTGGGAGAAAAGCTCTGGGGAACATCGCTGGCTCTTGAAACTAGCTTCACGCTTGTAAGCATCGCCCCATGAAACCAAGTGTGCAGATGGCAAAGAACTCGGCTTGTAGTGATCTGCAACCTCTTCTTCTTTGGTAAAGAAGAGAGATAGAAAGAAACTTGGCACTTGTAGCTATCAGCTTTTTGAATTCAACATGCCACGTGAGAAGAATGGCCTCAATGCAAGGGTGGTGGTTAAGAGGGATCTTTAGGAAAGTTATAGGGAGAGGAAAGGGACTGCATGCAAGTAAGAATAGTGTAGGAATTCTACCACGTGGAGGAAAAATGACACTGAGATCCATCTGTGAAGAAGAAAGTGAGTCCAAATCGGTGAGCAGAATTTCACAGAACTCTGGCAGTAAGTACTCCTCAGAGCAATGCACGCTTCTTAGTGTAGATTTGTAAAGCAGATTATGAACATTTGGTGGTGTTTATGCACCAAACTGTTGTTCGTGCACTGAAGGAAAAATACAGCTTTCCCCCTTCCATAATATGGTTCCTACAATAACCTGGCGACCTGGGCAGAAGGTCAAGGAGAGTAAGGGGGCGAGCCGGTGGATTGGGTTAGTGAAAGGTACAGGTATTTTCTGACCAGCTGCCAGGAATACGGGCAGGGAAGAGGGATACCTGGAGAGGATAGTCCTGGTAATGGCTGCATGGATTAGTGTTTTTTTTTTTTTTTTTTTTTTTTAAAGGGTTGCTCCTGAACAAACTTAGCTCTGACATGGAATTAAGAGCTACAAAGTGACTGAACTACTGAGTCCCTACAAAAACGTCTAGAAAAAGTGCTAGTCTCTATAAATGCTTGTCTGATGCTTTGGGGATTATTAGTCCTCTCTTTTCCCCTACCTCCCTGTAACCATATCAGTTAGTCTGCTAAAAGGCTGTTACTTCTTCTATAAACACTTCTCAAGCTAAAAAGAAAACAGCAACAAATCTCTGGATATTACCTCTGTATAAACATAAAATAATCCATGCTTAGGACTGTGATGGTTTTAATAGAATTACGAAGGTGAGAGTATAGGAATGTGTACGTAGCAGGCATTTTGGATGCTGCTTTTAAAGCCTCTTTTGCTACTAAGGGCCTTAGCTAATGAATGTAGCTAGGGAAGCAGCTGCCATTTCCAGGAACGGTGTTTGACCTGTTGGTGGCCACAGGAGATTTTTATAGTTTACTAAGGAACGTATTTTTTTTCAACCTGTTATCTCTAAAACATGCAGACCTGCATGAAAACAGTTTATAAAAACAATTTGCAAGCCAGGCCACTGCATTCCCAAACAAAGTATGTGAAAACTAATAGTAATAGTAACATATGGGTAGCTAAAGGTGTCACAATTACGTGTAAATGCAAACTGATTCCTCAGGGTTTTTCTTTTTTCTTATTTTTCTTTTATTTTCAAGAATGCTAAGCAGTCATTCAGTTAAAAAAAAAAAAGAAGAAAAAGAAAAGGTTGTGAAATGAGAACTTAGAGGTAACTGTACAGAGATTATACTCTAAAAAATAATGTCAAGAAAGGTCAACAGTTATTTACTTGGAGTTAGAAAAGGTGTTGATTTGGTTAGTTCTATTACCCCAAATTTTACTTAACCAAGTGATCTGTCCTGAGAACACTGTTGAGCTCAAGGGAAATAAAAACAATTTACAAATGGAAAGGGCTTTTATCTGAGCAATATCTCTAGCTCTCTGTGATTTGATAAAGGTTTATTTGGTTTCCACTAATGGTACAGTAGGAAAAAAATAAGGGGGGGAATATGTTGTTTGGAATTGGTGAGTAACTCTGCTTAGGTTTACAGGGGCAAATTAATGCAGAGAGGTGAGGAGTTGGTGCTGGCTGTTGTATTTGCTGGTGTTGCAGAAGTGCCTGTACGCTCTGGTTTGCATGGCCCGGCTCTGCAGCAGAGGGAGCTGTGCCCGTGTTGTAGCTGCTGCTGCTTGTGCCCGCTGCAGCTCGGCAGCCCTTCCCTGGGCTGGTTTAGCTGAGCACCCTGCGATATTCCGGCTGTCTGCCCGCTCCTGCTGCCTGCTCTGCAGCTGCCAAGTACAGGCTGGGGAGTAGCAATAATGCATGGAGTAACTGCTCAGCAGCGTAGGATGGGATGCCCTGGGGTCTTGCTGCTGGAAGGTCTCATGTGTGCTGTGAACTGGCACAAGCTTCTGTGGAGAAGAACCTGAGAAATAAATGCAGCAGCAGCATGAAAGAATCATGTGCCTGGCTCTCCGGACAGCCCCTTTCACTGAGAGCACTGATAACCACAAAGGTGGCTGAGCCTCTTCTGCTGATCAGAAGTCACAGGGGTTTAGCAGAGCTGAACAGCACTTTTCTGTGTTCTGGTTGTTGTGAATCCCAGAACTGCTGGTTTGAATCTCCGCGCTGCTGTGCCCAAGAAGGGAAGCATGTTCCCTTGCAGGCGATCTTGCCCTTATTCTTCTGTAAGTCAGTGATGGTGCTTTCTCCATCTTGGGAACCAGCCTCTTGCAGTTAATGAATAACCCGCCAGCGGTTTATCAGCGTGGCTCTTTAGCCAAGGAGAGATAACAGAATGAGCTCACAGGAGGCTGCTTCCGCCTCCAGCAGTGTGGGAGCCACCTTGGGTGTCTCCAGCGCTTTGGGGAAGGATGGGATTGCATCCTCCGCTGTCTTCTCCCTGTCCAGGGGCTCATACTTAGTCTCAGGGTGAGCAAGTTCACAACCAAAGCAGGCCCTTCTCCAGAAAAGCTCCGTAAGAACAGGCCAGCCTGGCCTGAAAATGCTTGGCCTGCCTGATCTGTCCGTATTGGCCCTTGTGGTGTTGTGTGTGGAGTCAGAAGGCTTGTGCGAGGGGCACATAACATGCAATTCTTTTTTCATTTTGTGTTGTTGAAGCCGAGGAAGAAAATCCCAGCAAGGAGCTGCCCGGACTCCTAGTTTGCCTCAAAATGGGCCGGATTTGCCTGCAGCAGCAGTGAGAGGCAGCCCAAGCAAGCAGCGTTTTTGCTTAGGTGACTGCACGACGCCTGTTACGAAATACCTGCGTTCTTTTCAGCTAGGTCTCCAAAATAACCGCACTTGCTGAGGAGGGGAAGAACTGCAGCGGTGTTTGAGGCGAGGAGATGGTCCAAAAGAAAGAGGAAAGCTTTCGGGCAGCCTAGTGAGAGAGACCCATAGGGAGAATGAGGAAGGTGCACATCAGGGCCAGGGAAAGAATGAGGAGAAAAGAGTCCAAAAGGAGAGAATATTTGTATGAATGCAAGGTACAAGCCCTGATTCTTCATTTGGCTTGTATTTACCCTTACTAAAGCCAGTTATATCCTCATTGGTTATCACAGAAGGGAAGACTGTGTGTGAATGAGGAATGTTAGTGTAGAAAGTTGACTGGATCCTCTTGCCAAGCCTTCATCTGTAGTTCCCTTGTTGTCCAGACAGGGAGGGATGCACAGGCAATGTGGTGGGACAGATCTTGCAACAGGATAAACCCAAAATATCTCTGTCCCCAGCAGCAGGTGCCCACTTGAGTCTAGATATGGAGATAATTTGCTTCCTCATTCAGGGTCTCTTGGCTAGGCAGGCTGTTCCCAGAATGCAGGAAGAGAACGATCTAGGATGTACCTTACACACCGGTGATAACAGTATCAGTGAGTTGAAGCTAACAAGGCCAATGACCTAGGAGTGAATGACAGTCTCCTTTATATTGCCCTGATGTTACCTTTTCCCAGTCCCCTCACATTTCCCTCTGCTTTTAGTATCCTGTGATTAAGCTCAATCACAAGAATAGGAGGAAGAGAAGTTTCACAGCAAAATGCAGTAATGAGAAACAGGACACAGGGCTTCTCCCTGCCCTGCTATTCCCATTTCAACAGAGATTTCCCAAATATCCCTTCACACTTCCAGGCAGTTGTCTCCCTTCTGAGCCATGCAAGTATGCGTTGCTCCTCCTGCCTGAGACTGTCAAGTGCGGTAGGAATCACTGGGATGACTCTGGTATCTGAAACCCTTTCCGTAATGTCTTGTTAACCACCTTATGGACCACACATGCTCCCTGCTAACAGTTGTGTTGTATTGCAGCTGCAATGTCTCATTACAGCTACCATCGTATTATTAAGCCTGATTTCTATTCTCACCTGTCTTCTACTATTGATAACAAAAAATAATCCACTTTTCAGTGATAGTGATCAAAGAGATTCTACTTCAGTCCTTGGCTACAAGCCTCAAGCTGCTGCATCCAGGCTTGGTAAAATTTCCAAATAGTTTCTGTTCGTTATCCTAGCATCCTACCTGCTTGCATGTCACTACTGTATACGCATTACTTGACTGCATTTCAGCTGCAAATTGGTCAAATTTGTTAAAGTATCTTATTTCTCCCCTGCGAAGGTTAAATTTAGTAGCAAGTTAGGCTTGATATATTCACCATAAAATTCAACCTAACATACTCTATTACTCGTTATTTTCAGAACTAGGAAATGCAACCGAGGTAAGAGTGTCCTTCCTCTGTATAAATGACATAGACCTTGCTAAATACATGCATGGTCTATACATTTGTTTGTGGCATGACCTAATCGGTCTGTGATGATTTGTGTTGGCTTGTGAGTGTTGCCCTCTGCTTGGTGGAGCTGGAGCTGCAGGTGCTGCTGTGAGCATGTGAATGGCTGAGTTGGTTTAGAACCCATGTCCAAGGCTGACTTTGGAAAGCAGAGCCCCCAGGTCTGCAAGTTCTTGCCGTCCAACAGGCAGCGCTCACCTAACCATTGACTACCCAGTGTCATTGACTGCATTCCCGTGGAGTTACTCATATAAACTTTACTCTTCACTTGTAGGTTTTTGATCCCTGTGGGTTCATGCTGAGTTCAATGGCAGGCTCAGTGGAGCACTGTCACACGAGATGAGGCCATCAGCTCTTCCAGGGAAGTCAGGTGGGGTCAAGGAAAGAAGCTTCTCCTTTGGAGCCCTGTGTAGCAGAATAATGGGCCATATGTAAGTTCTGCCCTTGAGCAGAATATATATGCTCTGGGAATGAGCTGACTCCAAACTCTGGAATTGGCATAAGCTGAGTAGAGCACCGATGAGGCTGCATGGATCATCCCCAAATAAATTCCTTACACAGCAACCACTTTTTCCAGTAACCCTGCGTTATCATACATGGTCACTACCTTGGCAGCTCCTTCAGGAGACAGGTTACTTTTCCTGTCATCTTGCATACTCCCCCAGGTCAGGAAACAAATCTGGTCTCCATAAGGATGGCTGTGAGGTTACACTTAGGATAAAACGCTTAGGAAGTCCAAAAACTCTTACTGCAGCTTGCAAAAATACCAGAATGATTGTCAACTCCTAGGACACTCCTGTGGCTCCAAAGCCGTCAAAACCCTGGAGAGCTAAGGAGCTTGGTTACCTATATGATTCACATATTCCAAGTGAAAGTTTCAGTACATCGTATTTAATAGAAGGTAAGATCTATACATACTGTATTATCTAGTTAGATACCCCTAGAGAGATCTTTTCTATTGCATCCAGGAAGATTCAAGCCCATGTTTGCATTTTTTCCTTGCAGAAATGAGCTACTCCAACTACTGCGAATGCTTCCCTTCCTGCACTTGTCCTTCTTCGTACTGCCGTGTGTGAGGACCTGTGTCCCTTACTGGTTGTGATGTTTTCAGTGAGTTCACCCCTGCATAGTTGTCCCAGAAAGGCAGCAGTTTTGCGGGTGGTGGAATAAATCCATCCTGGTTCTGGATCCTCCCTGGTGTGATGCTCAGGCAGTTTGTCCTGCAATGGGGAGTGCTCGGTGCCTGGTAGAGGTGAAGTTGACCCGTGACTCCTGCCTTCAGGAGACAGTGATCATCTTGTCCTTCCCTCTAAACTATTTTCACAAACCTTTGAGGAACTGAATTTCTGAAAAGTGTCTTTCAGATGCCTGCCCCTCTGTTAAGTGTGGATGAGGCTGACTACAGCAGCCTGAAGTTTGATACTGAGGCACAGCTGCACACACAGTGTGATTTTGTAAGCATCATTTCCTAAAGAAACCAAATGGAAAACAAAGAATAAGGAATTAAGATCGCTGATGTAAAACTACCTTTGATATGGGCACTTAGAGCCTAGTGGCACCTTGTTTTTTTACAACAGTGAAATTCAGCTAAATCATAATTTCTAGTCACCTTAATGGGCTGAGGATCAAAAACTAAACTGATATATGCTTAAGATGCCTAATAAATATATATTTGAACACTAGGAAAATATAACCTGTACAAACTATTTATACAAGATATTCAGTATTCCAGGATCTCCAAAAACTAATAAGCAGCCTGTTTGTCATCTCAGTGCAGTCACACTGGGAGCAATCTTTTGACCCAAGCGCTCAGCTGAATCTCATGTTAGCCACATTAATGAGTCGTTTTGTTTGAAATGTGATGAATTGTACTTGTGTGCGCCCAGATGCATGGATAGCAGGTCCCTGTCAGAGTAACATCAGCTCTTTTTCCCATTGCCCATTTTCAGTAACTCTCACAATCCAGACTCCCTTGTAGGTAAAAGTAAATCCCAGGAGACTCTCTGTGGTGCCTATGTCTGTATTGCTTAGTTTGGTAGATCTAGTTCCTCTTGCGCAGCTTGAAATAAGGGTAGCTGTTCTGGGGGTACCCCTTAGGGTGCCGCATCCAACTCCCAGGTACCAAAATCCCAGTTTTGGTCCACAGAGCAGGGACTGGGATGTGCGTCGACAGCCAGTGCCCAGGAGGGAAGATAAAAAGGCACCAAAATGTCTCACAACTGTGTCTGAAAACTGTGCCTGAGGGGCTGTGGTTTGGAGGTGGGGGAAATGGTTCCATTTTTTTGTTGTTGTTTGATACCGGACTTTGAAATCTAGCCCTGGAGGGAGCAGCATCCACACCTTCCATGAGTAATATCCCTCCACCCCCTTCTGCGCTCCCACTGCCAACCAACCGCACGGCGTAGAGAGAGCAGTGTTTACAGAGAGCGTGACCCGGAGGAAAGGAGGAAGGGAGCGTGTGTGTGCCAGCGGGAGAGGCAGAGACTCGGGAAGTGGGGAGGACGTGGTCACAAAAAGAGAGGCAGGGAGAAGGGCAGGCGGGAGATGGCAGCAAGAAAAGGAGAGAAAATAGTGCACTGTGATGGGGACTGAGCTCCTGTTCCCTGGAATTGTTTTCTCTGCAACTCAAAAGTTGTAACTCGGACTCTGCAACTCCAAGTGATGCCACTTAATTTCTTGGTGTTTAGATCTCCCCGGTATCTCTTGGGGATTATAGAGCTCTAACTCTGTAGTGCCTGAGTTGCAATGGTTTCAATAGGGGACCAAATGTTCTCTTTCTGCCCAAAAGGCATGCAAGTGGGTGCATACCTCATGCCCATCAGGAGTGTATGCCCAGTCAATGCTTTTCCTTAAATGGATCAAGAAGTGGAAACAGCAGCTCTTTGGGACAGAGATCTGAGCTGGGTGCTTTAAGACAAACGTGTGTTAAGAAATGTAAGGTGAAAGGGACAAAAGTCATGCTTGATTCAGATGCTGGGGAAAGAACGGAGACGGTAAACCCACCCTAGGGAGGAAACTTGTTCCAAGGACACTGGCTGGGGATCAGGAAACATGGCACGGGTTTCACAGGCTGCTTGCTTGGATTTGGACAAATGCAGGCAGCCGACCTGATCCTTCTAAGAGCAAAGTGGGGATACTTCTTTAGAGGAAAATTTGTTAGCAGTTATGAAATGCCTGATGCCATGGTAAAGGTTATCATACGTGTACACAGACAGAACCATTTCAAGCCTACATGTTTGCTGCTGGGATACCACGTTGATGTGCTAGGTACATATACTCAACCAGCCTAGTGCTGTTGCCTAAACACAAGTTATTTGTTGGCCTGTTACAGGATGTTTTGGGGAAGAACCAAAGAGGAGGAGAATAGGGGATCGAGTTTGGGGAAGAAGGAATGGGGGAAAATAGAGCAAAAGGGGCATAAAAGGGTCAGTCACTTGTAAACAGGTTGCTGGCCAATATGCTCCTCTGGCCCTGTGCCTTCTTATCAGATTCCTTTTCTGTTTTCCTGTGTAAAAAACTCTTTCCTGTGTGCATGTGTGTCTAAGTGCCAGCATCGAGAGTCTAGAATTAGACCACTGGTTAGAAGCTACTGGTGGGACTATGGGAATACCAACCGACCGCTGGAGAGCATAGGGTATTTGAGACCCTTCTGTGTGTCTGTGTGCTGGTCTCAGTGGGATTTGGCTACTGGAAGGACCAGGGGATTCCTGGCCATCCGTTAGAGAGACCACAGAGTTTGTCTCGGAGGGTCGGCTGAGGCCTGAAAGTGCGTGTGGGGGGATGGAGGGCAAGCCATGGGGTAGCCTGTAGCAGCCAGGTGTGGGCAAGTGGGGCTGCAGGGGCTCAACTGGGGTGAGGGAGACTGAGGATACAAGGACTAGCTACCAGGAGGACTATGTGTGGCTAAACCTAGTTGCCAGGGGGATCTACATTGCACCTAAGTGTATACACAGTCCCACTCACAGACCTTCCTCCTGATCAGCCAGAGAGGGAAACAGGATGGGGTCATTGGCGCAGTTTTTTGTGAGTACTGAGTATGTTTGTCTGTATTGATATGTGGGGCCAGTCACGTATATACATGTTGTACATGTGTGCTCCTGTGTGTGTGAACGGACAGCACAAGCCCAGCCTCGCTCATGATTGGACCTGGGGCATGGGAATGCAATGCAGCAGCCAAATCAGGTTGACATCCACTCTCCTAACAAGTATCTTCAGATGCTTTACGTCCCCAGAACACCAGAGTATCTTATGTTTCCTCCCGTGACTTTAAGAATGGCTTCAAATTCTCTAGTATCTCCTGACCAACCTTGCTGGACTGGCAAGAGAGCCTTTTCTGTGGGTAATCACAGAATCATGGAAGGGCTGAGATTGGAAGGGACTTGTGGAGATCAGCTAGTCCATCCCCCCTGCACAAGAGCACACAGCGCAGGATGGGGTCTGGGTGGGTTTTGAAGATCTCCAGAGAAGGAAACCTCACAGCCTCTCTGGGCAACATGTTCCAGTGCGCTGTCACCTTCACAGTCAGGAAATTCTTCAAATTTTCTGCATTTCCATTTGTGGCCGTTGCCTCTTGTCTGCACTGGCCACCACCGAAAATAGTCCGGCCCCATCCTCTTGACACCCTCCTTCAGATATTTGTACACACTGATAAGATCCCCCCTCAGCCTTCTTTAGGCTAAACAGACCCAGATCTCTCAGCCTGTGCTCATAGGAGAGATGCTCAAGTTTCCTGATCATCCTCGTGGCCCTCTCTCCAGTAGCTCCATGTCCTTGTGCTGGGGAGCCCAGAACTGGACACAGTGCTCCAGGTGTGGCCTCACCAGGGCTGAGTAGAGGGGCAGGATCCCCTCCCTCGACCTGCTGGCAACACTCCTCTTAATGCAGCCCAGGATCCCATTTGTCGTCTTTCAGAAATTATTCCTGGGCCATGGACCTCATGTTTCATATGATGACCTTGTGGCATAGACCATAGATATGCGATTTTGTTTATCCTGCTCCCCCATGGTATGTGCTTAGAATATTTATGAAAAGGATAATTTGTGTGGGGGGGGGGGGTTTGTAACCATCCTCTGCAACTGTTCAAACAACCAATGATTTACTCCCAAGCGCTATTTCTTGTCCTGCTAGCAGGGTATACGTTCTGCTAGCACCCACTTTGGGGTGGAAAGTGGAGGGCTTGCACCTTAGGGATGGGGAATCCTAGCCAAAGAATTCTGCATATTTTCCAGAGTTATAAATCCAAGATAGATCGGTCTCCGAGTCGTTGTTCTAAAAAATTTTTATGGTCTTTTACCCAGCGTTTGGATCCAATGCCGTAGCAGGCTGGAGTTTGTTCTTGTATCAGTGTGGCCTGTTTACAGGTTCTTTTAAGTGCTTTGGCAGTCACCAGTGAAGTGACCCAGAATAGTCCTGGCCTTACCATGGCAATTCCCTCTGCCTTCCTTCTCCATCTCTCTCCTGCCATTCCGTTAAATTGTTAGTTTCCCCCAGCTCATCACGCTGTCGATTCCCGACATTCCAGGCCTCCCAGAATTTGCCTCTTACCTCCTATGGGGCGAGGAAGGGAGGAGTGGCGTGGCCCGAGCAGAGGGGAGTGGAAAGACGCATGAGAGATGCACTGTAGACTTCAGGGCACAAGGATAAGACAGGTAGAAAAGACAATGAAAAGGGGCAGAATTTGAACTGCACAAGATGTCTTTCTAAGGGGCCTCTTTTGAAAACCCTCAGTTACAGCGAGGAGTACGTTACGGTATGTGTAACGACTCTGTGAATATAGGAGGTCAGATCTGATCCTAATAAAACAAGTTCCCCAGATGTCTGGGCGTACTCAAGGGGAGGAGAGAAACGCAGTCCTCAGAGTTAGCCCTGGTTATGTTTGGATTCTGCTCTGCTCACTGGTTAGGTTTGGGAGAATTTAGCTCTGGTAGAAGGGCCTAATATCTAACAAAGACAAAGGAACCGACCGGGTTTAGATCAGGGTTAGCGCTCCAGCTCCACAGCTGAAATAAATCTCGGCAGAGAAATGTTTTGCTTCCTTCCCTTGCAGCTCCCGTCTGAAGCTGGGGGGTTGGGGAAGATGAGTGTGTGTGTATGTAATATATGTATGTGCAGGAACGAAGGGTGTGGGGTAACAGAGAATAACAATTGTCTTAATAGAAAGAGAGTGAGGGAGAGAGAGAGGAGCAAAAAAAGGCTGTTAAGCTCTTTCTTTCCAACCCTGAAATAATAGACCTATTACTATCCCAAACATCAGCCCCCTCCTCTCTCTCCGTTCCCCTCCTAGAGAAGAATTGGTCACTGCACAGCTGTGTGAGAGAGAAAAATATATTTATATATATAAGAGAATCTGCCCTTCTGAATTGGTTTGTGGAGATGGACAAAACCTCATTGTGCGCTTTATCTGCCCAGAAGAGAATGGCCCCACAGTCTTGGGCTGGCAGGGGCCCTGAGTTTGGTTAACTGTGGTGAGATAACTGTAACTTCATTTAGATACTGTACTGTTTTTTTTTTTTTTTTTTTAAGGCATTATTATTGATTGTGGCCACATCTGGGGAAGGAAGCACAACTGTCTGTCCTCCCCCCCACCCCCGGCCTCTGGAGTTTTTTTTTTTTTTTTTTTTTTTCTCCTCCTATATCCCCACATTGGGGCTTTTGCATCTCCCTGGGGGAAGAGCTAGGAGCAAGAGGAACCACGGAATGCCGAACCCTTATGAAGCATCATCCCCCTGCCTGTGTGACTCCCTCTATGTGCAAACTCCAACCCAGCTGCATGCACGGCCCCCTTCATGCCCTGATCCCCTGCAAGCGCAACCCAGCTAACGGAGCAACACCTCCCCCTCACCACATACATGCACAGTTCTGCATCTGCAAACGCCTGCATGCACGGCCCTCCCACTTCCCCTAACATGCACAGCTCCTCTGCATGCACACACGCCTCTGCATTCACAAATCCCCTTTTTGTGCACCCTGCCTGCATGTGCAGCACTGTTGCAGCGTGTACACCCTCCACGTGTGCAAACCTCCTGGAATGCACAACAGAGCCAAACCAACCTTATACAGCCCCACTATATGCACAGAGCCATGCATACCAGTCCCAAGGAGGTAGCTTTCAGCCCCCTGAGTCATTGCAAAAAGTCCCAATGGGGTTAGACTTAAAAAAAAACTTGAAGGCACAACGGCTTAACATCTGCAGAGGCATGTGGCAACCTCCCCTGCTCGGCAGGATGAGGCTTCATTGCATGGAGCAGTCCACTGGCAATGTTTACAGCAGCAACACAGGTTCAGTAAGTCCCAGAGCAATAGCAAAGGCCTCCCACAAATTAGCTGTGCTGAGGGCACAGGGGGAGGGAGCTTGAGAAGCTGCTTGTCGAACAGCTTGTCGAGAAGCCTGGGAATGGAGGAGACGACTGGTGAGCCAGCAAGAAACACTCAGGTCTGACAAACTCTCTATGCCACGGATGGGCAAGAAACACTCAGGTTTGACAAACTCTATGCCACAGATGGGCATAATTCCGCAGAATCAGCATTTTCCTGCAAATACGTCTGTCAGAAGAAATTCCAGCTCTTTTCTTGCTGGAGTGCACTCAAGAGTCCTCTACTCAGAAAACAATTCTGTGCTTTCAACCCGTCCGCCTCCCTGGTCTCTCCTGCGGCTCATTTTATTTGTCATTGCCAGTTATTCTAGCAGGAACTGGCTGTATTTCTGCGGTCTAACGTCTCCATGAATGCGCTGCTGGGACTGTTTGGCTTTTCTGGTTTGTAAATCAGATACTCAAAATTTGGGAAGTTTCAGCCCCGCAGCAGCCTGAGTAACTGTAACTCAGGCTCTCGGTGCAGCGTCATCCTGGTGCACTCACAAGACCCCTGCGTCATCCAGAGTCCAAAGACCAAATTCAGGTAGTCTGTAACAGTCAGTCTAGCATTTTCTAGACAATAAGTGACCAGCCTCACAGCATATCTCTTAGTTTTGCTGTGTATCATCTGAGATTTAATTTCTGGGAATTGGGAAAGAATAGCACATTCCATCAGCTCTTATGTCATGTCAGGGTCTTGTACCCTTTCTCTGTACCCAAGAAAAGTGTGGATAGGCTTTCTGGTTTTCTCCTTCATAAACTCTCCAGGAAAGAAGAAAATGGACCTAAGAGTGACAGGACACAACCCAGTCAATCTGGAGAACTGCTGGCTCAGCAGGGGCAGCTTAACTATGGGATGATACAACCAGAACAACTGGACGGACAAACCAGGGACCACTTCTCTACAGGGGAATGTAGAGAGGAAGGTGAGGGCTCCAGGTGAGGAAGCCCTTCAGAAATGTTCACCAGGCAAGACTCGCATCTCTCGCCTCCTTACCAAAGCTACGTTGTGGTGGAGCAGATTGCAAAATTCAGTGCAGTAACCTGCAGCAAAATGCTGTGTTGCATGATCCAGACTTTGCTTGCAGGTCTGAGCACCTGTAGCTATTGGAGTGGGCTTCCTTGCTGTCTACAGTTCCAAATAAAACACTGTCCTCCATCTCATCGATGGGCTGATCTCTGCGGTAACCCATGGGGACGCATCTGAGCTACTTCACAATTAGCCACTGAGGTTCCTAAAAATGTGGGTGCATAATCAGGCATATCCTTGGGCTGCAGTATATGCTGGAAAAGGACCTTCATTTGCTTATGTAAAGCACAGCCTGCAGTCACAGTCAAATTTATTAACTTTATTTTTTTGGTTTATTTTTATTTTTAGTGTCAATTTTGCGGGTTTATTTTGATTTTTCCCATAGCCGTTAATATGAAGGTGGTTTGCTGGCTGGGGCATGCTCATTCTGCACAGGAGAAGCCAATACTTTCACACCTCCTCGCTTCCAAAGTCTGCATGACTCACCTTCTATCTTGTTTATTTAGTCTTTTGACAGAATTGTGAAACTGAAAAGTTAAGCTCTAATTAACCTGATCTCCCCAGTTTGCTCTAGGATGATGTCCTCTGGCATTGTAAACTCCCCTATAAGGGCCCATGGGGTCAGTTCTGAGTGCACCCATAGGCCTTAATTGCCTTGACCAGCCTCACTTCAGATCTGCCTCCAGACCTTCTGCGCACTAACTCAGGAGTCTTAAGCCTTTCATTACCTTTAGAAAGCCTTTAGTCCTTTCCTGGGCTATACCACTATGCTCTACATGTGTTTACCTCCAACAGACCCCAGGATGGACTTTGAACCCACACTGTAGTTAGTTTCATTTCTGTTTCTGGTCTTAGCTCCTGGATGGTTGCTGGACTCACATAGTGGTCTTGTCTGGGTCTACTTGTCTGGGTCTACTTGTCTGGGTCTGCTGGATGGCCCTTGGATATATACTGTGCGTGTGCCTATCTCCCGAGTGAACTTTAGACCCACATTGTAGCCTTGTTTCCAGTCCTATGTCTGGCCTTTTCTTTACTATATTCTGAATCATTCTGGGTAGGATTTTGTGCCAGGGTTGTCTCTTCTCCCCTGCAACAGGGACCTCATCTCCAGGTTGCTTGAGATGGGGAGGAGGGATCCCAGTCTCTTCCCGCTCCTTCCACCAAAAATAGTTTCTCGCAAACAAGAAATTCAGGAGACCCCAGAAAAAAAGAAGCATGCGGAAGCTGTTAGACAAGGTGCTGGATTTGTGGATGTTTGTAATGGAAGTATTGTGTGGTAAGATTTAAATGAGAATGGAGGTCTGCATGTATGTGAAAGCGCCTAGAAGAAACAGCAGCCCAAGAGTTGAAAAGAAAGGCAAGTGTTAATTGCTCTGGAACACCTGTTTGTAATTGCATTCAAATCCAAAGGAAGAACAAAGTGACCTAAGATAAGCACTCGAGAAGATAAGAACAGATAAGGAAAAAAATAAAAGGAACTGTAAAATGCAGGGAATTTGTTTAAGAGGGGCAAATTAAGGGGGGGAAGAGCATAACAGCATTCCTCTCTGTAAAAGGCCAGACTGAAATCAGTTTGTTATTCTTTACTGTGAATAACTCCAGATGGATAATGAGGGCTGCATAGCAGGAGTCCCTTGTCCATGTCTCACACACAAGTGACACTGGCCAGATCACCTGGGCACACACGTCTTGGTGCACTGATTAAATTAACTCTGCAAGAACAAGTATGGGAGGGCAAAATCAGCTAGCTTGGAGATTTGGAATAATAAAACCACTTCGGCTAGCTTGGAGATTTGGAGTAATAAAATCACTTTTGTCCTCCAGAAGATATTGCATTAAGTTTTATGGCACTCATTTTCTCCAGACTGGAGAAGGGATTTTCTTGTTCCCAGGGGTAGAATATGCATGTTATTTAATTGCAGATTAACATCTAACGCTTCAGCAGGCCTTGGAGTCAGGGGCTGGTCCCATATGAACTATTGTGAGCACTGAGCATGAAGTCAGCATCTGCTTCCTGGACCAGGTAAATAAAATCGAAAACTTTGTCACCTCCCTGTGTGACAGCACGTTGCTTGATGTTAAGAGATTTTCCTAGCTGAAAAGTCAGCTGCAGAGGGTAATAACATATGACATAGGTGTCATGCAGAACTGACTCGCCTGCTCCGTATATCTATTGCTTATGCTGGTTGATTGAGATCCTGGGAACCCAAGACTCATTTTAGGGAATGAAAATCCTTTGGAGTGAGACCCCTACAAAATGTCAATGGACCATCTTTGGTTCACATCTGATGATAAGTATCTTTGCATAAAGAAAAACTAGGCTTTGCTTTACCATTATGCAGCACAGCTCAACACAGTTACGTTGTAATGAAGGGAATCAGCAGCCACAACAGGTACATGGGAATGACAGAAAGGAGAGC
Source organism: Crypturellus tataupa (assembly GCA_034781795.1). Classification (NCBI taxonomy): domain Eukaryota; kingdom Metazoa; phylum Chordata; class Aves; order Tinamiformes; family Tinamidae; genus Crypturellus; species Crypturellus tataupa. The sequence continues at coordinate 2,631,988 of JAWLRI010000795.1, forward strand.
TAGAGGGGACCAAGAGCAGCAGCAGAGTTTGTTCTACAGCCCTCATAAAAAAAAAACAGTCAGATGTTGAGGAAGATCTTTTTCTGTCATACCTTAATGCATCTTGATATTTATCTTGAACCTTGAGGTTGAAGGACCTAGACGGCTGCTGGATGCAGCTTGTTAACTCCAGCTCTTTACCATCCCTTAGATGTTAGGAAACCTTTCTGATCCTACCTAAAAGCCTCCTTACTGCTATGTGAAGCCAACAAGAAAAAAGGAAGGAGAATACATCAGCCCAGACTTTTCTGCTGGAGAAGGGACTGGAAGGATCACATCTCATCACATGCCAATTTGCAGTTTCTAGTGTGATGTATGCAATTTTTCAATGGACTGAAAAGTTCAAACAAAGCTTTTCCTTCCTCCTACCCAAGTTTGACATATCTTGTGATGTTGTGTGACACCCTCTGCAATTTCTTTTCTAGCCAAATTGTGGCAGAAAGGGATTATTTAGCCTATTGGCCCATACCAACTATAAAGTCTTGTGTGACCTTAGTTTTATTCATCATCCAGAATCCTCATCTTGTCCTCCCATCCAGTTGGAGATTCTCCCAGCTTGTTGCCTGCCATCTCAATGAGCTTGTTCACTAAGCCATTATTCAAACCATTAATTAAAATATCGCATCATACTAGGATCATAGCAAACCACAAAGGACCCCATTTAATAGATTCTCCTAGTTTGACAGCAAAGCATTGTCAGTTATTTGTTAGAAAACACAATCCAGCCAGTTTATGCCTGCTTTGTGGTGGTTTTATCCAGGCTGTTTTCTTAGCTTGCATGTGATATGGTGCCAACAGCTTTATTAGCACTGAGAAATGTGACAGGTACTGTTTACCCTGACTACAGATTTTGCCACCTTGTCATGGGTGGGACTGACGCATCCAGCACAAAGTTCTTACTGTTCATTCTCATCTCCTTCAGCATCCCTTACACCATTGCAAATTGTTTAATGATTTATTCTTTTTTATTATTTTTTTCCAACCTTGGTCTTGCACTGACTGCTCTGTATTTCACTATTCTTTTTATAAGCATGGGTGCTGTATCTGATGATATGTAGTCTTCTGAAACCCTCAATGTTTCCCATTGTGGAGAAACCAGGAGCAGGTAACACAGGCTGTATTTGGTACCTATCATGCCAACTATTTCTTTTCCCAATGCCCCTGTGCCTGGACACTACTTAGTTTGTCTAATATCCCTTCCTTATGTGCATGTTTATATTGAAAACATCACCTTTTCTTTGCTTAGGCCTGCGCCCTGCTTTATTTTAAGGCTCTTGCTTTTGATGATTTAGTTGGCTAATACAAGTTAATCTTAATAACATCTACAGCAGCCAAATGGCTCTGTTATGCACGTGTTAGATGTGGTTAGTGCCTCCAAACCTGTATTTCCTTTTATTCTGCACGTACTTGGAAACTGGAAGGAATACACGTCTCCTGTCCCTGGATGTGCGACTCAACGTTGTTGTGACATTGTGCAACCAAGTCAACAGCAAAGTGGCACCTGCAGGCATCACCTGCTCTCAAGCAAGCCCAGCTCAGCCTGGACAGCACCGTCAACTGCACCTTGCATTGCAGATTCATTTGGAAAGGCAAATGTGACCAGTTTTTGGCATGCCCTATTGCTCGCCCCCACCCAAAATGGAAGGCGTTTCAGTTTCGCCATTCCTTCTTCATTTCTTTTCAAGAGATTCATTGACTTCCCTCTCAGAGCATCATCTCTGACAAATTCAAATCATAAACCCTGTGCATCCAGAGCATAGGGTTTATCCAGAGACCCCATTTCATAGCTGTGGGGTTGCCCTCCTGGAGCCAGGCAGTGCTAGTGTGACAAGCAACGAAACCAATAAGTTATTTTTAAACACAGTGAAAAGGTGCTGCCTCTCCAAAACAAGCAGTCAGGGTGACCTGGCACGGTCAGGCAAGTGCTTTGGTGTTCAGAAATATCAGGGGAGAAAAGGAGGAGGGAAACGCTTCCCATGAGCAGAATCAATGTGTTTCCTTCAAGAGCATCTAGTTTCTGTTGTGCTTCCTCTTTCCAGGCCTCCTGGTGCAGATGTAGGAGGCACTGAACAACGGTCCTCAGCCACAGCTGCCGGGCTCCGAGCTGAGCAGCTCTCCCTCTGGACCATGCAGCAAGATCCACTTCTCTTTAGCAAACATCTCTCTGCAGTTTCCTCTCCTTCTTTGCACAGCCTGGTCTCCTGCATGCCATCAACCTTGGTGGATGTATCTCCATCCTCGACACCTTCCCTCACCCGCAGGCTCCCTACCCTCTTACTCAATATTTCACACTAAGTGAAATATTGAGATATAAATCACACCTTCTGCTTCCCCTTTCCTGTGCCAGCTTGCCTGGTGGTAAAAACAGTAACAACTTTGGCCTGCAGCCCATCTTCCCTGGAGTTTTTTGAAAGTATCCGCTATATTGCAAGACCTGCTGGAAGAAGCGGTTTCCCCTTGTGTCGGGTATGTATAAAATATATATTGGGATGCAGCACAACCACAACATACATCGATGCTGCCAATTCCTTCTACTAGGCATGTTCTCCATCCTTTCTGCTTAAACATTCCCTCCCTCTTTTCCCCCATAGCTTCCCTTCCCTTTTTGTGGGAAGGTGTAAGAAATTAACTATAAATTCTGCTGGCAGAAAGCAAATTGACTTCTGGCTCTCTTGACATGTATCTTTCATCCTCAGGCTGCGCTCACCAGAATATCAATGGGTATCATGACTTCTTGTCCCTGCCCATCACCTTGGTGTCACCCAGTTCATCTGCTTTGTTCCTCTCCTGCGCTTTAAATAAAATGTCTGAAGTGTGGACCAAGCATCAGATGCCATGGATCACAGTACCAAAGGCTGGGTTTTACCCATCTACTCCAAGATGGGGCAGCTTTTCTCATAATGCTGTTGGGAAACCAGTAGCTTTTTAATCCAGGCAGCGTGGAGCATCTCAAATGTGCATCCTTCCATGAATGCAACCAAAAAAAAGGCGTTTTTCTAAAGCAATTTTCCAAGGATGCTTTGAATTATTATAGAAAAGGTTTTGAATTGAAAAAGGTTGAACTGAAAAGGTTTTGAATTGAAAAAAAAAGGTTTCTTCCCAGAACACAACCCATGAACACCTGAAGCTGTCAAGAGCCGTCGCATGAGTTTGACCCTGCAGCCAAATGGGGGGATAGAAATGGGAGCGTTGTCTTTCCCAGCCTGAAAGAGGCATGTGAAGCAGCATGGATCCAATTTCCAGCACAGTGTCCACCACGCTGCCTCCTTTTCCTCCTGTCTCTCCTCTGGTACCTGCAGTTGCTTTTCCTCTCTCAGATGCATTTGGTTCTCCAGCACGTTGGAGTTGCGCAATGAAGGATACTCATTTCCAAATGCAATGGCCAAGGGAACCAGAAATTGAGGCTGAAGAGATGTCCAAAATACTGCTGGGAGCGAGCCTTGATCTACGTGATGGTTTATGGATTACTTCACTGATGTGTGATAATCGACCTGTGTGAATGGAGAAGGATACTAAACTCTGTACTGGAATAGCTATTGAGCTATTACCTGCCTTTCTGTGAAGGTGGATTGTGCTTCCTTGCAGTTCTCTGAAACGCACGGAGCCAAAAATATGTTCTCTAGGATTTCTTGAGAGCCGTGGTGATTCAACATGCCAAAAGAGCTGCCTTTTATGTATTTTCTTAGGTGACTTGGATGTCTGAGGATACTTTGGATTCAAGTAGGCTTAGGAAATCAATGAGAGTTCAGCACCTAAATTATTTAAACCCTCTTGAAAACCCCAGTGGGAGCTCTTCAGCAAAGCATGACTCTCTAAGGGTAGGAATTATTCCAGAGCAATACACTTTTATTTCAAACAAAACCATCACACAGAGCTTTTCCTAAACCATCACAGTCCGGGTGTAAAGATATAAGCGATACTAGCTAGGAGGCCCAGGGACATCACTGCATAGCTGTTCTGCTTGCTGCTGGCTCCATTCACATTGCATAACGGCTTCTCACAGCAAGAAACCTTCGGATAGGTTCGGTTTTGTTGCTGACTTGTTGCTGGACATGTTGGAGAGCACATCTTGGAGTAGACATACTTAGGCTCATTGGGCTCTAGTGTAGAAGAGATGGAAAAAGAGAGCAAAAAGGAAGAATCCCTGTTAAAATATTCCCCATACTAAATCTGCATTGCTGAATGAAGGAAGGACAGGGACCAGTCCCCAAGGAAAGGAGGGAGCTTAAGAGGTGCCCCATATAAAACAGTCTGGCCATGTTTACACTGCTAGAACATGATGCTGGGCTCTGTTATGTCTAAACCTAAAGCAGAATTAGCATCTGGCTGTGGGTTTTGGTTCAAGCCGTCTGAGGCAATACTCATTCTGGGTTGCTGCCCACCAGAAGGGTTTTCCTGCAGTATAAAACCCGAGGGAAGTATTGCACAACCCAGGACTCCGTGTCAGCACACATGGAGGTGCTTGAGGGTGTAGAGCCCCAATGTACTTTGCTGAAGGACTATGCAGGGCAATGGGCATCAGCTGGGGTGCAGTTTTGTCCATATTTCTTCGAAAACAACCCCAGGAGAGAGCTGTTGAACTCTGCTCAAGTACACTCGTGGAGAGAGTTAGCTGGGGTGGTCAGAGCAAAGCTGGGTGGAAGTTAACTATGAAGCAGCACATATAGTCCCAGGCTTGAGGTCACTCTCTGGTGCTGCTGCACGTTGTACAGACATTGCCTCTGGCTTCCTAAACCCATTACTAGGACTTCTGTCTTACAAAAAAAGTGTTTTCTGCAACGTACTTGTTCCAATGTCATTCCGGACGGTCACACAATATTTGTCTTCCTTTGAGCACATGGAGATGGTCAAACAGTCCTTGTTGGACTCCTGCTGCTGGCACACGTAGCACATAAATGCGTAGGCTGGTGGGGAGGGAACAAAAGGAGCACATTTCACGGATTAGAAACTGTGGTGCTTACATTCCTGATAGCTACATTTTCCTACCTGTAGCCTGTTGAATGCCTATGTGAATGACCAGTGACTTACTTTACCCCTTGACCCACAGTAGCAATGTTAAATCCCCTCCATCTCCTGTACCTCAAGACTGTGAAGTGCTATCAATTTGTCTGAAATCTCTGACAGCAGAAGATGTGAGCAGAATTCAAGGATTTGGGGGCTTTAATAAGGGAGAGTATTGCTTCGCAGTAGCTCCTCTCACCTAAGAGCTCTGTCACATGAATTACCTGTTATTTGTCTTATGCAAGCAGTAATCAGGGAGGACCTGAAGGTTCCTGGAGCATTTCAAGGAAGTCGGCAATTCCCAGGTCCTACCTGTCTTTCATCTGGCCTGGAGAGTGCCGTCATATATATTTCCTTGTGGTTGAACACCACAAGAACTGGCCCAACCTCAGTGCTAGGAAGTCCGAGGAGACTAGTCAGATGCTCTGTTGAACTTCATGTTACCGTGTATGACGGAGAATAAACTGGAAGTCCCAACCAAAATTACGGTTTAGCTGGTAAACACAGATTTGATGGGATAATTCATATGTCTGCAGCACAATGAAGAAGCGGACAGACAGCAAAGACAGAGGTGAGTTGTCTTGTCTATCAAAAATGTACATGCTTGCCCTGAAATCCAGGAGATGGTAGGATGGACCTATGGAATGGAATGATGAAAAGGCACAAGAGCAAGGACACAACCTTGATGAAAAACAAACAAAAAACACCAAAGTGTGTGCAGATTAGGTAAATTATGATTTTGGAGATGGTGTTTGGGTTCCAACCTAGCAAATCATCCTGAGCAAAAGATGTGTCTCTATAAGAGGGGGATGAGTTACTTAAAAACAGAAGCATTTCTAGAAAGGGAATCTGGCACAACACAGAAGGTTCCTGGGGAGTCTGGGAACAATCTGTCAACACAGACAACTGGCAAGCTTGTGCTGGTGAGTTCAGTTCTGCCTGATAGGAGCTTGGTAACAAGAACATAGAAGGGCAGCGTTGGTCGGGGAGATCATGAATTGAGAAGTTCTTGATGCTGGGAAAGGGGAAGAGGAAGGACAGGAAAGGGAAGAGAAGGGAAATTACTGACTACTGACACTGAGGAGGCCGTAGTGTGACTTTTTTTGCCTTTCATATATACCTAAGTGCATGGGATGGAACAGGCTAGAATAGCAGATGTTTTGGTTAGAGGAGATGTAATAAGACGTTACCAAAATGTTTGGGGGTATTTCATGGCATCCTTATGAGCAAGCTCAGGAAACAACATCATGTGAAAATGGTAACACAGTGACAGGATCAACATTGGTCAAACGGGGACATTGCACCTCATAAGGTTCTCCAGGGCTCTGCTGTGGGCGTTCTACTGTCCATTATGAATATTAGTGACGCTGGGGATGGATTAGAGGATTCCCATCACATTTTCAGATGATTGATGCCCAGGGGAAATGAGCCGAAAATTTTATAAGTAAAGTTCTAAGTGATTTTGACAGAAGTAATAGAAGAATGAGGGGGGAAAATGAATAGATACAGTTCAATAAAGAGAAATGTAATGTGTTGCACTAAGATAAATATGAGTTACATAAATACAGGATGAGGTTACTATTAAGGGCTGGGGTTTATATTGGAGCGTCCACAGCAGGAACGACAGTGTCACACTACAGCAATGAAAACAAGTATTACCCCAGGGAATGCAAGCAGCAATGTCATGTGCAAGATATGCAAAATGCCCTTTACACGTTGGCAAAGCCTCAGCTGGAACACCAATATCCAAACCTGTATGCGGCACTTCAAAAAATATGCGAAGCATTTGGAGAGAGCCTGCAGGAGAGGTTGTTGGAGATCTTGAAAATACAACAACCTCCTAGAAAAGGCTAGAAGCATTCAATTTGTTTAATCAAAAATGCAAAAGGGCTGAGGAAAGACCCAGTAGCCTTCTTCAAGCAAGTATCAAGTAGCAGGAAATACGAAAGTAATAAACTTTGTCATTTTCTATGGTGATAACACACTCCCACACAGGTTTACAAAAAGAGATAAGGGTTAGACGTTAAGACTACATCCTCTCCTTTTTTTTTTTTTTTTTTTTTTTCCCCTTCCCTAAAGGGAAAAGCAATTCTAGGCTATGGAATCTCCTTCACTAGACCCTTTCAAGAATACCTTAGACAAACATCTGGCTGATTTGTTACAGCACTGGAGCAAGGATTAGGACCATGACATGTTAAGACTTATTCTGGCCATCATATTTCTATAATAGAGAGTTCATGGGAAGGAAGTGTCAACAAACCCTCCAAAGTGAGCCGTGTAATCAGTAGATTTGATCAAGAGGTTGCGTGTTGGAGTCTTGGATGGAATCCCAGATACACGAGAAGAATCAAATAGCAGTTGATTTCAAGATTACTCTTTTTTTCATGTGTTAGACCAGGAGGCCGCAATCTTTTATATTCAAATGTGGAAACCTTCCTATCACAATTTCTAACTTTATCTGATCTAGACAAGGCTTCAGAAAGATGCTATATAAAAGATTGTCCTTAAGTTCATTTGAAAGCTGAAGCTAATATAAAAAGTCATCAGTCTACTAGAGGGATAAAATATTCCACCATAAATGTCTTTGATCTCCATTAGACGTTCCTTTCACTCTTGGGAACACTGAAGATTTTGCCTTTGATAATTACTCTGCAGTGGCCATGCAGTATTGCTACATTCAAGAATTACAGGCACAAAGTCCCTTTTTTTTTAGTAAAATTGTATATCCCTTTCCTGCACCTCAAAAAGTCACTGAGCTCATGATCTTCCAGGCAGGCTGCAAAACCATATGCACAAAAAATGTAGGCGAGTGGGTTTGATACATCAGAGAGCACAAATTAATTAATTGTCTCTTTCTCAACCTCTACTAGATATGTATCATGGTTTCTCGGAAACTATCAGACATGTGGGAAAGAGTGGCAACCTGGTCCTTATCCCTACATGCAGGTAGCGGTGTAGCAATACCCATGTGTCAGTCCCAGGAGGAAAACACTCATTCAAAGACTTCCCTTTGGGAGGAGCAATGACTTTAACACATGCATACAAAAACCCTTTCACCTCTTGTCTCCGATTTCACCTATAAAACTTCTCACTGGTTGCAATTCCTAAGGTGTAAGACAAGTGGGAAACCACATGGCTCACCCCAGTGGAGGGGAGAGAAGTATAGAAAAATCTGTAAAGTAACCTAAAATAATATGGATTAAATATATATATATATATATTTTCTGGTCCTCTATCTTACATAATTTGGAAAGGCATCATAGATCAATGTATATAGCCCATCATCAAGTGAAGAACAATTAGAGTTAAATCATTTGATACTGCCTGCCTACTTTATCAGACGTACTCCACAAACTGATCTGATTTCTGCAACAAATAGGAAACTCAGTGTCAACTAAGATGTAAGAGGAAACTAGTATTGCAATACTGCAGAGTTGATGATGACCCTTTAAAATCTTTAAATTCACAAAGTTTTCTCAATGTTCTCTATAAACTTCATTCTAAATAACAGCAATAGAGGCTCACCTTGCTCCACACATAGGACAACAGTCAGCAAGATGGCAAGAGCAGTCTTCATCTCCACCAGATCCTCTCAGATGGACCGGGAAGATGTTTGGAGCACAGGTTATATACCTTTGAACTGCAGCAGTTATACAGGTTCCAGGTGGACATGAAATCAACCCAAGGGTGTGTAAGGTACATGTGGGAGTTTTGCATGTTGGAGCCCATGGAAATTGCAGTCACCTCTGTGAAAAGTCCTTGTAACACATCCTTGCTCTTCTGGTCTCATGAGTAATGAGAGTCTGCTCTTCTCTGAGATTTTTCCTCTACATCCTTCTGTCTTTCTGGCAGCAGCAGCTGCGTGATGAAATAGCAGAGCCTGGAGGCAGGGAGAATTAGTCCTAGCAATGCGTTTTTCTAGCCCTTTTAGATAGGTAATGATAGAGGTACCAGGGCTCATGATGTACCGTTCTTTTGGTTTAATTATTCCACAGAATCAGAAGGCCAGGTTTTCAAGAGGCCTAAACTGGTTTAGCTGTAATGAAGTCAGTGCGTTTATAGTGTATGGAATTAGCCGATAGCTGGTTAAACAGATTTTCCTCCAATTTTCATGAAAGTCTTCATTTCTTTTTCACTTTTCCATTACCTATATATAAACTCTGTGCTCCCTTCTCTCTTGGTTGTACTTTTAAAACTGTTTTTCAAATACTAAACACATTTTCTTTAATGAGGTTTTGCACCTATTCCAGAGTCTGCTTTTCTCCAAGTCCAGCAGCTTCTGGAAATCAGATTCCTCTGCCTTTAAGATATCATAAACTGGCATCCTGGAATTACTCATCTACTTTGAAAAAGCCATCTCTCTTTCAATGTCTCCTCTTAATCCCTTTCCTCTCTTCCCCTGGGTTGCTGTCCTCTGAATCCTGAACTTGAGAGCATGACTCTGGTTCTGATGTTCTGGGAAACAGACCCAAATATGAGATGCAACTTGAAAGAAATTGTGCTGCCATCTCAGAATGACAGTTTCTTCAAAATGAAATTAATCCTGGACATCAGGTAGCAGAATGCACAAAAGAGAAAGCTGCCAAAAATCCCTTTTGCTGGCAACTATGGAATACTATAACAGGTGGTTCCCCAGTAGCTGCCACCAGTAGATTGTTTGTTCATCCCTTGTAGCACAAGGGGTTGTTTTCCTGTTTGTGTCTAATATTAATCATCTCAGCACTGGGTGATTTCATTATCCATGTGAGTTGCTAATATTTTTCAGGTCCTCCTAAAACTCTTCCTGGAACAGTATCATTTGGTGGTGAATTCCATAGTTATGCAAGCCTGATATGAAAAAGGACGTCCTTGCTCCTGCGTCAGGAGACGCATGAGGTCAGCAAGGGACACAGGAATCATCAGATTTGTCCTTCTGCTTTCAGAGACCATTGGGTGTACAACCAAAGTTACAAACAAGTTACCCTTCATAATTAGTAGGTGTCTCCTCTTGCTGGCGTTTTGCAATTAAAGGAAGCACCATTCTTTCTCCTTTTGTTCCTTTTTGTTATTCCAATAACTTCCGCTATTTATATTCTTGTTCCCTTCCAAAATGAATGAAACAGACCTCAAATTTCATAACTCCCATCACATTTGGTGACCTTTCCAGCATCCGCTGTTTCTACATGGGATTTGGTGCAACGGTGCATTGGTTTGGTCCTTTCATCAAGCCTCCAGCTTGCAAGTGCTCTGAGAGAGCAGTGAGGCTGAAACAGCCCCAGCACTGCCAACAAATGAGTGTAAGGAGAGAAATTTGGGTAGGAGATCAACTTTGCCATGTCAAACGGTTATCTAGGAGTTGTCTCCAGGACATTAAGGTATTTCAGAGTACCTAGACATAGTGTAATGCCAGAGCATGCCCTGTTCCAGCATATAAAGAGCATTAATTTTGCAGCACTGTGACAAGGTCACAGTGATTCACTCTTTCTTAGTAGGATGGATTACAAAAGACAGAAACAAGAATTAAGTAGCCGGAGTCAAGAGGATGCATTCTGCTCACTTACATCCTGGATGTGGGCTTGGAGGAAGGCCTGGAGCAAGAGACCAGGCAGAGATACCAGGGAGGAAGTAAGACTGGGAGCTGAGGCACCTCTATAGAGTGAGGCCATCACCACCAATTTGAGGAAATGAAAATGCTCTAACCATTCAGGAAAACTAAAATAGGCCTCAGAATGAAGCTATGAGTTAATGATGACAGAGTAGCAATTATTTCTGAAAGAAAAGAAAGTTGCTTTTGCCATTTTTATGGCTTCCAGAAGCTTTTTGGACCCGGCAAATTCTTTTGATCTTAGGCTTCTGTATTATCTTTTGCTGTCACTGACTCCCTGGGTGATGATCGCAGGAAAGAAATTTAAGATTGGTGGGAAACACTTCCAATCTATTCAAGGAGAGCAGAAGGTAGTGCAGATCCTTCTATATCAACAGTGGAAAAATCCCGAGTGAGGGAAAACAAGGGTCAAAGTAAAACCACCTCCTACCCAACTGAGGCAGATCAAGGCTTCCTTGGCTGATTCAAGTCTTGGCAAAGTGACTCAGAGCACTTGAGTGTTTCTACAGTCCTTGCAGAGATGAATCCCAGGAGTAATCTCAAGTATCTGACGCCCACCTCCTTTCCAAGGTGTCTCCACAGCATCCCAGATGTTTCTCCTTCTCAGCCTGCCACTCTCATGCAGCCACGGGAGCCAACAAATAAGAAACCTTGGGAAGAGGGATGTGGCATCTAATTCTGCGTGGTACATGTCCCATCAGGATGTCTTGGGAAGGTTGGCAGAGAGAAGTTTCTTACGCAACAGCCCACGGGCAAGGGCGGGTCCTCTTCAGAAGAAAGAGGCCTGGTGTGAGGAGCGTCCATGCCTCAGGGCAATTGCTGCTCCCATCTCCTGATAAGGAGAGATAAGGAAGTTATATAACTTGAGACATGGATCAGTCTTTGGCCCACATGCTTCAGCTGGGTTGCTGGTCAAAAGCAAATGCAAAACATGTGGAGCTAGGGAGAAAACAGGCAAAAAGAAGGTAAACTAGGGCCATGGGGGACTGCTCTTTTAGGGACAGAAGGACTCTTGGGTTGCTCATAACTGCACCCAGTGGCAGGTCATGAAACTCTGCAATGCTCAAACAGGCTCTTCCACCTGCCTTTGCCCTCTCTACTCACACAATTTTATGTCTTCATGTCCCTGCTTCCCTCCCAACCCAAAATGTAGGAACCTGCCAAGTTCATGTCTTTTAGAAAGAACGTGGACTCATTTTGAACTTAGATGCCATGAGCAGGTCTGTATTCGCAAACCCAGTGGGATAAGATTTGTCTCTCAGTTGCTTGGTCCTGGCCCATGCCAATGGACATTGTCCCTTACATCTTCCAAGCCCATGAAGAGCAAAGGCTGGAGATTTATTTCAAATAGTTGGGGTGTTACCACCTTACAGTGTGGGTGTGGGGCAGACCTTAGCCATCTAAGTCCAAAGAGCAGTTCTTGGTTTATTAATTTCCTTGTAGAGATGTACCTTTTCATGCCAATCCTATCCCTAGTCCATGGGGTGGTAGGGGGCTAGTGCAGGTCTTTGGGCTACTTGTTGTCACCCATATCTTTTCTATGGTCAGCAAAGAGCTCGTCTGTTCCCCTTGACTTCTACAGCTAAAATGAGGTGAGATGAATCCAGGCCACCTAAACATTGTGGGTCCCAGTGAATACAGTGTACAGACCTGTTTCCAAATAGGCTATATTCTGACCACAGAAATTTCTGCTTTCTCAGCAGTCCCTTTTGTAAAACCCAGCAGAGAAGGGCAGCAGCAGGCAGGTGTATGCTAATATCTCTAAAATCTGGCAGCAGAAGGAAGGTGGAGGTGGTAGATTGGACAAAGAGGCTGGGAACAAGACCAGAGCCAGGAAAAACAACCAGGGAGTGCAAGCTAGGGGTTGATAGTAGAGGAAGGCTGGATGAGAAGGGATGGGAGCAAGTTGGGGTAAATTGGAGCCACGAGACCACGTTTTCCTTTCAAACCTGTTACAGGGATCCAGAGATTTCTGAACATCAGCACGGAGCTGCTCTTAGCAAACGCCCAGCAGAGTGAGCATTGTAGCTGCCCTCCCTACGCACTTAAGTCTATTTAGGGAAAACCTGCTTGGTGAGCTGCACCCAACTAATTGTCCCGGGAGATTTTTTTTCCTGGGATGATTTTGCATGAAGAACTTCCCTAGCTCAGGAGAAAACGTTCCAGCTTTGTGTGACTCACGCTGGAAGGAGTTAAGAGGCCAAATCTCTCCTGACTAAGGTTGCCCACAAGAAAAGTCAGAGCAGGAGAATGTATTCCTACATTTGTAACCCAGGTAGAAAGAAAACTGTACTAGCAAGCATAAAGATTCGTTTTCAAGGTCACTGGGAGTAGAGTTATTATTTTTTTTACAGATGGAGCTGAGATTTCCTGGCTCCAGCATACACAGTGTAGAAAGCGCCTGTCTTGACTGATGATTTTCCCTTTAAGCACCATGCAGGATGCTTTTCTTCCCTTTCAAAGTAATCCTTAATGCCTATAAAGCAACTTCCACTGGAAGATATTAAATCACTTTAAAGAAAACTTAATCCTCAAGATCCCTTCATGGTGGTCTGATCTTGTCCCCTCTGTTTGCCTGCTGGAGAGCTCAACAGCTATTTTCCTCCAAGCAGCTGACCCAGAAGCAAAATTGAAAACAAGTTAAATAGAATACTGTTTATTCTGAAACTTAGTCACAAATTGACACTTCTGCCTATGCAGAAAAAAAAAAAATATCTGGGAATAGGTTTCCTGAAGTGAATGCAAAGTAATTTTGATATATTTCAGTATCATTTCAGTGCAACTTGCAGACTAACGCCTCCATTCTTGTTGTTGCTACCATGGATGTTTCAAGCTGCTATGCCTGAAGTGTCATACCACACACTCACACAGTAGACTAAAATAACACTTTATTGTGCCCAGGTTCTGTTTAACAGCTACAATATCAAAAGCTTCCTCAGAGCAAAATCATCCAGGGCAGAAAATGATATAAAGGTAAAAATGACACAGAAGAAAGGGCCAAAATGAAGGGGAATAAACGCGTGGATTTATATAGGTCATAAGCAAAAGGAGAGATGGTTCCTGTACAGCACCCGTGTACAAGGACAGGGCTCCACATCATGACTTTTTCTTCCCACCACCATGTTGAGGTAGGGCCATGCTCTTACTCGTGGTCATCAGGGCTGAGTAAGAGCAAAAAACATTTGCTGATGGGGTGTGAAGTGCCATTTAGGAGAAACAGGGAACCTATCCAGAGGAACATGCGGCAGAGGTGATTCCATACAAGGCCAAGCAGCTTTCTGACTCCAACCCCTTTACATCCCCAGCCGCAGGACACAGACAAGACTGACCAAGGCGCCCACAGCTATCGCAGCATAACTGGTCTTCACGCTGCTGGCCCCGCTGATATTGCACAGCGAAGTCTCGCAGCAGTTGGTGGCAACGCCTGCTACACCAATATTCAGATTTATGGATGGGCAAACTGCAGCACACTTCTTGGTAATATAATGTTTACGGTCATTACCTGAATGGGGGAGAAAGAGAGGGGAGAGAAATTTATCATTTTGTCTTATATATTTCTTACAAAGCGCAGTGATAAACAGCCTGAGCTATGGCCCAGTGGGGAATACCTTGCTGTCTACTTAGTGACTGTTGGTTTTCCCTTAGACTTTGGCACATGGCAGCTTTCCTCTGTGTGTGTAACTTATAGAGAGCCTTGTGTGTCCATCTAGCCCAGCAGACTTCCTAACAACACTAATATCCCGCTAGCACCTCATGCCTCGTATCTAGAAATAGATCCCAAGTTCAATGCCAGACCTCAGGAGTCGTCTTCTGTTTTCAGGGCCAGTTAAGTGCAACTCAGGGAAGCAATTTGGAGAGTCAAAGCATCTGCACACTGCAAGGTTGCAGGACTTCATTGCTACCATGCCTTGGGGTTGCTCCCACCAAGATACCTGTTCCTCTCAAATATCGTAATTTCATGAGTGTGCACATGAACTTGGAGATGAGACAAGGGGTTTGTGCAGAGAAATCCTCTGTCTTTTGATGGATTACGCTCTTAACTGCAGCTTAATGATCAATGCAGTGTTGTTATGATGTATTGCAACAGAGAGGAGTTATGTCAAGTTTCCACCTGCTGCAATATTTGCTTTCTGGGCACTGCTATCCTTATTAATTCCTCTTCCATGTCTCATAGTGGGAGCATGTTCTGCATTCAGCATAACCAGAAACTCCTCAGATCCTTAGAAACGATTCGCACTTACCAAACCCAGAAGAAGTGTAGGTTGTGAGACAGTACTTTTCATAATCAGAACATGTGGTTGGGGTGAGGCACTGCAGGTTGGAAGTTGCATCTTTGCACGTGAAACAGGTCAGGGAAAAAGCTGCAAAAGAACCATACGACACCCATCAGTCACCTCTTGAGATGCTGCTAGCAACACAAAATTGACACTGCTGGTCCAGACTGAAGACCTTTCTAGCCCAGTGACCACAAAGAGGTACCCAAAGAAGTACAAGACAGGGCAGGAGTGTATGAAATTCAGCCCCTGGATCTTCTGTGGTCCCAAATTACTTTAGGCTTTAATTCCTGACCTGATGTGGTGTACTAATTTAGTAACTACAGGGGATCTTTCTCCCGAATACTTATTGAATCTCCCTTGAGTCCATTTAAAGTTATGTCATTCCCAAAGTGCATTTGGAAGGGTTTACCCCAGCCTACTGCCGTTTGCAGCATGAAGCTCCTTTATAACTTGGCTCCTTCTTGTTCTTGAATTGGAAGAGATCACCTGGTTCTTCTCCATGCTCTATCACATCCTCTTCACAGAATTTATTTTCCAAAACAAACACTCCCTGGCCTCCACATCCTTTCTAAAAGTACACAGCTCAGCAGTGAATAATTTAAAAAAAATAAAAATCGAATATAAAGAAGAAGGGAAAGATATGAGAGTGCAACCTTAGCTCTACTGGACATGATTTTTTTTTTGAATGCCCCTATACAAAGTTCATGTGAGGGACAAATGATGTAGGTCTGCATCCCTGGCTTGCCAAGGAAGACTGAATCCTTGCATATAGCTGCAACATGCTATTTTTTATGGCCATTTATGGGAGAGGACTATCTAACACTCCTAAATGCATACATCTCTAACTGTGCATCTGCAAAACACTGAGCTTGTACGGATGAATGAAAACAACTCGCACTCAAAGGAGCTAAAGCATTCATCTCAAAGAGATCCTTGGGGAGATATTTATTTTTTGGCATGATAAAGAGAGTTTCCTACTGACTGTTTAGCTGAGCAAACACTCCTGCAGTAATGAGTAATGCCACCCACTGGAAATTAGACCCCTTCATCTCATTTTCAAGCTGTGTCCAGTTAATACCCACCTTGTTCCTCTACCAGCACTGTTCTCTATTTGCTTCTCCCTTGTCCTTCTCATTTGCTCATGAGTCTTTGCCCTCATTGGTGTCTTTATCAGCAATTTCCCTACTTCCTTTCAGTCTATGTTTGACATTAGATAAGCTCATCTAGCCCAAACAGGCTCCTCAATGTCCTACCAACCCAGACACGATCCAAGTGAACAGAGTATACTGACTTCAGAGAAAACCACAATAACACCTTTTAGGATGATATTCATCTTTTTCTGTCTCCTTCCCCACAGCAGCTGGACAGTCCATCAGTCCTTCCCATGACCATGCAACACTGTCCTTCACTTTCCTCTTGTGGTTTCTTGTCCTTACAGATTTAGCTCTTCCTCTATTATCTCCTGACAAAGCGTTACCAGTGGTGGTCACAGAGCCCTGGTGACTCAGATACTATCATCTCCTTCTTTTCCCGTTTTCAACACCCTTAATATTTCAACAGCCTTTGACCTGACACCCAGCTGTCTCTCACTTGGTGTTACAAGTGTCGTGACTTGTTTTATGGTCTTAGTCATGGTCATTTCCAGACTCTCTTGGCTATCGTCTCTGGTTCCATATTATCCTGACCCTCCAGGCAATGTATATTTTTAATATGGGATCCTCCTTCAGATTCGCTCCCTCTTTAGAAAATTCTTGCATAAAGTATCATGACTTTATTCTCTGCTCTAGCGCAAACCCCACAGAGTAACGTTTGCTCCACCCTACTGGAAACAACCTTCCTGTCCCCGAATAACCCTTTTGCTGGAACATAGTCCCCAGACAGGGTTTTCCAGATGTGCAACTCACTTTATTCCTAAAGTTGATTTATTTAACTTCTTTAGTAAAGCCCATTTTGGGGAAAACTTCTGGAATTTATGCAGGAAAGAGTGGGACTTGCTGGATGCCCTGGTCTTGTCTCATCCCAGGCTCCCAAGACTCCTTATTTAGGGGACCCTTCTAGTCAGGGGAGCAGAGAGACACCCAGAGAGCTGGTTCTGCCAATCTCCTTTTGTGATCAGGAAGCTTCTCTCTTTTTCACCGTTGACTCTAGAAGGACTTTGGAGGCATGCAGCCTCCGTTAAGAGTTGAGCAGGACAATTTTCATCCTCATCATTGTCAAACAGATAAGTGTTTCGGTGTGAAAATGGGGAGAAATAGTTTTCTGTCTCCTGCTAAGTGCTGTCAAACTGCTTGCGCTACTGAAAATAATTTCTGTTGTTGCTACTGAGGCATTTATTGCAATGAGGGTTGAGTGGTGAGAGGTTACAATACTTGTTTTATAGTGTGCCCTGCTCGAGATGCAAAACTGGGGTTAAAACAGGCTATCTCTGAAGGTGACAGAGACCACATCCTGTCTGCATCCACAAAAACCTCTACTCTGTTGAAAAGAAAAAGGGGAAATGGCAAAGGAGACACACGAGGAGCATTTCCTTTAATTACAGCCACTCAGATAAATGACTTAAGTGTGTAAAGCATTAGCAAGTGCAAGCAGCAGTAGATGCAGGATTAAAATCAGACAAGTTCAGGATTAATTGGAGCAGCCACCAGCCTTCTGGCTAGATTGCACGGCAAAGTGGTGCTATGTATGTGTTAATTTTCACTGTCTCTCTTGGTAAGTTTGCTGTCTCGTTACGTGATCTTTTTTCTAAATGTGATTACAGCTGATAAGATGCTGGAAAGGATCCTTTTATTGCCCTCCACTTTTTCACCCCCATTAAGCACAATGATTTAGCACACGCTGAGTTCAAGGTCTATGAAATCACATTGGCTTCAGTAAGAGCATTCACAAACTCCAATTAAGTATGAGCTTAAGTGCTCTGCCAAATGAGGATCAGGATGGACAGTAGTTTGCAGGTAAAATCCTGCAGTGGAACTGAGAAAGATTCAATTTGCAAAAAGTTAAAAGCTCCAGAGCAGAAGGAACTAAATATTCCTAAGGAATAATAAGAGAGTTATTTGGCTCTCAGTTCACTGTTCAAACAGGGCATCTTCCTTAGTCACAGGTCCATGGCAAACCTCAACACAACTGCTTTCCAGCACATCTTTCCCGCAAAAAAGACATATCCAGTTGCCAGAATGAGGATGGGACTCTGCATCTCCACCTCAAGGATCGAAATCAACCTACTTGCACCTCAAAGCAACAAAGTGCAAGAAAGTAAGCCAGGATCATATCTCCTGGTGCACATGGCCATCTTCACCAACATGCTTAATTAGGGCTTGCAAATGCAGTAAGAATGAAAAAAAAAAGGACAAAAGCTATTAAAATAATTGTAGCTGTAGATCAAAATTACTGCAGATATTTCCCCTTCCCTCTCCATCTTAGGGTAACCCTTAACTAACTTCACCTCTCATGTCACTGCAGCAGGTCTTGGGGCTCTCTTAGACCCATCCCAGTCCAGAGGGTTCTTGCTGAAAAACCGTCTCATCCCCCAGCAATAGCAAAGAGCCGCCTTCCCTCTACCTAGGCTGGTGTTTGCACGAAGAGATCCTTGGGGACTCACCACGCTCTGTGCACAGGGCTGCAACCAGCGCCGCGAGGAGAAGAACCTTCATCCTTCGTATGTCTTTGCAGCTGCAAATCAGGCAGGACTCACCCTTGGCTGTTTTTATACTTCTGCAATGTTTGCTTTGATGATACGATAATAACCGGAGTGTTACTGTGTCAGATGCTGGGTGATTAAGTCAAGCATGTCCCCACCTATATAGGGAAGTATGCCTGGGCTGTAAATCCAAACGGGCGTATATTTTTCCCAATTTCTTTTTTTTTTTCGTGATGTTTCACAACACAGCTTGTTCATGTGGTATGCGCATGCAACAGCTTCTGATTCTGGAGAAGTGGAAGAGATAGATACAAAATGCTGCAACCACGTGAGAAGAGTCTTCCCAAACCAGCTTAGGTTTCAGGGCAGGCTGTGTCTTGAGAATTCTGTCCTTGCACAATGTTTTGATGCATATGGAAATAGCTCAAATTTAAATTGGAAACAGTGATTGAAACTTACTCCAAAATGCCTCCCAGGGTTGTGCATGCAGCTAGATCAGGACAGCAATCTCTCCTTCCACTGCATTTCATTGGGGAACAGCTATAATTTTTTGCAGGCCTTTTTTGAAACTACAGCTCAAAATTCTAAATGATTCTCTTATGATTCTCTTCAAAAATTGATATTTTATAGGAGGGAAAATGTTATCTCATTGGAAAATAAAATCCACTGGGCAATGAAAATGACCACTTAAACTAAAAAAGAAAGAGAAAACTCATTCCCAGCATATTGAACAAGCTATGATTACTTTTTTATTTTTTTTTATTTTTTCAAAAATGGAAGGTCTTAAAAAATAAATGTCAAGAAGGAAAAAAAAAGGCAGTTAAAGCATGGAGAATGAGGAAGTGCTCAAACAAGGCATCAACTTCTTATTAGTTTTTCAGAAAAAAAGAAAATATATGTGTACATAAATATATATATGTACATGTATATATATAGGAGGCAAAAATTATGTGAAATACCAGAAAGGAGTAGTCAACTGGATTTCCTTATGGTGCTCTTTTGTTCTTTATCTTGTTTTATATATATTTAATATCGTATTTCTTTCTCTCTCCCCATATAAAATCAGAACTGTTCTCTCTTCTTTTATGGATTCTTGCTTGTTCCTCTCACCATTTATTTCTCTTTCTGCCATCGCATCACGGGAAGAGAGGTGCAATCCCAGGGATGATCCAACCGGATCTCTTTCCCATGGCACTCCAGGTTGTCAGAGCAACCTGGATGCCCCAGGTCTTTGCCAGTGGCTCTGCTCCATGTTGCTCTACATCTGACTTATTTCTCTCTCTCGATCCCAATTAAATATTTGGGATTCCAGCCGTCATCCAGCTACGGTCATTATCCCATTTAGAAGTCATGCCTAGGACTTGGAGTGTTGTAACTCTTTCCATCACCTTTAAATTGGATGTATAAATATTGCCAATATAGAGACTTGTGTGACTAAGGTGCGGAAATCTCTGCTTTCTCAACAGGTAGAGCATGACATTCAGATGGGGCAGAGGTAGCAATTAACCAAGGAAGCTCAAAGGAGGAACAATTTGGCCATTATGCCTCTGTATGATGAAAGCAGAACCTGACACTCTCTGAGCCAACAAATGCAAGCTCAAATCGTCAAATATTTCATTTCCTCCAGTGTAGATTTCATGGGTCCTTGTTGATAAATCAACTTTTTATTGCTGACTACTCGAGGTAATAGCAGAAAAGGGGACTCCAATTCCAAGGCAGTGCCGTTCTGCAGCCCGTACATTGCTCTGCAGAGGCAGCCCACATTCAGATTTATTTCGGCCAACAGCATCCATTGACACGTACAGAAATAGCAGCTCAGCCAGGCACTTTTTTTTCCCTTTTACTTAGCTTTCTTGCAGCCTCATCCAAGTGAAAACTAAAATATCTTTTGTCTCCCAGAAACTGCTGGGATTTTGAGATTGCAGCACTGTAGTTCTTAAGGGAGTTATTGGAGGGTTTCGAACCACTGGGATTTTCACCATCCCAACTGGTCCCGTGTGTCCCCCTGATGTTAATGTGATCTTTGCTTCTCATCTCTGCCAGGAGAGATGAATTGAAAAGAGGGCAGGGTGGGCAGAAAGGATACGGATCATTAGGAGACTAGAGGGACCGAGACCAAGGCAAAGATAATATCACAATTTTCAAGTACTGGGCAGTTATGAACTTCAAGGAGAAGATTAAGGAAGGAGGAACAAGGTATTTAACTTTGCAAGGAGGGAGGAAAATGGAAAGACTTATTTCCCTTGATGCAATTGCTGAGTGGCTAAGGACAAAGAGTGTTTTCCTCCTGTTTTTCTAAATCTGGTAGAAAATGCCGCATGGAAAGGCTGAACAGTTTCTTTATTTTGATGAGAACATGTATTTTTTTTCATGAAATAAAAGCTGAAACGAAATCTGTGTTGCTTACTTCAAGTATTGCTTATACCAGGAACAGATTTACCAGCTGGCCAAAACCTCTGAAAAGCACTTCAGATGACAGTGATCAATATGTAGGGAAAATGATAGGAAAACTGGTTAAAATGAAGTGCAAAAGTCCAAGTTTCTTTTCGACCCATCATAGCATAAATGACATATTCCTCATCCAGGTTATGTATGTTTTCAGTAAATGCCAGGCTACTTTCCTTGCCTGGGAATTAGATCTTTGCAGGTTATTTAAGCATAATCCTGTGTATGCAGCCTTCATCCAGGGCTGTGGTTTTACCCTCAACAAACTTCTTCCACTGCTGCAAGGATCAAATTGTACTGGGAACAGCACAAACCCCTTGACCTCTCCAGATTGACACCTTCATTCATTAGCTCTGAGTGATCAGGCTTAACATCTGGCCTTAAAAAGTATCTATCTTGAGTACTGGATGTAACTGGGTCAATGGGAAAATGCAGCTAGGGGAAGACTCTGAGATGCTAATGAGAATTTTAATTGTGAAGTAGGGACTCAAGCTGCAGCCCTTTCTGACAAGGCTGTTTTTCCCAGTGTAAGCTTAGTTTGGATGGAACAAACACACGCTAGAATAACATAAATCTTTATTTTATCTGACTGTTGTCACAAACGCGCTATCAAAAGAGCTTTCCCCGGGAAAAAAAAATTAATACAAAACAACAAATGGTACAGGGGAAGAAAAACAGAAGCCGTGCTGCTGTGCTGGTCTGTGGATGGGATGTGAAGCAATGCCTTGGAAAAAAAAAATTAAAACAGGGTAGCACTAACCCCAGTGGAAATATTTGACACGGAAGATGTAGGTTTCTCAACTGGGGAAGAACCGCTGAGGTTCTCGGGATATCAAGTCCTCTCCCCCCACCCCGACCTCATCACAAGCCTGCCCTGATAGCGCAGATGAAGCTGGCCACGGTTGCCAGGAGCATCACGGCGTAGCTCATCTTCACGCTGTTGGCCCCGCTGAAGTTGCACAGGGAGGTACCGCAGCACTTGGTGGAGATGGCCGCCACGCCGAAGTTGAGGTTCGTCTCGGGACAGTCCGCTGAGCACTTCTTGGTGATGCGGTAGCCTGCGTCCTTGCCTGCGTGGAGAAGGGAGGGATGTAATTTAAGATGGTCCTGCATCAGGACCATAAGGCAACGGGCGTACATGTATTTCACAACACTTAATTTGCAATCAGTGAAGCACTGATGGGGATCAACAGCTCTGATGAGATCCAGGTGAATGTACACATGATGTGGATCAAATAGGACCAGAAAGTCCTAGCTGAAGGAATTGCAAGCAACCTGCACTTTGTGTTAAGTAGGACAGCAAGATTTCCCTGTTGATGCACCCTTGGTTTCCAGAATCACATTCCTATGGCCATTGAAGATCATTTCTTTCCTGGGTCACAGATTGTGAGCTCTGAGACCAAGCTTATTGGGCTCATGGAAATCCATCTACAGCAGCAAGTCAAGCAACAAGGTGTTGAGAAATGTTCCCCCAAATATCAGACCACCACGGACGTACAAACAGCTCCATGTGTGGCAATCCTTAGTCTGGAAAGATCATTAATCCTCTCCAAAGACCCCAATTAGTAACCCTGAAAAAACTATGGGCTATCAGAGTGAGAAATAAAGCTGTGACACTGCTACTCACCTAATCCAGCAGAGCTGTATGTTGTTGTACAGTATTTCTCATGATCCTCGCACTTGTATGTTTTAAGACAGTTCCAGTTGGAATGCTCATTTTCACATGTATAGCAAAACAGTGAAGAACCTGGAAAGAACGCATGAGACACGTGTTAATCACTTCCAGTAATGCCCTCTCATAAAGAAAATGTCAAAAAATATGTCCCTTTTTGGCTAATACAAGGTGAAAAATATTTTAAAATATATTTTCATAAGAAGTCAAATAAAAGGCTATTTCCTGAATAATGAAGCTGAGAAAGCAAAGACTGTACAGACATGAATTAATTAAATCCTATGACACCCCACTGAGGTAAATTACTGAGTATAGAATCACATAAAAGGGAGTTCCTTGGGAAAGGTTGCTCTGGACAATAGGAAGATTATTTCTACCAGTGCCTGGAAAAAAACTATATGTATATAATATATACTTATATTTCTTCATATTATTATCAAGGTCAAGTCAAGACTATTCCAAAGCCCGAAGGAGTTAGACTATGTATTTTTGGACAACAAAAAAAGAAATTGTAAATTGAGTTAAGCTTCCAAGTTGGGCAGGTCTTGGCCAAGCTAGGAAAAGGCAAAACATTGGAATCTGTCTCCCTTACATTCAGAGTCTCATGAAATGGTCTTCTTTTTTAGTAGCTCTAATAGAGGCAGCCAAACTGCTATACCTCCAGCACCGACTTAAAGCTCCTGGTTAAAGGTGACCTTGGGGAGAGTCCTTACTTTGACTGAAATTCCCCTAGTTCGATTCCTTGTGGCTTTCCTAACATGGAAAGATTTTCATTTCTCTACAGAACGTTTCATTTCGTTTGAATTTGAGCCCATTCTTAACAAAGAACCCTTTGGCCAAAACAGGAACCTCCTCCCAAGGGTTCTCCAAAGCCCTATTGCTCAGTGATCCCACTTCATGCCTGAAGTTGCACTTGCCCATAACACTTAGTTGAGCCATTCCAGAACCAGTTTTAAAAGAAAATTAGAAGTCATCTTAAATCCTAACTACCCTGAAAATAGCCTGGTAGCAGAGAAGGCTGCTTCTTTTCTCTGTGGGGTTCTTAGGTGACTAGAGAATGTATCTGGAGCCTGCTCTGTGTCCCAGCACCTTGCTATGCAAGAGACTGTCTTGCTTTGGAGCCTGCTCGCATTCTTTTTTTCTTATATCAGGCATTATAAGTGCAAGCGTTTTCCATAATAGCAGATAAAGTCACTCTTGATGCTTCCTAATTTAACTTCCCTTTAATTACTATCAATCAGCCCTTACTGCTCCTCCAGCATTTGGGGTGATCGAAGCCTTTCAGCTCTCTCTGGAGGTCTCTGAGCTGTGGGCAACTGCTCTTCGACACACAAAACCCAATTCACTGCCTGTTACAGCCCCTTATGGATCTGTTTTTACAGCAAATCTGACATAAACTCCCTGCTACAGGTGAGGCCAAGACCTCCAGCACATGCACAAAAGCCACTGAAATTCTCTGAAGTGTTCTCTGCTGACTGATGCAAAGAAAAATCCTCCCAATCAGGAAGCAATAACAGCTCAAACCATCACTGCTGTTGTAAAGTCCTTGCCTGCATGTGGCCCCCACCCTGCATTAGCTCTAATTTTGCAACTGCAGCCAGAAATAGCCCTACTGGCACAAACAGTCTTGCAACACTCTTTGGGATTGCAAACATTCACGCAAAACTCTTGATGGATTCTAGGTGGAGCAGAAACTCAGCCCGCTCTAGTAAAGTCATGCCTAGATTACAGGCTTCGGGATTTAAAGACAGACACACTTAGTGCTATACCAAGTCCCCTTGGGGTGCTCACCCCTTGGAAAGCTCCTTGTGATGCCTCTTTACGAGACTTTCTGGAAAAAATTCTGTAGCATTGAGTTTTTCATTTGGGTTTTTGGCTTTGAGAAAAACGGAATTTCTTTTTTAGATTTACATTTTTAATTTTGGAATACAGACTCACTCTTCAGATGGATCGTGCTTGCATGCTCATTTTCTTTCAGTCCCTTTTAAAAATCCCCAAATATTTGAAAGTTTCATTATTATCATTATTTGCAAGAAAAAAAATATTGCTCTGAGAAGCACTGCATGCCCTTGAGCAGAGCTGGAAGGAATGCACAAAGAATAAGAGACCCCTTTGAGAAATATCTAAATGGATTCCCCAACACCAGCCACGTCCTATAAGGTTCCCCTCTCTCCTGTCTCTTTCACTTTCTCCCTGCCCAGCTCTATGATACTTGTCATGGGTGATTGGAGGAGAATGTGGCTTTATTCATCAGGTTTTTGGTGACGTATCCAAAATTCATCAGTCAGAAGATATCACTGTGACCAAGCCAGTCACTTCCACCGCAAAACAGTGCATGGGAATGACTGTCCACCTCACTCTTTTGAAAGCTCTTGATCCCAGATTCAGCATCACCACTTGCTGCAGTCACTAGCTATCTGGACTCATGATTAAAGTGAACTCCTCCCGCTTAGCTCAGGGTCTTCTTCTATGTCTCATGGCTTTGGTGAGGAAGACACCCTTAGCTTCTCCTTCTTGACAGGGTATTTTCATAAAACTGCAGAATCATTACAGTGGGAAGAGACCTTCAAGATCATCAATTCCAACCATAAACCCATCACCACACCTGCTAAACCATGTCCCCAAGTGCCTCATTTTGAACATTTCTTGAGCATTTCTTGAACATTTTTTGAACATTGACATCGACGGTGACTCCACCATTTCCCTGGGCAGCCTGTTCCAATGCTTGTCCACTCTCTTAATGTAGATATTTTTCCTAATATCTAACCTGAACCTTCCCTGCCACAACTTGAGGCCATTTCCACTTGTCCTATCAAGTAGGACAAGTAGTAGTTTATCTAGTTGTATCTGCTGCTCCTTTTGGAAAAGTCTGAGTGGGATGCACTGCTCGGGCATACTTGAGTGCCTGCATCCTGCTCTTCAGCACTTCTGACACCACACAAAGCTGGTTTCAAAAGGGAGCAGTACATAATAGCAAGGATCAAGTCATCATTGGGCGCATAAATGATACAACATGTCTCATAGTGTTCTGCAGTAAAACAACTAGCAAAATCTGTGTCCTTCCCTGCTACAGAGCTGCATTGCCTGCCCTCATCTCCAGATCCCTTAGTATTTTCCAGTGGTTTATGTTGATTGTTTCTGTATTAAAAATACTTTTTTTTCTATCTTAGTACAGCTGTTGGTCTGCCAGTATCAGGATGCCACGCAGATTATTCTGCACTTTCTTCCACTTTCTTTATGAGAGTTCTCAAGGGATTGTGGCCAAGCATAACACATTACAAACACACTCATTCCAAGACATTTAAACAAACTCTTCAGTCCTATGAGCAAAGGGCTCTTAATCTGTCAAATATCTGCCAGCAACTTAATTTCTTAATTGTAATGCTGTTGCGGGATATGGAGCGAAACACTTAAAGAAGATGAGGTCTCAACACTGGTCCTATTATTTTTATGCACCATAACAGCAGTTTCATTCAGGAAGAAAAGAAAAACAAAAGACAAAAAAAAAAAGTCTGACTCTTAGCATTTCTCAGTTCAAATGTGAGTGGTTAGAGCTTGGTATTCCAGAGTGCCAAAGAAAGCAGAACAGTGAGCTCATCTCGGCGCTATGAGCTCCTCTTATGCTTATCTAGAAGCTAAGATTCAGCAACATTTAATAACGTTTGAAGCAAGTGATGCCAAAGGAAAATTGCACATTGTCTAATGCCCTTGCGTTCTGGCTAACTGCTCTCCTGGTTTTCATCCCCTTGCTCTAGGCTCCCTCAGCCTGCTGGGTTCCTTACCTTGCTCGACACACAGGACCGCAGCCAGCAGCGCAATGAGAAAAGCCCTCATGGTGGTTGCGCCCTCAGAGCCTGCACAGTGTGGGAGGTTGCACCATGGTTAGGTTTTATACTGGGACAACATTCGCTTTGGCTTCCTTTGATTACGACAAATTAAGGTTTGGGGAGTGACGGGATATACCGCGGGATTGGTTGCTGGGTGTGTTTGTGTGTAGGAACTAACCTATTAAGAGGCTTCAGGTAGCAATTTTTTTTTTTCTCTGCCTCCCATTTAGAGTCATTTTATTTTTCCAAGACCTACTCCCACTGGCTGCCTCTTCATTGCTAACGTGGGCAGCAATGTGTGTGACTCAAAGGGAGTCCCCTTGAAATCCATAGGGCTGGACAGTGAAACTTGGAGCAAAGCAAAGGCAGGTGTGCCAAAACAGGGTGGCTCCAAGATGGGAAGATACTAGGAGTCACCAAGCATTCCCTCTCCTTGCTCTTTGTCATAATGTAATAGCTTTACAGCTGTGAAAGATAGAGTGCGGATGGGAAAGAAGACAAAAGATTTTTGATGGTTTGTCCAAAATCATCCTGATTTTCCTTGCTTTTACCAAGAAAAATGCTTAGAGCAGGAAAGTAGCTTGGACTACTCCTGCAAAGAGCTCTCTTTGTACCTGGGGACTGTCACTCTAGCCCTCATAGGCTAGATAGGGATGGGGTCCAATGCTTTTGTTTACTTCTCTGTCATCCAGAACCACCTGGAGTTTCCAAGCAACGAGGTTTATTGCTATCTGTGGCCTGGCTTTAAACTCCGTCAGGTTTTTCTGGTCTCTGGTGACTTTTCCAGCCCTTCTGGGCTCCCTCCTTCTGGGCTCCCAGAACTACTTCTTCGCCTCCTGCCAAGTCACCCAGGATCCAGCAGAGGTAGAAAATGCATGAAAAAAATAAATAAATAAATAAAATAAATAAATAAATAAAAGGCTACAGGAGTTAAACAGGGAACAAAAAAAAGGTTTATGTCCATACACAGAGCAGCTGAAGGGGATGAGCATCCAGAGTTCAAAGTCTTTCTCTCCCCTCTCTAAATCTGTCCTGACCTTCAGCATGAATCTTCGGTCGCCTTATCCACTACCAAGGATATAGGAGACCCACCTGGCAGCTAAT
This sequence comes from Crypturellus tataupa, assembly GCA_034781795.1. Classification (NCBI taxonomy): domain Eukaryota; kingdom Metazoa; phylum Chordata; class Aves; order Tinamiformes; family Tinamidae; genus Crypturellus; species Crypturellus tataupa. The sequence goes on from JAWLRI010000795.1 coordinate 2,659,574, forward strand.
GCAGCAGTCACACTTAGGGAATAACCTACGAGAAAACCCTTATCCGAACAAAGCATTATTAAAATATATAAATGGACAATATCAGGAAGGAAATAGGATTGCCAGAGCATGGGGGGAAAAGTGTTATGCAAGTCCACATGTTTATTTTACATATAATGTCCAGCCTCCCGTCAGCTATGTGAGGTGAGGGAGACGGGTCAGGAAAACAAAACTTCTTTCCCAGCCGTCCACACCAAGAATGCAGAAACGAAACTGAATTATTGCTGGATTCGGCTTATCTACAAAGCCACGGAGCTGAAAAATGCAGCTCTTTGATAGGGAGAAAAGAACTACGCTCAAACACAGCCCAGAACAAGAAAAGTTAAAGGGTTTGAAATTAAAACAAATAAATGAACAGTAAATAAATGACACTGTTAAAGGAAAGCGCTGCTGGATAGAAAATGTGCAAGTGAGAAATGGGCAGTAGGAAGTAGAAATGTGAGAAAGCATTTAAAGATTAGAGTGAGGGAAGGTTAATAATAATAAACAATATTAATATTTCACCCAGAACTGGAAAGGGAGGACGTAGTTGAGAAATAATGGGGCAAAACAAAGTAAATCAAAGCAAACAGACAAAGCCTGAGGCAGGGGGAAATATATGAAGAATTAAGAAGGGATGGGAGAAAAGGACAGGTGCTTCACGTTTCCCCTGTGGTGGCATCATTTATTACTGTGCAAATTGAAGTATGTTGCGAGGTGTGGAGACCGTTCAGGATCTGAGCACAGACCATTGAGGTTTGGAAAGCGTTTGCTGAACAACAGCTCTGCAAATCCCAGTTTAACTAGTCACTTCAGTCAGATTTAGGGTCTTTGGTGGGACCCCAACAAGGAAAGCAGTGGGACATCACCTGGCACCTAACCCTGTGCTGGTGAAGACGTTTGCAAAGGCTTTGGGACACAAGCCAGGGTCTGGCCAGGACCCTCAAAAATGCTGTTCTTGTGCTATAGTCATGTCTGAGGTCACTGACAGAGCTCAAGTCTCTAACCAGGACCATGGTGGTAGGCAGGGGGACGGGCATCTCTCGAAGCAAAGAGCAGTTTTTCAAGCAAGAAAAGGGGTCTGTGAGAAAAAGCAAGGGTGAAGGCAACTGTCAGAGAGGGGGAAGCCGGTGGTATCAGGAGACTTAGAGCACGGAGGTATCAGATCTCCTTTCTCAGGAACAGGAAAAGAGAGAGGAGACCGCAGAGGTTTGCTGCAGAAACGGGGCCATATGGGTGTCAAGCAGACCCCAATGCAGAGCACGTTGAGTAGCTGACAGTGGCATGGAGCTTTAAGGAAGAAACCTTAACCCACTTTGAGCTTGGCAGCCATCAGCGCGTGTTTGTGCCAGACCTTGGGAGCACATTGTGCAAGGCCTGTCCCTTTTGTGTAATGAGCCAGACACAGTGTGTTTCCAAACCAAGAAGGAGCGGTTACGTGAAACAAACTGCTGGACCGAGATACTTTTTAATATTAACCCCCAAAATCCCTTTTCTTCTTTTATTTTCTTTTAACCTCCTTGGAGTGCAGTTCCAATCATGCTCTCGAGCAACTTTTCGTCGTTGTTTTGGAAGAAAACTCTCCGTTTCGGTGAAGGATTGCAAAGGGCAGCCAGGGAAAGGGGAGGGCGCAGGAGAAGGTGGGAAGCAATCAGCATGGGTCACGTTCTTGGTGCTCCTGAGTCATGCAGGAGGGCAGGCAGTCCATCCCAGCCCTGGGATTGCACTGGTCTGGTCTGCTCCTGTCCTCTCCTCCCTCCTTGAAAGGCCAGGGAAGGCCAAGTTGCTTCATCTGGCCATGCAAAGGTGGGGTTAGGTGAACGACAGGAAAGGGGAAGGTTGCAGGAGGGAATATCTCCTACCCAAGGGAAAAAGGACGACCTGCCTGTGCTGTTTTGCCTTTGGCTCAGAATAAGCTCCAAGCTGTGGAGCACAGCTCCTCATGTTGACTTGCTGACAGACAACAGCAGGTCCCAAACCTCTGGCTAGGAAGGACAAGGGGAGCCCAGGCCCATTTGACATGACAGATACCAGGAACCTTGCCACTAAAGTCTCAATGTGTGAAGATACTGGCTGTTTTTTGGGGGTCCAAAACCATTTTAGCACATTGTCTTAGCCCCCTACATCCTAAGAGGTAGTTCAATCCCACCATCTCGTAGGCTCCTGTAGGCTCCATCAACCAGCACGATCATGCATAGGGTCAAGCATCTTGATTCACATCCTCACTGATGTCCTAGCTGAAAGACCAGGTCCATACGAGTGCACTAAACAGGGCACAAGGCAGTCCCAACATCATCCTTGCTGTTGAACTACCAGCACAGCTTTGGAGAAACGCACCTAGCATCGTCCCAGACATTGGACAACTCCTTGCAAGCAGTTTGGATGTAACTGCAGAGAAAAGAGAGTAGAGTTGTGGTGCGAACCACTGTTCTTGGCTCCAGGGTCAAGATTTATTAATCCATCAGTGGTATTTCTGCAGTCAGAAGAGGAATATTACAGGTCTATGGGTCTGAAATGAGAGGACAGTGAAAAAGGAGATTGGGAGGAGGAAGAAAAGGCAGTCAAGAAAATCCCTGTGCCCTTTTGGGATATCTTAGAAGAGATAGTTCTCCTCATGGAGGAGGCTACAATTGCGCTTGGGGAAAAATAACCCTTACTGATTTATTCAAGGTGCATTTCTGAATCAGCTCAGCCTGTAATATCAAACTCTGCCCTTCTCTCTCCACTGAAACTTGGAATTTCCACTCGCTCCAGGCTTAGGCCTGCTGATTCCCTTTCACGTGAGCAAAGTACAGGCACTGAAATGGGGCTACCTCCTCTACTGCATGTTCATGCTGGTCCTAACAAGATGGACTCTGGTCTTTCTCGGGAAATATTAGGTTGCAATAGGTTTCTGAACCATGCCAACACGAATGCTTATGAAAAGCAGCTCTAAAGCTTTGCCAGTGAAAACTTTGGCCAGTGTCTCCAGGAAGAAAAGTAGGCGAAATCTGTTATTTTCACAAATGTCTTTCTGATCCCTGTAGGTTTTCTTTTTTGAATTAAAGTTCCATATCCTGGAGTTGTGTAGTGAAATGGGGAGTAGTAGACAAACTCCTGTACCCCACAGCTATGGTACAGGCTGCCAGTGAGAAAGTCTCTGCAGACATTTACATGGACACCAAGAAAACCTTAGTGAACATTTTCATTTTGAATTTTTTAACAAATAAAACACCCTATACCTCCTTATTACAAAAGCTACTTGCACAACATGCCTCCCCGTCCCCAACCTCCCCTCAGATATCAAGGAAACATTCATGATTCCCAGAATCTCTCAGCTAAAAACAAACAGAAAAAGAGAAATTGCTTTGGAGACTTGACTAATCCAATGCTCTCAGTGCTAGTTATTGCCGCCTTGGGAATGATCTTTTCTGTTGAAACTTGATAGCTGAAATTTCCAGGGTTAGATTCAGCTGCAATTGAATTGAAAGAACTTAGTTTCACTCTGAAAGCTGTGATGGGCCCCACAGACAACCTCTTGTCTATGCATTTTGGGGGAGGAACAACTCTGATTTATTACAGGGAGGCTTAAACCAAGTGGAAAACTTCACACCAGCATGGGAAGATGAGGATGTCCTGTTTTCTTTCCAGGGTCGCTCCTGCTGACCCAACGAAGCAAAGCATCAAGCCATCAGCCGCATGGCTAGAACAAGTGGTTGGGCCAGCCCTCGTGGTTACGTCTAGAAACTTGTCACACCTTAGGTAATAGCAGAGCTGAAACCTCCACGATGGCACCTGACAAGGAGGGCAAGGAAGACAAGGATCTGTCTCCGTCAAGAGGACTCGGCGGTGAGTCCGTGGCAGCTGGAGGAGTTGGGTGTCAAGGAGAGATGGGCTCTGGAAGCATCCCAGCCCGAAGGGTGTGTTCGGTGAGACAAAAACAAACAGGAGGGTATAGGCAATGCGATTGCACTCCTCTTGCAGTCCTCACACAACAAGCAAAAGGGCATTTTCCCAAGAGAAGTATCCAAAAACAAACAAAAAAAAAGAGTTTGTGGGATTTTTGTTTGTTTGCTTGTTTCTTTCAAAGCACTTTTTGAGGGGTAAGAGCCCAACCCTGACAACCTAAAAGGAGCGTGGGATCCTCAAGCCACCCACAGGATCCAGGGAGCAGTAAACAGAGTGGTGAAACCACTGTCTGCTTGCAGAGGTGGGAACGATTCTCCCCAAACTGATTGCACACATGAGACCTTGTGAAGGACGAAGCACGGGGCTCTGACCCACACTTGTCCTGCAAAAATATCAGGAGGAGGAGTGTCCTGAGAGCATTTTGATCCTTTCCTGTGCTATTTACTAGTCTGGATGGAGCTTCGCACAGCTGTGAGTATGGGGAAAGCAGACACAGGGTGGACTGGGGTGGTTTCACTGTTGTGGGTGGGGGATAAAATATCAACCTTCTTCTCACTGCTGGCATGTGGCCGGGTGGTGAGCAGATAAGGTGCTCTCTGAGCTCTCAGGACGTGCTCTGCACTGATGCCAGCAATTGCATCCACTCCTGGTTCTCTCTACCTTTATGCCAGGGGTAAGTTGTTAGGTGTAGGGACCCCTGCTCCAAAGCAGAGAATATAGAGACCAGTGACAACCCATATGACCAATATAGAGGTCATGCAATGGAGCCCAGCTCCCCAGGAAGCCCAATGCATGGGCAGCTTTGCATTCATGCCATGCCATGGCTCGGATTCCTCCCACCTTGTCAGGGAAATGCATCCTCTCTTCGCGCTGCCAACAGCATTTACATCCAACACACAGCAAACCCAAGGGTGCCCAGGCCTGTTCAGCACAGCTGCACAACCCATAGCTCTAACTGCAAGAAATGTTTCTCTGATGACAAAAAAGCTGGCAATGGTGAAGAAAATTATATTAGGAGCAATGCCCACACCCTTGCTTTCTCCTCTGTGTCTTTATCCATCCCTTCTAAAACCTTGGATACAGCGAGGAGGGTGAAATGTCTTTTTTTTTTTGTGCTGTTTACACCCAGAGCTCCTAACAGTTAATCACAGAAGCTCCACAATGAGACAAAGAACAGCATTTCTGGGGGAGTGAATGACGTGGGAGCAGCTCTGGTTTTGGCATGACAGGTTTCCACGTTGCATTGCAGAGAGGATGAGTGTTCATAGCAGTTACAGCAGAATAGCACCATAGGGACTGGGAAGAAGCAAGCTATGAATGCAGAGGTACCCGCAGGAGCTTTGCACGTGTCCTTGCTGGTCCTGGTACAAAAACATCCCTGGACAACCTGAGTGAAGCATCAAAGAGATATTGAGTGCTGTGATCCAAAGAACCCCCAGTCCAACCAGGTAAGCAGGAGAAGCCACGTGTTGTTATCTCCACCTTAAGCACATGAATCACAGAGACACTGATCAACTTTCCCAAGGTCAGACACTCTGAAGTGGTGGTAGAGCTGGATTTTGAGGTCTCCAAAGATCTTCCTGGACACCTTTGTCTGATTTTGTGCAGTTGTCGAAGACATCAGATGGTGGGCAAAAGAGAGAACAGTGTGGTAAGGAGCCCAGAAATGAGGAGAAAGAGGGAGAATTGCTACCATTTGCTTGCATGTGTGTTGCAGGTACGTGGCTCATTGCCGTGGTCATGTGTAAGAGGAAAATGGAGTGAGTTTAGTGCTAGAGGGGATGAAAGATGCTTGATAACTGCATGAAAGGAATGAGTAGGGTCAGAAAAAGAGGAGTCACCCATAACAGCACAAGGAGTTGCAGCTCCGTCCAGTTTTATAGTGTCCTTACTCCCAAGATCAAGGGACCTCACAGGTGCCAAGACCATACAGGTACCCTACACATAGCCCAAGACCAGGTCAATGTCAACCCAGTAATTTGAGTGGCTGCCAGGAGGAGGGCCCCCTATAAGGCACCCATGGGTGACAATCATGGAGGAGTTTGAGATGGAGAACTGCATCCCTCTTCCAAGCATCTCATGGTCACAGACTCTGGATGGAAACTTTATCCGGCTTTAGGCTTTAGATGAAAATACCCTTCAACTGTAGCGCAGATGCACCGATGGCTGATGTTAGATCAACAAGAATTTGCCTGTGCAGCCAAACTGAGGCTGCCAGAGGCGTGGGAGGGAAAAGACATTGGATCTTGTCCAGGGCCTGCAAAGCTTGGTGTGTTTGACATCACCATCAACAGCCCTTGCCCATGTGCTACATCTGCTCCTTTCAGAGCTGCTCTGGTCAGAGCCACTGCCATGCCCTGCAAGGCTGTAGGTTATCCCTGGAAATTGCACCAGGAGCACCAGGTTTATGCAGACAAACGGCGTTTGCGGGAGAGTCCAGCATTGCACAGAGGCACCAGCTCCCTCTCGTGGGCTAAGTCCAGCTGCCTGCACTGGAAATGGTCCAGCACTTCCCAGGAAAGTGTGTGGGTGTTTTTTGTTGTTGTCGTTTTGGCTTGGTTTGTTTTTTCCCTCCATAATTCAGAATATTTATAAATGTGCTGGACATGGAAGTTTTGTAGGAAGGTATCAACTTCCATCGTGGTTATTTCTGATAATTAGAAGGATGAGGTTTCAGAAGTATCCGAACCTCCTTTTAGACAGTTTTGCCATTTTTTTTTTTTAATGACTGAGACTGGAACTCAAAGCAACTCATTTAGGCCTAAAAAAGCTAGCTCTGGTCTCTTTGGAAGAGAATATTCTTGCCCTCTTTGTCTCAGCCTTTTGGAATGGTGAAAACAGAGCATGTCTCCTCTAATCTTCACAGATTCAACGCCCTCACATTTTTCTAGACCTTGAGCCATTGCTCTGCTCTGCATCAGTTGTCCCCCTGCATGGTGTGTCCCTGGCTCCCCCGGGACCTGTATCTGGGATATGGTTGCTCACCCTTGGCAAGTGTTGACAGCTCTGGGCTGCTTCTAGCTGCCCTGTCAAGACTTCTCCAGCCTTACCCACACTCCCAACTTGATGCAACACTAAATTTGTTGTGTGGGTTTGGCTGTTCGAGGTTGTAAGCTGGTAGTTCTGATAACTGGGGATAGGACTGGCAGTTGCACACAGCCAATCCATCAGCCAGGAGCAAGAGGAGCCGCATCACAACTCCCCCAAGCATCCCTATTGGATGGAACTGTTGGAATAATCCCTTAGGTATCCAACCTACTGTCATCCCCAGCATTAAAAAATTTCCCGTTACGTCAAGAGACATGTTTTAATATCCAGATGCCATTGACCGGGAGGACAACGTGGCTCCTGGGATGCCCCAAAGCGATCCCCAGAATGACAAGTCCTACCTGTCTGCTTCCCATCACACCTCTGAGGTCAGCAAAGCTCAGTGCAGGTTTCTGCAAGGACACTAAAAGCTCAGTCTTTTCCATTGAATGCACAAGCCCTTTTACCCCAGGTATCCCATCTCCTTCTCCCCAATCAGCTCAAATTCCTGGTCCAAATCAGGATTTAAGTGTTACATCCTCCTCTTCTTTCTCCCTGTGCATCTCAGACTTTTTGGAGAGGAGCAATCTCTGTCAGAGCTTTCCCAGGAGATTTACACCCCCAAGAGTCCTACAAAGGCCAAATGAACCTGGTTTTGTTGGCCTAGATCTGCAGGACCATTTGGAGAAGAGAAACAATCCTTTCCTCTTTATGCCCAGGATGATTTATTTCCCATTGTATTAGCTGTGGTATACAAAAAGCTTTTCTGCAGCAAGAACAGTCCAAACCAAACCCAAGCAACCCATTTTACTTTAAAGAGAAAAAAAAAAAGAAAAAGAAAAAGGAAAAAAAAAACTGAGAACGCTTTTCCTGCAAGCAGTGGGGGAGCTCTGTCTCTGCTACTGCAGGATGTGCAAATCTGATGCAATGAAATATTAATTATTAGAGTCTATCCAACTGGGATTTCACGAGGCTTTCAGAGAGCTGAAGAATTCTGGTGCACAGGAAAAAAAAAAAAAAAAACTGCTCGTTTTCAGGAAAAATATTGGAGGAGGAGTAAGTTAGAGCTTTTGGGTATCAAGGGGGAATCTGATTGCTTCAGGGAGAAAATTGTATATTTCCAAACAGTGTGTGAAAGAGATTGCAGTTTAATGGAGAAGTAAAAGGAGGTATTTTTTTCCCAGCGCAGCTTCTTCAGAATGAAGATGGGCCCTCTCGGCATCGCAGAACTGTGAGGAGGAGGCAGCTAAGAGGCCACTGGAAGGAAAACAGAAGTCGATTAATAAAAGAGAGCCCCCGTCTCTGAAGTTTCCCATTATATTGTGCTCCAGAAAGGAGCATTCATCCACAACAGCCCTGGGCACAAGCCCAGAAGGGCCACGCATGGCTCAAAGCCCCTTTTGTCCCCCTTGTTTGCCTGCTCCGAAGCACCGCACGACTCCAAGCGTGATGCCAAGAAAAATTTGCCCTTTCTTGCAAGCCCAGGGATGGGGGGTGATTTGGAAGCATTTCCAAAAACGATACTCTCCTGCATTTAGCAAGTGGCATTTAACAAAGTGCTGCGTGGTGGCACAACCCAATTCTCCACTCGCCTGCACCACGTCTGTCCTTGCAACACGCGATGCAACCATTGTGGGCTGCAAATCCAGTCCATTTCATTGGCACGGCAATGCCGGAGGGACAGGAGGAATATAGGGACAGGCAAAGTTGTGGGTGAAGGCGGCTGCTGCTGTGGTACCTCCTGGCCGTACCAGTTGGGTAACTTGCCACCCGGTCAGGGCTCATTCCTGTGGGAAAGGGTGCGGGCATCATCAGCACATCTGGTCCTGCTGCTGCCAGCAACAGGCTGATGTATGGGTTTGGCAACCTGGCTGCAACCCCTAAAGGAAAATCGCTCCTTCGAGCCGAGACATTTCCTATTCTCTTGCCAAAGCAAAACTCCTCCCAAAAGTGATGTTTGAGAGAGGGGAGAGGCATTCAGCACATCTGACTCTGAAAAATCTTGAACCGGCTCTGCCTTCTTTCATTTTTTAGCTTCCTTTTACCCTCATTGATTTGCAACCTCTAGAAAAAAATCTCTGTGAAAGATTTGCCATCCTAAAATCTATACTCTTCTACTAAATGCCTAAACAGTTCAACCCAAAAGGTGCAAATGCTTTTTGTTACCCTGAGATTGCTTTTAGGGATGGATAAATGAGTGGTTCTTTGGAAGAAACCAGGATGTCGGTACAGGGCAGTGCAAATCCAGAGTACGATCACTTGGCCCAGACAGCAAGGACAAATGATCAGGGGAAGACAAAAAAAAAAAAAAAAGAGGAGGTTGGGAGGAGGAGAGGAGTAACAATAGAGTTGGGGACAATGACTTCAGAGAGAAGTACATGCAGATAGGATCGTTTCCATAACATTTCAACACCACAGGTTGGGTCAAGAGGAAGAACCATGTTGGTTGATCTGCCTAGCTACTAAAGGGGATCTAGCACAGAGGAATGTCATTGCCCCCATCTGGTGGTCCTAGGAGTGGCAAGGATGGATGGATGGATGGATGGATGGATGGATGGATGGATGGATGGATGGATGGATGGCAAGGGAAGTAAGGGAGGAGTGATGAGGATGGTGCCCAGCAAGGTCAGTGTTTTATAGGGGCTTTTCCCTTCACTAGCAGCAACCCTATGAGTTTGCATGATCCGCCTTCCAAGTTGGCACAGAGGGAGTGTTATCTCCATCCCCTGAACCTAGGGAGCTGCCCAATATGGAGACTCATGGGCTTTGTGGCTCCTGGCTGCCCATGACTCCATACACGTTCCTGTGTCCTTCCCACCCTCCCTGGAAGCCCTTCCAAGATCATGGTGGTCATCCAGCCAAACCCTCGTGCTGGAGATACTGATTTTCCCTATCTCCTGGGGAAAAATTTGCATCCCTTCCCAGCCTTTCAGCAAGAAAAAAAGAGTCACTCGGAAAGGAGACTCAACTCCTGGGGATTTACCATTCTCTTAAGGAGAACCCAGTCTTACTGTAGAGCTAAGGGAAGAGGTAAGGCTGTGGGAGAAACCTCTCTTGAGATGTGTGTGACATACAGAAGCAGCATTTGTGTCTTCTGGGATGCAGGGCAGCTCCTACAAGCTGCAAAGCTCAAGCAGCAGAGCTCCAGCATGAAAAGCAAATGAGAAACTGCTTCCTTGCCGCTTGGGAGGCAACTCAAGGGCAGGAGGTTTTGACTGTGGTGCTTTATCTACTCCATAGAGCATCCAGTGTCCATACCCTCCTACGGGAATCTGGCAGTGCTCTTCAGACCTCCTGGAGCTCCTTTCTTCCATCTCTGAGCAGTCGAAGAAGACACCGTCTCAGGATCTCCCAGCACCTTAAGCCAGCTTGGGTCCTGCGCATGCACTCAGATTGCATAAGAAAGTCTGGCAGCAATAAGAGGTGTAGGAGGTCAAGCCTACGAGGACGTCGTGCTCGGTGCAGGTCGCGGAACACTTCTTGGTGACCCTCTTCCACAAAGTGAAAAATCCTTGCCCAAAGAAGAAGGAGGAGAGCAGCTTTAGTGCCTTGGGTTTGCCATGTGCTCCTGGATCAAGATGGGAATGGGCTGATGGATCTCACTGTCCCTCCTAGAGCCCTGAGGACCAGAATGGCCATTGAGACTCAGCCCAGTCCCATCATGTCTCATCATTCAGTATCTTTGCCAGGCACTTGGTGCCTCCTAGGATGCCTCTTATACAGAGGCTTTCTTAGGTATGTTGTGCCATCTTTGAAGCAACATTCATATCTACATAGAAAGCTCCAGGCTTCTTTCTGGGAGAGAAGAACTTTTATCCCTTTTGGTTTTGGTCTAGACCATGTCATCTGTCCCAACTATCTGATTCTTTTCCTCTCTCTGTCTGACCAAGATCCAGATTTCTTTATCTTTCTCTGATCACTCCTTGCCCCTGATCTTTTCCATGCAGGCGTAAAGCAAAGGCTGAATCAGAAGCTTTTAAGGGATGTTTGGGAAGTGGATTTCAAACCCTGAAAACTTCAGTGCTGACAATCCAGACTAGCAAGGGTTTCACCTCCCAAACGCGTACCTCCATCATGACTCCCTATCCCATCCACCCACAAAAATCCACCATAAAAATCCATGCAAACCCCCTACTTCCAATTCCTGAGCCCCTATCAGGTTGTTAGGACCTACCAACTCCTACAGAGGCAACATTCGTCACACAGTACTCATCCTTGTCTGAACACTTCATGGCCTTCAAACATTTCCGGTTGCTATGTTCCCAAGTACAGGTGTAGCACCACAGGGTGTTCACTGCAGGAGGAAACATGGGATATGGAAGATGGAGTCAAAATATTGCCATTCCAGGTGGAAAAATTCTTTTTTCTCATTGACTTTTGAATTTAGTAGGTGTGGGTTGGCTGAATGTGGTGAGATTGCAAGACCCACTCTGCTTTCCGCACGCCTGCACTCTTAGAGCCAACATGTGCACGGATATGAACATGTGTACATACACACGCAGATGTTGCAGCACTCCTGCACCCAAAATAAAGCGCGATGGCCCAAGGACACTGGGTTTGGTGTGATGTAGGCAGTAGGGAAGGGCATGGTCTGCTGTAGAAGTCTGTAGGGACGTCCAGAGGTCTGGATTCACCCTCCTCTGACTGCAGGTGTTTTCTCACAGTGTGGTTGTCTGAGGTTTTCTTCATAGTCAATAGGGACAGATGAAGAAAACCATCTACTGGAGACACTATAAGATAGACTAGAGCCTCACCGACAGATAAATATGGTTAATCAGGACACAGAATCACAGAATCACAGAATGGCTGAGGTTGGAAGAGTGGTCTACAGATCATGTAGTCCAACCTCCCTGCTCAAGCAGGGAGTATGTGGCACAGGATTGCACCCAGAAGGGTTTTAAAGACTCCACAGCCTCTCCGGGCAGCCTATTCCAGTGCTTTGTCGCCTTAACAGTAAATAAATTCTTCCTCATATGGAGATTAATCTTCCTATGTTCTAAGCACATAGGATTAAACTTCCTTTGTTCTGGAGCTCCATAACTGATCCAAAACCTAGAGAAGTCAGTCTCCAAGACCTGTCTATTTGGGTGAGATAGCAGAACCCTCAAAAACATGTCCATAATCTGACTAAAACACTGGAAACACTGGTAAGAAGAAAGTTTTTTAACTCTTGTCTGTGTGAATTCAGTCCTAAGCCTTGTGGGCTCTAATGTTTTGGTTTTAGTGCTAAGGGTTATTTAATCCAGGTTAACACGCTCTTGGTTTTGGCAGTAAAGACAGTCTTGCTCTCCCTCAGGCTTTGTTAACACTTGGAATTTTGTCAGGATTGCTATTCTGGAAAATCAACAAAGCTAAATAGCAGAAAGTTATTCTTAGGGTACAATGAGACAGAAATAACTATTCTAGGTAATTATTCTCCTGCAACAGTTAATATGGCAAATTTCCAAGTGGAGGCAAATCTTATTCTTTATAAAACAACCATAGTGTTTACTCTTTCCATCTCCTTATCTGTGTGTCTCTAGAGGCTATATAAGATCATATACTTCTGCAGGACTCTGATTTAATTTGCAGTCTCTCTGTGAAATATAATACATAGTCTATAATACAAATAATATGCAAATATAAATCCCACTGTATCCCAGCAGAAGGCTGCTCAAACATATATCCTGCATGCAACCTCTCCCTCATTTCCCGGCTTAGAAAGAAATCCACAAGTGGGTAAGGCCTCCCAAGTGGGTCAAAATCTAGGACACTTGCCAAGGACATGGGTGTTCTCCAAGGTCAGACATTGTAGGTCTGACCCTGCCCAGCTGATGTCCTCTTGGCAAGAGCCAAGATCATAGGGCTGTTGACATACTGGGCTACTGTAGATTGAAGCAGTTATTTCTAAGAGCTTTAGAAAGGACTACAGCTATGCTGCATCTGAACAGAGAAACACACTAGAAAGTCTCTTAGTAAAGACAGAAAGGCAGAAAGAAATTTCCTCATTTCTGTCACACTTTTATACAAAACCAGGTGCAAATAGAGAAATTTCCCCTAAAAACATAAAATAGAAACAAACCAAAGAAAAAAACATTTCACCCATCGAGGCTGAGCCCACACTTGGGAAGCCCAAGGAAAAGTACTGCATCCTCCAGCAGTGTTATTGCAAGTGCTTCCACTTGCCGTTCTCCCCATAGCTACGATAACTCCCCAATACTCCAGCATGCAGCTATTCCCAGTCTAGCAGCAAATCCATGACGCCTCACCTTGCTCCGCACATAGGACCAAAGTCAATAGAAAAACGAGGAAGGCCTTCATCTTCTCTCAACGGTCTCAGCAGCCCATGAAAAGCACCTTCATCTGGGCACAGAATATATGTTGGCTCTGCATTTGGACCAAGTGATTATGAAGGCAACAATTTTGAAAGAGTGGGCCGTCCACGAGCACTGAGCATGTGTTGTTTGACAGGAAAGGAATGCGTGTGGGTTGTTTTCTCACCTGAGCACTACCTTCAGGCTGGTCTGATGGATCAAGAGAAGAGTGAAAGCACTAAGACAATTCATTCCATTTATTAATTTTAATACATTAATCTCTATGGTCAGACTAGCAGTACTACTGATATGTGAGTGGGTTTTTTTGTGGTTTAGTTCCAATCTGATCATCAAGTCTCTTGTCAGATATTTCAGTGAATGTATCTACTCAAAGCAAAATGACCAAAAATTTAATGTCTCCTTCCACGTGGATATTATAAAGTGCCTTTCCAGTGTTAGAACCTGATAATTCCAGTATCTACATTCAAGACAGATCTATGTGTATATCTGTGGATGGCAATATAAACAAGAAATATCTTACAATTTCTTGTTTGACTGTAGGAGCTCCTGCTAATTTATAAAATCCTAAATGCTTTGCATCCTTTTTTTGGCAGGGGAGCAGCTGTGATAAGAGAAAAATAATTTTGGGAACCCATCTGGACAAGGTCCTGGACACCAAGCTCTAAGTGAGTCTGTTTTAGCAGGGAGTTTGGACTAGATGATCTTCAGGGGTCCCTTCCAACCTCAACCCTTCTGTGATAATGTGAGTTTCAAATGTGGGACCTTAGACACTGGAGTTTGGTTTCCAGTTTTGCAGTAGGTTTCCTTTACTGCATCTGAGCAAATGGTAAAAATCAATTTGCCTCTGTTCTACATGAAGCATTAGATTCAATGTTCTGCTAGATAACTAGATAAAATGCTCTGAGCCTCTATGATTTCCCTGCATGTTGTCAATTTGTGTGGAGTTGGAGTGGGTAATTTCAGACCTTCTGGAGCTCCTCTTTGACTGCTCATCTCACTTCTGCTTCCTGGGAAAGACCTGCGAGTAAGTTTGAAAACAGCAGACATATCAACGAGTCACCACCTGGTCAGTCACCAAAGAGCAGAGGGGAGGAAGCAGGACTAACCCCTTTGAATCACAGAATGGTTAAGGTTGGAAGGGACCTCTGGAGATCATCTAGTCCAACCCGCCTGCTCAAGCAGGGACATCTAGAGCACATGGCACAGAGTAGTGTCAAGGTGGGTTTGGAAGATGTCCAGAGAAGGAGACTCCACAGCCTCTCTGGGCAGCCTGTGCCAGGGCTCTGTCACCCTCACAGGAAATAAGTTCTTCTTCATATGGAGATTAATCTTCCTATGTTTCAACTTGCATCCATTACCCGTTGTCCTGACACTGGCCACCATGGAGAAGAGCCTGGCCCCATCCTCCCTGCATTCACCCCTCAGATACTTGTGCATGCAAAGTCTCCTGGTCAGTCTGAATCTCTTCATCCCTTACCTACACAACCTCCAAGATTTGGTCTGGAAGAGAGAGCACAGGGACCCAGTTATATTTGCCCTCCCTTCAGCTTGGGAGATGGCAATACAGAAGATACAGAAGTTTGGAAAACATGAAAAAATATTGTGGATAGATGAGGGGAGGGTAGAAATGACTGAGAATCAATACTAGTTTCTGAGCAGAAGATCTGACAAGTGAAGTCCCTGAAGCAGAGATTATATTCATCAAGGACCTTTAGGGAAATTGATGTGATTATCATTGCTCAGCGCAGTGAAGGTATGGGCAGAGGAAGTCCAAACAGTTACCAAAATGTATGTTATCTTTCTTCTAAAGAAAAAATAAAAAATGAGGAATTGTTGAGTATGTGCAGGTTAATTTCCAGCTATTTTTGAGGTTCCTGGAGCTGACTTTAAACCACTGGGACTGGAAATGCCATGGACAGGATTAACAGGAAGGTGAAGTCAGCACTGATAACCCCATGAGCACTCACCCTTCTTCTCCGGTGTACACAGGTCTTCTGGGTGTGGAGATTATAAGCCACATGACTTGCCCAATAGATGCCACAGTGGATGCCACAGAAGGTGTGTCAATCATGTCACGAGATGTCACAAGGCAGCAAACGAAGGGCTAGAGGAATAGGGTTTGCACAGGATGATTCACTGGAAGGTGTCCCCTTGCAGTTATGACCCTTTAGGAGGATCTAGAAAGCAATCTGGGAACCATGACTGGACTGTCATGCAACAGCAGGAGCATCCTGGCAAAGGTCTGCGCTAAAAAAGAAATAATTCGATTTAACAAGATGTGCCTCTTAGTCTCTTTTGTAGAATTTAATGTGATTATTGGGAGAACAAAAGACATTCTTATAGGTGACCGGTTTGTTTTACATGGAAATGCCTCCATTCATTCAAGCACTTCTGCACAGCACTAGGAATGACAGACAGAGCATCTCCTCTCTGTCAGAGAGCTCGAGAGGAATCACATAGATTGAGGATTCAAATCTACCCTGCACTGACAACAGGAAGGGGGTCTACAAGGCCATGGGAAGTGGTCCACAGCTGGTCTGCTGGCTCGAGCATTGTGGTGAGCAAGCGTGATGGGAGGATTGAGCAACAGCCCGCTTGGCTTTTGAGGGTTGTTGGTGGTCCACTGAGCCAGATAGTTGGGGAGTTACAAGCCCGGCCTCAGGTATGTCTTGATGAGCATGCGTGAAATATAAGACTGCCCATGCATTGCTAGCATTTGCTAAAGGCTTGCGGGAGACTGATGGCAGTTTCGTCCTGGGAGGGATATGCAATGAGACCAGAAGTCAATGAATAGAAGTCATCCACAGAGCTACTCATCTCCTATCTCCTGGGAGAATCATATCAGGGTCTTCTCCCAAACGGCTTGGGGAAAGGGCCCACAAGTGGAACCTCAGCCTGTGAGGAGGAACAGAAATATTGAGTCTTGGTCTTGTGGAAGATCTTCCTTTTTTTCTGGGGACTTTGCTATGGCGCAGAACCAACTGCAAGACTTGGATCCATGTTGCAAGCCCTCCTCTGTGTTTCAATCCTCTCCGGCTTTTTGGACCCCACACAGGTGCTGAAGACTGCTTCCATTTTGTACGTGCTGAACATCATGCTGGGACTCTGAGCAGAGATGACAAGGAAGCTGCCTTAAGTTCTTTAACCATTCAGCCTTCCTGTACTCAGATCATGAGCTCTGCCAAGCTTGCCGGTCTTCATCACTTGTTTAATGGCATCTCAGATTATCATTATTATTTCCATCTATCTCTGCATCCTGCCAAACTACAGATTACCATCTCCCACCCGTTTGCTATTACAGATAGGAGCTGGGGTTGCAGAAAGGAAGAGGTATCGTCATTGACCTGGACCAGAGATGGGGATGGAGGCACCTGGTTCTCAAAGCGGTGTAGGGAAGGGTCCTTTCATCATAGTCCTAAGAGTAACAAACAATATAAGGCATGATGTGCCAATGGGGATTTTTCAGCCCTAAGTAAACACTACTGAAGTAGCTGCAGGATCTTTCTTTATTCTGTTCTCCATCTCTGCCTTCAGATGATGTTGTGAAGGAGGAAGATGTCATGTAAACTTGGTGCCACTTTTTGCTTTTGGCTGAGGCAGATAGTTTGCCATCTACTCCATTAATCCTCATCCAAATGCTTTGGATGGAGAAAAGGCAGCTGTGTGCATTGAGCTGAGCACATGGAGCACTCACCTCTGGACAGAGGGCATGCTCCAGCTCTTCCCACCCTTGAGCCCAATGACAGTGGACTTTCCCTTCATCGTCCTCCTGCTTCCTAGAGCTTTCCTCATGCTTAATCCTGCAAGGCTTGCTCAAAGAATTCCCCCTGGTTGTATCCTCCACTCCATCATGACATCGAGGCAGGTTATCACCACTACCCACCCAACACACGGCTCTCCCTATCACAGAACTCTCTAGTCTTGGCATGTGGCTGCTCCAACTTCAACTCCCACATGTTCCCTCTTCCCAGATGCTGTGAAGACGACCAGGTACTCACAGTGCGGGTCTCACCATGGGGAGAGATGCTAGAATTCAATAACACAGCACAGGCAGCCTGGGGTCAACTTGCATCAAGGTGTTGAAATCCTTCCAAGAACCTGCCCTTCACATCCTTCTCTTTGAAGCAGGGCAGGAAAACAGTTCCCCAGGGGCATGCCAGGTTTCTGTTTACCTGATTAGCTGTATTACCTAATCTGGTGGTGTCTCTGAACCTCCCATATTGCCTAAACCCCAGCTGGGCATACCTTGATTATCAAACCTGTATTTAACTTGGGACTGCAGTGGTGGGATCTAGCTGTGATGTTCAGGTGTCACAAGCTGCAGTGAAGGTCATCACCCTTTTACTTGCCCCAGGGATGGAACTACGCCCCAGAAGAGCTGTCACAGATCTATATCTCTACCAAGACCTTGCAGAACTCCATCACACACTACTGAAGTTGCAAGCTTGCACATTGCCTTCAAAAACATGTCTTGGTCAATATTTCAAAATGAACTAAAAGCAAGGCAGCAGCTACTGACAGCAGCTGCTCCTTTTTGAAACAAGGGAGGATACAAAAGCTTGGCAGGAAGTGACCAGTCAGGTAGGAAGTGAAGTCAGCAGAAAGGGGATTCAGATCTACTATTTTTCCAGATGTTTTGCTGACCTCTTCCCACTCCTCTGGGTCCTGAGGTTGGTGGTTTCAATCTGGGGTTTGTGGTGGGGGGTCACAGCAAATTCTGGACATTCCCACCACCTGGAGTTCTCCAGGAGGAGTAAAATGTTCAGGACGATGGTTTCTTTTATGTTTGCTAATATGGTTTTATACCTTTGCTATTTCTTCATAGTCTGCAAGCCCATCTTGCATCTGAAAGCATATGATGCCTTTTTGTAGGGTAGATAATTCTTTTTCCTATTATTGCTAAAGTCAGTTTTATCCAGATCAGATCTGCATTTTTATAAATGACCATTGGAGATGTCTCAATAGCCACAGAGTCTCCAGTGCCACCTGTGCCCCATTTCTTATCACCCTGTGGCCTCACTCCTCAATATTCTGTGTCTCTTATTCCAGCAGATCTGCATTTATCTACTCTACATCACTGCGCTAGGGTCATAAACATCTCATCCTACACAATGACAGTTCATGCTTGTTACTGCTACCTGTATAAATCCATAGTTATACCAGATAGAAGTAAAAGAAATTAGCCACGGACACCTGGTCTATTAGCAAAATTGCTTTTATAGCTAAACCGAGGAAAACAAAGCTGCAGGTGGGTCAATAAAAGCTCAGTCAGAGCAAACCTGACAAACCACAGTCCTGAGGCCTTGCAAACGTAGTACAAAGCTCATGGCCTTTTACTGGCAATGGCAATACTATATTAAAGGACTATACAGTAAAAAAAAAAATGTCTTAGACTCTTGAATGGAAAAATGGATAGAACAACTGTCTGTAGTTTGTTTATAAAATGATATGTGTTTATTTTTCCAGTACACAGGAAGGCACAAAGAGGTCAAGCTAATGCTAGCACATGAAGAAGCTTTTAAAATATGGCAATATAAAAAGGAAAAGAAAAAAAAGAGATAATTTATTTGCATGGCTGAAGAGTCGAGAGTTGTGTAGCTGCAGTCCAGGCTCACTGCCTGCTGCAGAGTCCATGCTGGGAAGCCTGACTTGCTGGAGGGAAGGTGGAACTAAATCAAACAGATAAATAAGTACAATAAAGGAGGACAGCATGAGAGCAGTCCCAATGATTCACAGCCCATTACAACACAAACCACATGTTGGAGCGCAAAGATGCTCAGCTCAGTGCTGGCACTGCCTGGCTGCATTGTATGCTTGCCTGGCATGCATCGCTATGCCACGGATGGAGTTGGGCTGGACAACAGGTTGGTGACCACCTTAAAGATCTGCACTCATGAAAGGAATCTGCGACCTGCCCCCAAATTTGCCTAATATTGTTGCCAGTGTATGTGATAGGAACTGAGGGCAGACCACATGGATCCTGTCCTTCTCCTCTTGCCACCTTCAGGTCTCATCCCTGGGTCAAGTCAATGGATTGGAAAAGCACCCATCAGAGTTACTGATGACTAGGGAGCAGGTTAGTGATACCCTTGCCCTTTCTAGGTTTAGATATGAGTCCTTGCTTCCTTACAGACGTCTCACATCACCACAGGCATTGACTCACACAGGTTCTGCAAGACACGGAGATGGATGTGGAGTGTTCAGATGCTGTAAAATAGGGATGTTGACAGGTCTAAAGACGAGGACAGGACAGGGGGTGGTGGTGATTTAACTCACTGAGGTTCTGCTTTCTACAGAAAAGGTTTTTGCATCATGGGAAATAAACTGGAAACATCTCTGCCTGAAAATACAAAGAAGGGACTACTGCCTGAGGGACTACAAAGAAGGAAATGTGAGTCCTAACTAAAGGTGTTTGCAACAGCTACCACCCAGTTCTCTCTTGCTTTGGCAATCCAAGCTTTCAGGAGTTGAAAAGTTCACCTGTAGCTTGAGAAATATAGAGAAGATTATGTAGAACAGCTTAAAAAGACAGAGCTCAGTCACGTATGGATGACATTGGGGAAGGAATCAGCCCACCTGATGGCTGTCTCACCCACCTTCCTGTCAGATAAGTAGCCTGCCCAATGTACAAGAGGAATGTTGGTCTTCAATCCACAGAGCTAGAAATACAGCATTTTTCAAAATTGCATGAGCTCCTTTCCTCTCCATCCATCCCTGGCAGAACAGCCGCAATGCAGGGCAACCCCAGGAACCTTCCTTGGTTCTGCACAGAGGGCAACCTGGACACCCCTCACCCCTGTACGTTTTTCATAGAATCACAGAGCTGTTGAGGTTGGCAAGGATTCAGGATCTTTTCTGGTCCAGCTCCCACTCCAAGCAGGATCAGCAGGAGCAGGTTACCCAGGACTCTATGTTCAGTTGTGTTTGGAATGTCTCCAAGGGTGGAGACTCCACAGCCTTTCTGAACAACCTGTTCCCATATTCATCCACCCTCACAATGAAGAAGCATTTTTTCTTATTCAGATGAAATCTTCCATATTTCAATTTGTGCCCGTTGCTTCTTGTCCTGTTACCAAGCACTAAGAACCTGCCATCATCTTTACTTCTCCCCGTTGGATATTTGTACACATTGATAAGATCCTCTCTGAGCATTCTCTTCTCCAGGTTGAAAGGTTCACTCTCTCTCAGCCTCTCCTCACGTGTCAGATATTCTCATCCATTAAGTAACTTTAGGACCTCTTGCTGCACTCACTCAAGTAGCTCCATGTCCCTCTTGTATTGGGGAGCCCAGAACGGGACACGGTATTCCAGATGTGGCCTCACCAGGACCGAGTGGAGAAAGATCACCTCATTTGACCTGCTGGCAATGCTCTGCCCAGTGCAGCCCAGGATACTCTTGGCTTTCGTTTCCATAAATGTGTGATACTGGCCTAGGTTCAGCTCGATATCTACTAGGAACCCAAATTCCTGATTGTGTAACCTGCTTTCCAACTTGTCAACCCACCAGCCTGTACTGGTGCATGGGGTTATTTCTCCCCAGGTGCAGGACTTTGCATTTCTCTTTGATGAACTTCAGCTCTTTTCCAGCCTGTTGAGGTCTCTCTAAATCGCAGCACAACCATCAGTTGTATGAAACACCTCTCCCAGTTCTGAATCATCTGCAAAATTTGCTGAGGGTGCATTCAATCCCATCACCCGGGTCATTAACGAAGATGTTAAACAGCACTGGACCCCTATGAACACCTAGAGAGAACACTAGTGATTGGCCTCCAGCTGCACTTTCTGCTGCTGCTCACAACCTCTAAGATCAGTAGTTCCGATCCGTATCATTGTCAACTTCTCTTACCAGTACTCAAATCAGTTTGACTATGAGGTTGTTATGAGAGACTGTCAAAAACCTTACTAAAGTCATGATGAATAATACCCAGTGCTGTCCTCATCCACCAAGCCAGTCGTCTCATCATGGAAAGCTATCAGGTTGGTTAAGCACAACCACCATGGCTTTTCAAAGACAACGGAGCTTCCTCAACACTCACAGCTGCATCCCCTCAGGACCCAGGGTCTTGTTTATGCCTAGTTTAACTGTTTGCTAGCCTGATCCTCCTTTACCAAGAGCAAGTCTTCCTTGTTTCAGAATTCCCCTATGGTCACAAGGGCCTAGGATTCCTGAAGACCAGGATGGGGAAAGGAATTCAGTAGCTCTGCATCTTCTATGTCCTTTGTAGCCAGGGGCCATGTCCATTTTAGCAGCAGGCCTGCATTTTCTTGTAGAAACCTTGTAGAAAATCTTGCATGTTCTTGTAGAAACCTTTCTTGTTGCCCCTTTCTTAAGTTTATGTCAGTAGAAGTAATTTAGAAGCCTTCTTGAAGCTCTGAAGGTAGAAATTCAAAGGTTTATTTCTGAGTCAAGATGATCACTCATAATTGCACTCTAATCCAGGGCTGATTTAAGAATATTAAGCAATTTATTGAAATCCCTCATGCCCCAACTCGCAGAACCTCAGGATTAAGTTCTGGAGAAGTTATTGTCTGAGCTTGAGTTGGGTTTGGATGCACTGAGCTCTTGATTATTTTTTCCTGTTATTTTGAATAACATATTGCACTCAGCCAGCTGAAAACAACACTGTTAGACTATAAAGAAGCCTTAGGAAGCACCAAGCTGTATATGATCGATGCACAGTAGAAGCCTTCACTCTTGAAGTTGATCCCATTCCCACAGTTGCCCTCAGCAAGTAGCAGGTCTCCCTCACAACACACAAGCTAATATCCTGGAGTTTTATCCCTATATTGGAAGTTTAAACTCTTCCCCTTGTTAGACCATCCATCACTTTATCACAGGGCTGTAATTTCTTGTAGGTTAATCACTTGCTTTCCTTTGTGACCAGTCTCATTGGCATCAATAGTACAGCCTGTGCAAAAACCTGGCTAGTGCTAACCCCTGTCCAATTTAAGCTTCTTTTAGAGCAGTCCAGATTTGGCTGACGATTGATGGATGCAGAGTACACCTGTGAAAACAAAGGGAGCTTCTTAAGCTCATGTTTTACTCGTGCCAAACCACAGCCATGATCTCCTCTCTTGCTAAACTGGATACTCCATTAGCTGCTTTTAGAGACAGAAGAGCTTCAGTGCAGCAATTGGTCTCCTGTGAATACTGTTGTAGCCTTTTCTTTATCTTTCAGCATACCTACTGACAAAATATTCCCTTTCTCTTCTTTTTTTTTTTCCTAATTTTTTTTTTTTTTAATTTTGCCATCTCAGGCTATAAAGGAAGAAATAAAAGAAAAAAAAAAAGAAAAACCTCTCTGGAAACTTCTCATAATTCTCTTCCTCTTGTCCCCTGAGGGGTTTCCCACCTCTCACATGTCTGCCAGACTACAGCTGTTTTGTTTTCTCCTAATCTGATAGCTCACCAGGGAACAGATTCAAGTCATAAGACCCAGTCCAACAGCAATTGCTCATCACTGAGGAGTTTTAGCATCCTCGCTTCCCTCTCTATACCCATTAAGATGAATCAGCCAAAAATCCATCTCTCTGAACCGCCCACGAGTGAGCAGAGGCCCTGCCATTGAGCAGATGAAGAAGCAGCAAAGCTGCCTTGATTGATATCCCTTCCTTGCATCACCTCTCCATTTGACACAGGATCTGACACAGCATTGGGGTGCAGCAGTGCCTGTCCTGCTACTAGACTGGACCATCAAGGAAAATCATGCTTGGGAAGCAGCTTTATCAAACAGAATGCATGTTTTTGGTAACAACAATCAATAACCCTTTATCTGTGCATCAAGAATTTGTGTCATCCTTAGGAGAACACAGGAACATTTCTGATGAGCAGTGCTTGGACCATGGACTTTGGTGTCTGCAAAACGTGTGGTCTTGATCTTCCTCTCTCTCTCCAGGATGCTGGTGCAGGAGTGACATGCTGGAAAGCAAGGACATAGTCATCTATCAGAGCTACAAACAGCTTCCCATGGCAGCATATTTATGGAGAGAAACACTGCTTGCAGTCCCTCAAGCTGTAGATCAAAATGATCCTATGTCCTTCAGCCACAAAATTCACCATATATCCCTCTGCAACTGAGCAGGCAGGTGCTCGGTGAGAGATGGCAAAGCCAAACCCTCCTCAGAGGTGCACAATGGAAGGACAAGCAGCAAGTTACAAGATGCAGGAAGAGAAATTCCACCAACTTATCAAAAAAAAAAAATCAACAGGGCAGTGGTTAAACACCAAAACAGTGCCTCAAAGTGATAGTAGTGGAGTGTCCCACCTCAGAAATGTCAAAATTTGGCTGCAGAAGGCCCTGAGCAAGCTGACCAGTTGACCTCACTTTGAGCTAGAGGCTGGACCAGAGGCCTCCATAAGTCTCTTGCAACCTCAGTGATTCTGGGGCAGAAGCTTAGAATGGAGATGGACACACGTAACCAGATGTCAGTGCAAAACCAGAATAACGTCTCGCTATTGCCTACTTTCTACCACAGGGAGGTTTATCTTATCCAGCTGCTATAGTATCAGCTTTGCCCATCTGCTGTCACATAATATGAGACTTCCACAGCCTTCAGGCAGGGAGATGGGCAATTTGATAACCAGAAGGCTTTTGAGCATCATTATGAAACTAGAGTGGCCCTAAATATCAATGTGGATAGTCAGCTCCATCCCTGGTAAACTGACCTTGAGGTCTCCTCCCTTAGCAACCCCAGAAACTGCAGGACAAGAAACCACATCTGTTTTTTTTTCTGAGACCACAACTTCTTCTTTTGTGCTTTCTTTTTCTACTTTAAAAGAAAAAAAAAAAAAAAAGAGAAGTCATTTTAAAGAAAAAATAGAAAAACAGCTGGTACTTTCACTTTGGGCTACCTAAAGTGTTAGGTTCCAAAACCTGGGTTTTTATGTATATATTGAAAAGACTTCATTTAAAATGCTGAGTTTAAAATGTCTCTGGAAGGACATGGGGAAGTTAAGTATCTCTGGATGTGACAATGCTACTTAGCATCATCAAATAACTCCAAAAAGGATGAGAGAAGAAGCCTACACTAGTAGCCTTAACCAATGAGGACAAATTCCTGCTCCAGAAGGTCCCAAGTGGTAGGATATCCCTGAAGATTAGGAATGAGGGCACATCATATATCACTGCATTGTACTGCTGTGATGTTGTCAGCAAGAGCTCAACTTCTCCAACCTGCAGGTAACCTGCTTATGATTCCCTGTGCTTATCAGAATATCTCCTTAACACCTTGCATTACCCAAGCTCCAGAACAGAGTATCTGATACCTGGATAAGACCATGAGTGCTGAACCTTCCATTTGCTTTGTACCTCCCATACACATGGATTTCTTATCTTGGTTTCATCTTGATAGAGATGGCCCAAGCCTATGGAAGCACTTGGTATGGCAACATAGTCCAAAGGAAAACCCTTCAGGAGAAATCCAGGTGCTTTATTAAGTTCTTCACAAAGCCAGGAATCATTATTTAACTGGCACCAGCAGCTCTTTGCAGCCCTTAGCCCCAGAGCACCTGCATATGGAGCCCACAACACCCATAAACTCAGCTACTCTGCTATCATTTTTCTCCAGATGTAACAAGGCAACAAGTTGAGGCTTTCCCATCCCTACCTGGCTCCTTACACCACTCACAAGTTCAAAACCCCATCACTTTGAGCAGGTTCACAAGTAAGGATGAGGAAAGGAGAAGCAAGAGCTGTACTTGGGCTGAACAGGACACATGGGGCAGCAGCTGCACAGACTTTCCCTATGGTCAGCCCCACAGATTTGCAGTCAGGCGTCTTAGGCAGAGGATTGCAACACCAAATCTGATGGAGAAGAGGCTAAGGACCAAAATACATGTTTTCTCTCCAAGGCTAAAGGCAGAACTTTCTTTCGAAGAGAATTTTCTTCTTCTTGCTCACCAGCTGTTCAAGCAGCTGCAGCTTTTCCTACCACTGCTGCTTCTTTCTCTCAGATGGGGCTCGTGCAACTTTTTTCAGTAGAAAAAAACCACTCAACTACATATCTATCTATAAACACACACATTGGTTCAATGCAAGCATCCACAAAGGCTCTGCTCACTTGCATCTTGCTCTTTTATTCTGCTCCTGGCAATGGTTTCCTGGAAGAGAGGATTGCTCTTTCTCTGGGGGCTCCGATAAAATTAGCAGCTTCCTCTCCTTGCTCAGGTTGACACATTTAACAGTGAATATTCACATAAAGCAGTTCTACAGCTCAAACAGCTCTGGACCACAGCATCAGGCTGCATTTGGCAGGGTGGGCATAAAAACATTTGTAATGCACTGGAACCAAGCTGTTTCCCCTGGGTTCACAGGAACAAACCCAATGTATGGACCAGGGCATGGTTGGCAGCTCCTGGCCTTTCATTTTTCAGCTGATAACTCACCTGGCTTTGGCAGAGGGACCATTATAAGAAGGGAAGTTAGGAGGGAAAAAAATAAAATAAAAGGATACCTTTCACTTTTGTCAGCATTCAGAATAATTTTAAACCCTGATTTAGGATGCAGGTTTGTTTGATATACCCTACATGAGCCAGTTATCACCAAGCCAAGTGACAGAGAAGCCAGTGCTTGCATGCTCCAAATCCACTGCTGACACGAGATAAAACGATGTTGGCTTCATCTGTGCATTTTCCCCTCACATTTATCATGGCTCAGCTAACGCAGAGCAGTTTAATTGTGGTGGCTCCGTTTTGCATATGGGTCCTTAAGGGCCTTATGGTCCAACCACAAATGCGTTTGGGGTCTGGGAAGAGGCTCTTTGCTCAAGGGCAAAGGATTTCCCTATCGAGGCTAACTCCCTGCAGAAAATTGTATGCACACAGATTTACATTATATATCATCATCTCCCATCCCACTCCTCTGTGCCTCAGATGAACTGAGGTTAAAAAGAAAAGAGTCTTCAAATACCAGTCACCAACAGTCAGAAAAATCACTTGAGTTTTAATGAAACTCGTTTCAGTTACAAAATGATACAAATTGCAATAATCTGAACCCAAGAAAAAGCATCTGTAAACACACACACCAGAAACTGAACACACAAGGGTGGTTAAAGTGCACTTTGCTCACACCAAGGTGATTTTTCAGCCCTCTGTCATGAAATCAGCTTCTTTGGACAAAGCTTCTCCTATTGAAAGGACATTGGGAAAGTTTCCTGATGGAGAGCCATTATGGCTGGGAAAAAAAAAAAAAAAAAAAAAAAAAAAAAAGAAAAGAGGCACTTTTATCCCCTTCTGAAGGTAAAAGGGTAAAAAACATCCTGCAAAACCCAGAGGATCCCCTTTCTCCCAGGGCATTCAGCCCCAGGCTCAAGCCTTATTCTGCAGCTGCCTCTTAGTGCTGTCATTGCCTAATGTTTCCTGTCAGGTTAATTCTTAGAGTCATAAAAGGGCAGCACATCTCCAGTGTGCAGAGAAGATGGGATTAGATCATTTTATCTTGTTTATCTGCACAATTAAGTCTCACATTCAACCTTCTTCCCAGACTCTGGAGGAGGAGGAAGAGATCCAAAGCACTTGGCAGTTCTAACCAGAAAAAAGAGCTAAAAGTTCATGCTAAGGTCCCTGCAGTCAGGATAAATGTCACAAGTCAGTGGTACTTTTTTCAATTAGAAAATACATATTTTTCTTTTTTTATATAAAAAAAGCACAAAATACCTGTATCAAATTCTCCCTTTTCACATTTACTCCCAACACCCGACAATTGCTGCAGCCCATAAACATATTCCAACAGCAGCAAAAGAGCACAAGGTAATAGAAAAGGCATTTATTTCTTCAGAACTCAAAATCTTCATCGGTCATGTCAATGGCCCAGGCAAACTTCTCCCTCTGTGTCTTGTTGTAGACCTTCTCAATGGGCACACCAAATTTCTTGCACCTGCACAGGAGCACAAGGCAGCACAAGTTACTCTGTCATCTGGAGCTTCTCTTCTTGTGGTCTGTGACATATCTACAGGAGCACCTAGCCCAGAACATACCCAAGACCTACCAGGCTATGGTTATCCTGGGGTCCAGGTAGTTCAACTTGGACGTGCCCAGAGCGATCTGCTTGTTCTCCTCTTTGTCCGTGGCCTGGACTTCCAGCTTGGCCAGTTGCTCTGCTAGTCGCTCCAAGAGTTTCTTCTTCTTCTGCACATTGCTGAGTGTGGAAAAGCAGCACAAACAGCGTATCAAAGGTGAGAAAGAAGAGCAGAGGTGAAATGCAGAGACGTATTTTCTTTAATTTTAAATACATTATTAACACAAAAGCCTGCACCAATAGAGACTGTCTCTTCAAACCCCACCTTCATGAGCAACAACTATTTCTGCAATTCATCAAGAGGGGACATGAGCAGAAAACAAGAAGCCCCTCAGCAGAGCACAAAAGTGAGCCTCATTTCTCTGTTCCTGCTGACTCTTGTTTCTGGGCACCAACTCATACTGGACAGGCCCCGTACAACACTTGCTGCAAATATCAGATATACCAAGACCCAACACTGCATTCCTGATGGAAACGTGCACCAGTGCATGCATTTATAGCTCTGATCCAGGCATCCTTTATATAATATTGTGTTTGTAGGGCAGCTCCAAGGCAGCAACTCTATGTTGAAGTGTGAACCCTAGCACAAAGAATCTCCCTCCCACTCAGGGAGCTCTCTGCAATCCTATTCTTGCAGGGAACCATCAAGACAATCATCTACTTGGGATGGGAGGCACCCAGGACCCAACCACGAGCTACATAAAGGGTATTGGACATGACTATGCTGCCTACAGGTCCCAGACTTGCAAGTAGCTCTGCAAATGAGGGTAAGACCCGCTTACGCCTCTGTTTTGTCATCATTTTTGTCTTTGAGCTCATCTTCAGCTTTCTTCAGTTCTAGCTGGGCTTCCGCCAGTTGTTGCTTCTTGGCATCAATCTGCAACGACAAATACAAAGTGACCCCATGCTTCTGTCCTCCAGAGATTTCAGTTGCCTCTTCATTTTTATCACATCTGCTCATCAATTTCTCAGACCCTCATGCAGTCCCAGTGCCCAACACCTGAAGCACCTGCTATAAATCAAGCATTTCCTGGCATCTTGCAAAATAACCTTATGGCACTGATGCCAGAAACACCTGCAGCGCTGATCTGTTATTCTTGATCAACCACTTGGGACAAGTAATAGTTTGAGTTGATCCCAGAGCAGACTGGCTACATTTCACTTGGCCCTGAGCCATATGAGAGCACTCAAGCACCTGGTCCTGGTTCCAACTATGTTGAACTGTCATCCCCAAAAGACACCCAGCTCAATCTAAATAATGATACACTGTCATGTCACTGTCAAATGTGCTTTATCTTCTGTTCAAGCTTCCCCAATTCCCTTCTGGCTGCTGGGTTGATATTGTCCCTCCACTGGTTCATGGGAGCCTCTAGTTCTCATTCCTACCACTCTTGATGTTATCTCTTTAGGCATCAGGTTAACAACTCTCCCTCTCCCCACCAAAAAAATAATCTAAAATATGGGATCAATCTCAGTTTAATATGTCACCTTGGTCTGGAGGATTTGCATTGACTTCTCGAAGGTTTTTGGTGCGGATCTCTGATGGTTGCACAGGATGGCCACGGCTCGGTTAGCTCGGTTGTAAGAGAGGAGCTTGCCAGCAACATTGTCTTCAGCTGGAATTGAACTAAAGCATCAGTATGACTTCCCTCAGAGCCCAGGGAAAGGAGAAAACAGACTAAAGCAACACAGTCATTGGCCATCCTCATCCTTTCCCCAAGCAATTGGTAAATACCAGTTTCTCAAGGCAAAGGACATTGGCCTCATCCCCAAACTTTTCTCCATGGTGGCCAGTGACAGGACAAGGGGTAATAGGTGCAAGTTGAAACACAGGAAGTTCCATCTTCATCTGAGGAAGAACTACTTCAATGTGAGGGTGTCAGAGCCCTGGCACAGGCTGCCCAGAGAGACTGTGGAGTCTCCTTCTCTAGACATCTTCCAAACCTGCCTGGATGCCACTCTGCTAGATGTCCCTGCTGGAACAGGGAAGTTGGACTAAATGATCTCTAGAGGTCCCATCCAACCTTAGTCTTTCTGTGATCGTGACCCCTTTTGGGAGGCACTAAATTGCATTTCATTGCTTGGATAGCAGAGAAAGGCAAAGATAATGCAACAACCAACCATGCAAGGAAGGCAAAATAAAATAAAATAAATCCTGTCTTGGCTATGTTAGTAGAACTATGACAGACTGGGCATCAGGCTTTCTCACTTAGGATGGTTCATGAAATGCTCTATGCCCCCAGCTACACCCCAGCTAATGTGCTACACCATCTGCCGTGGAGGAGCCAGTGTTTCTGGGGACCCAAGGGTAAAGAACAGCAATCTCTAAGCCCATCGGCTCCCACAAGACAGCCCATGATACTGCAAAGATCACCTTACCATTAGTGAGCGCTTTGAGCTGTTCTTGCAGGGTGATGGAGGCGTTGTAGGTCCTGAACACCTTGGCAGACAAGCCCTTCATTAAATGCTGGAGATGTCTGTTCAAGATGGATGTCTGGAGGAGGGAGGATAGGACAAAGTGGGGAAAGAAAATATGGAAGAGAACAAGAAGCTGAGATAAAGCTCATTTTTTCCTCAGACCTTCAAATAAGCAAATAAAGATACTGTAGTTTGCAGATCTACCTAAGGTGTTGGGTCAGGCTCTTATCTACAGTAAATTGACACATATTCCAGCAAAATTCATGAAAAAAATCTGAAAATAAATAAACAATCAAAAGAAAAAACACACATTTGTGCCATTAGATTTGAGATATCCTCTTGGGCATGTATATCTCACATATAGTAGTACATCCAGTTCTTTTGCTCTACAGAGGGCTGTAATCAGATCAAAAGATGCTAAAACCAAAGTCATTGAGGCTCTAGGGGAAAGCCTTTTACCCATGAAGATTTCCATAGGGAAAGCCCATATAACTAGAGAGTAGCAGTTTCTCTAAAGGAAAGGTAAGCAAATGGCTTTATAGGGGACGTAGGCAGACAGGTGACACTATAGGGAACATGTGCAGCATCCTCTGTCCCACAGTGGGGAAGAGAAGGAAAAAGTCTTTGCAAGGGGGATGGCTCATGACAAGGGAGAAAACACAGCGTCACATCTCTCCAGTGGCCTCAGCTTCAAGGCAGCCTCTGACACTTCTGCTGAAGCACAGAGAGGTGCCAAAGCATAAAGTTTGAGGTGTGACAACACCTGAAACACCCCAAAAACACGTGTGTGGGGGCAGGCAGATAAGATAAAGTGAAAAAGAACAAAAAGCCTCAGCAAGTGCTGGCACTGAGCCTAGATTGAGGATAGCTGAGATGCCACCAATGCAGCAAGAGAACTGAAGATATCACAGGATCTATCGAGGGATTCAAGCAGCAGCCTCTCTGGAGGAGTTAAAAATCAGGACAAAAGATGCTGAGAAGAAACAGAAGACCCACAGGATAGAACAGGATGCCACAAGGCCATCTACATTCTCTCCACATTGTTTCAATGGCAGAGAGGCCACAACTCACGTTGAGCCTGTCAAAGAGGTCATCTCCTGGGTCCTTGTTCTTCATGAAGAGTTGCAGGTTCTTGAAGACCTAGGAGGAAAGGATTGTCCAGTTTAGGAACAGAGAGCAAGTCACTCCCAGATACTTCTATCTCTTCTCCATCTGCCTCTTTGTGCCCCATTCCAACTCATCTGAGCACAGATTCTACTTGTGGAACATGCATCACACCATACTGCTCGTCTGTTCAACATAAAGAGTTTCTACTGGGATCTGCAGTCAAGAGCAGTGCCACAATCCCCATTTTCCCCCATCACTGTTATCCCTGGCATTGCAGCTTCCCTAAAACCAGCATTAGAATCATCTACGGGGAGATTTCAAGTCCTAATTCCCACCAATCAACTGGAGATACTTGACCAGTAGCTTTTCTCATGGTTCCTGTTGCCACAGTTGCTTGCAGGTCTCATGATAAAAGACTCAGGAGCTAAAAACAGACAGCCTTGAGACCTATACTCTGAATTACCACTCCTCCATCCTTGCATCTGAGACGCATACTATCACCATATGGTTAACACACAGGAGACACCATCACGTGGATCAGATGCAGATTTGGGACTGACAGACCAACAACAGAACCAATGCACCTAGTTAACCACCCACCACATCATTGCACAAGCTGTTGCCTTCATCTCTGCATCACTCACCGGCTTCTCCACGGACACTTTGTTGTAGTAGCGGATTGAGTCTTTCCCAAGGAAGTCGAATTCCACCACTTGCTCCTGCCCATCCAGCTCGTGGTGCAGTTTAATGTGCTCAACGCGCAGAGAGCAGCAGCCAACTGTGTCGGCCGTCTCCCCTTCCTCCTTCTCATTGCCAGCTCGTAGGGCCAACTAGAAAGGCACACAGGAGATACATCTGCCCCAAGTCCCCCTTCTACAGTTATAGAGTGTCTGTGAAGAGACCTTCAAGCAGGACACAAAGGAAAAAAGCTCACTTGAGAGAGTGCCACACTGAATGAGCTGGTGGAGCTTCACCAAACAAAGACTAAACTCAACAGCAGGTTATCCCTGTCCAAGAACCCCCAAAAATGTTTCCTCGAAGTAGGAACATTGCCATCACTGAAAGACATGAGCTCTGATAGAGCACAAGAATCTGTCAAGTCTACAGATTCCCACACAACCAGCAGCTTCTCACAGGGATCAGCAGAAAGCTGGAGACACCCATGATCTATGACCCATGATCTATGATTATGGTCAGCTTCCTCCTTTGGACCAAACCCCAGATAGCACTGTTGACAGACATATCCTTACATTTATTTTTCTTAAGTCAAGCCCCAAACCCAACAGGTATAAGGTATCCAGCAGGGCAGGCTGAGGTCACAGGTACCTTATCGATGAAATAGAGAGCTACAGCTCTTTGACGCTTTTTCATCTCCTTGGACTTCCAATCAGCTTGGTACTGAGCACGGATTTTGTGGACAACATCCTTTAAGCGACGAGCTACCTCGTATTTCTGCCAGTCCTTCTCCCCCTGAGAAGAAAGGCAGAGATATTTCCACCTAGCACTTCACCTTCTGTCCATCCCCTCAAGCTAGACACTTTTGTGAGGACACAACCCTTTCCAGAGTATAAATATTGCTCAATAGTCACTGTTTATTTAGTTTTTTAATGCATGAACTGGAAATATTAGTGTAGATAAAGCTTATTTGGGGTTTCTATGCCCTCTACTGGCTGCTCCAGACCCAAGATGGTCAAGAGTCTGAGCTTCTCTCTCTCAAGGTGCCTTTCAACTACTCAGGCCAGCATGTAGCAAGCAAAGAGCCAGGTGCTGTATGTCCACAAACGCTGTTGTTCAGAAAACACCGGCATGGACTGACACAATGTGCTTTCTGGAAGCACTTCTACATGGTTTCCAACCTTCATCTGGCCTTGAGAGTGAGAAGGAAGAAGTTGCAATAACACAAGCTGGACAACAGGGCATGTATCGGTCAGTAGATACTGACTTAGGATAACATTAGCGATTCCTCAGCAGGACCCAAGCTGAAAACCATTGGCATTTCCACTTCCTACCCCAGTTTTAGCTGCCTTTCCCAAAAGGCAGGTGAGTAGTGTGGCACAGGCAAGGCCAGCATCTCACAAAGGTATCAGCTCTTGCTTGAACAGCAGCATCGCTCTGACCTTCAGCTTGGAGCTAGGGTTCAGCATGATGTACTTGAATGTGTTCTGGATGTTTTCGGTCCACGAAGCCAGCCAGGTGACCGTGTTGTCAAAGCGCACCTCCTTCCACTTGTGTCCCGCCGGCGGCTCAGGGATCTTGGAGTCTCTGCAGGCAATAACACGTGCTAAGCACAGAAGAGGCCACAGAGGGAGAACAAACAGGTCAAAAGCCCAACAACTTGTTCATCGTGGGCAAAGGCCAAGAAGTTCTAGCACTGCTCCCAGAAGAAACAGACCCCTTCCAAATTATTCTATAACACAAACAGATCTTAGCACTTTGGGTGCTAAGAACTACTGGTGAACTTGCTAGGCTGAGTGGCAGTGAGGACATGTTTTGAGCTGAGACCACAGTGTCTTCCTTCAGGAAGAAATTAAGATCAATCCAATTTACATAACTCAAAGGCAGAAGAACACTCCCACTTAGTCCTATTTTTGCTCCTTCCAGGGAGAAGGGAAAAGCCTAATGTTTCTAGCCAACACGAGGGACCTGTAAAGCGAAGAGGAACCCCTCATTTTGAAGGAGAATATGGGAGAGACCATAGGAACGCTTCAGTATTTGCAATTGATGTCTAGCAGAAGGTGCCAGCACTGGTGAGAGGCAGGAGCTGTTGACTAGCTTCCCCAGGTATGTGCATCCAAGCCAAGCCTGACTGCAAAAATATCCAGAATAGGATTTGACAGAAAAGAGCAGTGACTCACTTGCTGCAGTTGATGATCACATCTTCAGGCATGATCCTCTTCTTTAGCATGCCCATTTTGGGGTGATCACCACGGCCACGAAACAGCCCTGGCGGCTCCGTTTTGAAGTTGCCTATTTTCTCTCGGTGCCCATCAAGGATGCAGTATCCATATTCCTCCTGTATCTTATCCGCCTCCTCTTTCAACTTCTGAAACGAGCAGCATCCCACCATCACCCCACAGACAGAGCTGAAATCCCACAATTTGCACCTGCTCATCATCACCCTCTTTTCTCAGGAGGAAACAAGCCAGGAAAGACAGAGCTTTGAAAGGCTGAAAGAGTCTAGCACAGGTCTAAGCTCACTTGCAACACATGGGGTATCTCCAGTCACTTTGAAAAGGCCACAGCAAGTCTTATGCCAAACTAAGATGTCAAGGGAACAGAGACTGGGTACTACCAGCATCCTAGCAAGCTGCAACCTCCTCCAAACCACAGAAAGCCAGGAAATATATGGTATCTACAGGTGAACTTAATGGATTGCTGTGATGGAGAGGCAGGAACTGTTTCAAAGGCCAAAGAGCTTCAAAGGCCAAGAGATTCAAAGGCCAAAGAATGGAAACACCTGAATTGAACCCAAAACATATCAAATTAGCCCCAGACACCAAGGGAGCCTCACCTGCTTCTCCTCTTTTGAAAGAGCTTTCCGTGCCTCGCTTTTGTCCACAAAGTACTTGTGGATCTCCCTGAAGTCGCACTTGTCCAGGTGCTTGATTATTTTCTGCTCTGCTGGGGTCATTTCCTGAGCAAGAGAGAGCAGAAGAGATGGGTTTTGCAAGGAAGCAAAATAGATTTTGGGTGCTAACTAGCAAGGTTAATTCTTCAGAGAGATGCACTCTCAAGTTGCTCGTGGGGCTGACTGCAAAACCAGTGCCTGCTTTTTTGTGTTGTGCCACTAAACCTTGGGTTGACACTAAGTGCCAATGCCAAACACTCAAGGACACTGCAAACAGCGAGCCCTGACCCAAACCCACAAATCCTGAGGAAATAAAAAGTTAAGCCACAGAAAAAAGCATCTCCTTCTTCCTATACCACAAATTATCCATCACAGCCCACTGGGAACCCCACTTTTAACTCTGAATACTGGCATCAAGCAAAGTCCTGAAGAGAAGATACCTTCCTCCAGTCATTGAAGAAGTTGTTCTGGAAAATCTCCTTGGTTGTGTACTCATGATCTAACATTTTTGCATAGAAGGTGGCAATTTCCTCAGTGGCCAAGCTCAGCTTCAGAGGTTTACCTAGGATGAGAACAAATGCATTAACATCAGTTATGCAGACAGCCCAGCAAAAACATCCTGAGAAATCACTCAGCAAGACTACACCTGGCACATGAAGTTTGTACTGCTGAAACAAGGACCTGACACCATGCACGGCCTCATTAACAGATCAGTATCTCAAGATAGATGCTGCCACAGTTGATCTGCAATCACACACTTCATTTTCTTTCCCAGGTGAGTTGAAATCCTGTTTTATGTTAAGGTCACTGAGCCATGGGACTCCCAGCAGCTTCCATGTGATGCCAAGCCTCAAATTTGCTGTCATGCTGGTGACAAAGGACATCCTAGAAATGCTTATTTTCCAACCCTGGTTTCTTCCATTCCTCCAGGAACACAATTCTGCTGAAGCTGCCAGCATCCTATTTGGACATATTTCATCTCAAAACACTTTCCCACGTGACAGAGCAATTACAGGAAGCTCAACTTGTGTAACAGCAATGGATATGAGAGCCTTGTATGGTTGTTTGCTGGGTCTTGGTTCATGTCTCAGAGACAGTAAAGCCACCACCTCTTCGGAACCAAGAAATTCACATGGGCAGCATTTTTATCATTTCACAGGAACATTTTGGCTCTTCTTAGGAAAGCTATTTTAAGAATAATCCATTTCTTAAGGAAGCTTCAGGAGAAGTACTCCACAGAGCTCCATGGAACGGTTCAAAGCTGCCTGTGCCAGCAGCTCTAATTTTGGGGATTCCTGATGTCCAGCTGAGCTGCTGGACACAGTGGGTCACAGCTTCATAGGAGATCAGCACAAGCCTGTGGCACCAGCAACCTACACGTTCTGGGTCAGACTTGGTCTCCTGCTCCTTGAGACTGTTGCTTAAGCATAAACAGATTTTTTCATCCCAAAACTGTCATGCTTCCCAGCAAGCAAGCTAATGTCACCAAAGACCCTGTATTAAAGTCTCCCAATGCAGATGGATGCAACCCACTGCATCCCTGTGCCAAGGGACTGGTGTGTCCACAACTGCCTAAGGACCAGGACACAGGGATGTGCAGCCCCAAAGAGATAGAGGGATACTCAGCCCCATTCAAAAAATAAAAAAGTCACAGATGGCTGTAGGGCTTCTCTTCATAGAGCCAAAAAAACCCAAAGCAAAATTAAAACAACTGACAAATCTATCGATGTCCCAGCAGTGCCCTCTGGTGACATGAGCACTGCTTAGCATCTCTATTCCTCAAATTATCATTTCCGCCCCCCATCTCTGTTAAAAAGAAACTATCCGGCTTTTTATGAGCTCCGTCAGTCTTGTTAGGGGCTGAGGAGGACCCAGACCCCACTGAATTGCTGTAAGGCATCAGCTTCACAGGAGGGTGCAGAAGATACATGAAGACTTTGAGCAAAGGCATCAAGACACCTTCTTTCCCTGGTGAAATCCAGGGTGCATTGGAGCTGCAATCCTACATCCTTGCACCTTCAGCTTGGGCACAGCTCTTGCAACACAAGCATGAGCCCTTACCTTAGCCCAGGATGCTCTACGCAGCAGAGATGCATAGGATACATGTGCTTGCAAGCAGTATGGGCTCATGAGCACTAAATAACCCTCAGGAATTCATAATGTGGGCCAAACACCTTGGTAAAAACTTAATATTCAGGGATAAAGTAAATTTGGACCCTCTGCTTGGGTGAGGGATCATATCCATGAGAGTGGTACCACCTCTTAGACCACCCACCACCTCCAGACAACCAAATCCCTACCCTGGCCACCATGGACATACCATCATAATAAAACTGGACATTTTCAGGCAGCGGTTCATAGAGAGGGGCGAAGTAGGGGCCTTTGTGCTCCAGTTGTCTCCACTTTATCCCATCATCCATCTTCTCCTCTTCCCACCTGGGACAGACACATGCAGGAGAGCATTCTTAAACCACCATAGGTTTCACCGCTGGGTATCAGGGAGAGATTTTCCCTCCAAGAAGATGCTTGACAAGCAAAGAGAGGGCTACAAGGGCCAATATCCTCTTCCTCCCTAGTCTTGTTTATTGGGTATGAGAGAGACCACATGCATATGCCAGAGAGAAAGGTTCACATCATACCACACTCATGGTCAGGAGACCATCAATCCCACCCTGTGCAGCAATGCAATCCTAATGCTGATAGACCCACACTATACAGAAAAGCTAGGAGAATAAGCTATAGAATTAGGATTTACAGAACTCATAGCAAATAAATATAAAATTTGCCCTGCAATAGTAGAGAAATAACATTAAAAACATAATTGAGACAGCAGCAGGTGTCCATGGTAGAACTTACTATGGTGCATCAGGGCAAGAAGGGGATTTGTCCCATATGGTGGAGTAGCACAAGGAGGAATCAACATGGGCACCATGCCATTTAACCCCAGCCTACCCGAGAAGCCAGGAATTTCTGGGAAAGCATAGCAAAAATTCCCTCTGGGAACGAAAACCTTGGCATCTCTGCCCCAGTGGCACTCCGGAAGAATTCCAAACCTGTTTCCTCCCCCCAGGAAGGGCGGGGTGAAGTAAATAAATCTCCCTAAGAGGTACCTTGTCCTCAGAAAACATGTAAAAATATATAAAACCAGGGTGGTTTGGGGGCATCATAAGGCAATGCAATGGATCCAGCATGTTTCCCACTGCCAGCAATCACCCTGGGCCAGTGCTCACCTGTCCTGGGTTGACCTGGTGGCTGAAGGCAGCGAGTGGACCTAGGGGCCAAGTCAGGTGCCTTATTCCAGCACCAAGACCCATCCGTGCACATGGACGGACAGATGGACACTCACGAAGCATCACAGCGATGCAGTGAGCCGGCCGAGCATCCTCCATCCCCAGATCTATCCCAGGTACATTCCAAGCGGTCCAGGATGCACAACTCCCTCCCTTCCTCCACACCAAAGCTTTCTGGGAAACGTAGTCCCAGGTACATTTTTGGGGTAAAAGCGATGCCACCGGGGACTGCTAAGAGCAGGGCAGTATCCTCCCGTTTTTGAAGTCACCTTTCCCCACATCTCTCAGCCCCAACAGCTTTTCCTACAGCATGCAAAAATTGCTGTAAAAATTCATCATGCCCTCATACCCAAGGAAATACAGAAGCGTAAATTAAAAAAAAAAAAAAACACATTTTTTTCTCCTAGAGTTTTATCAGAAGAAATAAATCTACAATTCCAACTGTACTGAAGCTCAACCTACCCAGAGGCCAAAAACTGCCGCACGCAGAGCACTTACCATTTCCATTTGTTTTCCGTCTCCTCTTTCTTTACTTCTTTCACTTTTTTCTCCTTTTTAGCTTTTTTGCTGTTCTTCTCTTCTCCTTCCTCCGTGGATTTCCTTTTCCGGGTTTTCTCTGCGGTCTCTGTCTCTTTGCTCTTTTCCCCTTTCTTTTTGGTTTCCTCCTTTGGCTTTTTCGCTTTGGTTTGCTGCTTTTTGCCCTTCCTTGGCACTTCTGTGTCTGCACCAACCTCATCTTTTGCCTCCTGCCCAAGCTCCCCGTTCCAGGTTGTTCCCAGACTCTCATCCCCTTGCTCATCTTCTCCCTCCTCCTGCTTGATTTCCTTTTCATCTTTGCTCTCCTTCCCTTCTCCAACTTGCCCCTCCCTTCCTCCTGGTCTCTCCTGTTCCTCATGCATCTTTTCTACTTCTGAAACTTTTTCTTTCTTTATTTTTTTCCTTCTCTCCTTTTCTTTCTTCTCCCTGCTCTTCTGCTCTGATTTCACCTTTTTGTTCTTCTCTGCCTTCTCCTTTACCTGCTTTTTCTTGCTCTGGCTCGTCCGTGCCCTTCTCTCCTTATCCTGATCAGTCCCATCTCGCTTCCCCCATCCCTCCTCTCTTACTCCATCCTCTCTCCTAGCCCTTTTCCCACCACCTCCAACCCCATCACCCTTTTCTGAAATAGGGCTGATGCTCCTGGTTTTCCTCCTGTTTTTTCCCTGCTCTGATCGCCCATCCCTTCTTTTCCCAGCATCCTGCTCCTCTCCTTGCATGCCCAGGTCCCCTTCCTCCAGCTGATCCTCCTCCTCAGCATCTTTCCTCATCAGTCCCTTCTGCTGCTTCCTTCGCTCGTGTTTTTCTCCATTTCCTTCCCGTTTCCACTTCGTGTCTCGAACACCTGGCTCCTTCTCTGCTCTCCTCTCCTCCATATCCTGATCTACTTCATCCGGGATGGCTTCTCCCAAACCCACCAACTCTCCACGGACCGATGCCACCTCCTGTCTCGCATCCTGCTGCCTTGACACCTTCTGAAACAGCAAAAAGAAAAAAGGAAGAAAAGATTCAAGTCAGAAAGGATGATTCAAGAGCTCCAAGGCACAGAAAGGGGCCATTGCCACAAATCCTTGTCAGGAAGTTTCTTACCCCGGTTCCGGGTATCCTCTGTCCCATCATTCCTGTTCTCCGGGGCTCATGCTCTGATCTGCAGCAAACAGCACAGCTACTTTTAACCTCATTTGCCCCCAGTGCACATATAAGCCAATCATGCAAAGCGTCAACACTGAAAATATCAATAAAGCACTGAGATATTTTGTATTTTGGAATGGCAGCATTATGGCTGCTGTGGGTGATGGAGACATCCCCAAGCAGCAGAGACCAGACCCATCTGCCACAACGTGGTGACCCCAGATTGTAGATTTGGGAATAATGAAGCTCAAAAGAGCAAGATCATGGAGGTCTCAAATGGGAGAAAATAACAAAAAAACCACAAAGATGGACAGGGAGGTGGTGAAAGAAGCCTATGTCAAGGTCAAAATCTCTATGGGATCAAGGCCATGGTGCTCTCCTGAGGAAACCAGGAAGCTCTGCTGCCTGGACCAGGGGTTGCCAAACCCTTAGTCAGAGCCCAAGGAGGATTCAGGAGATCCAGTTTTGAAATATCACCTGCTCATTTGATGCTACCATCAAAGAAAGCCCAGGACCAGCTGGGTTTCTCAGCCCAAAGCAGGGTCAGTCATAGTGTGATATTAGTTAAAACATTCCACAGAGGATTCCTGAAAGGGGAATTTGGGACTTCAGTGCAATGTAGGGCTCAGGATTGTCCCAAAGCAAAGTTGTGGTCAAATAAGTCATGGGGCACTGCTCATTTTCCCATAGCCCTGCCCTGGTTCCGCAATTTCCTTCCCTGGGATGCTCGAGGCTCCAGCCATAGAAGAAGCATCAGTGCGGGGGAAGCAACAAACTTGGAGCTGGACCACTTTTCCCCTGCACTTCTAAAGCTAACATTGCACAACTTCCACCCAACTTATTAGAGTAAATAGTTCTGCAGAACGAGCTCAGCTGCCCCGGTCTCATCAGGGAGCAAGCGTGGTGCCGAGGAATCCATGACTCAGGAGGCGTACAAGGTTTCAGGATCATCTTCTTCCCCAGAAGGGCTTTAATATTAGAGGCTTCTCAAGAGGACATGAAAGCCCCCGAGTCCGAGATGGAGAGAGGATTAGCCGGGTTTAGTTTCGTATCTCTGCCCAGATCTGAAAGGTCTACAAGAGGGAGAAACGCCTGTTTCCCAGGCTTTGGTCCCTCCACCACCATGTTCATGAGAACTTGAAGCTGGCAAAGTGGCCCAATGGACCTACCTCATGATGCTCTCCTGCCCTAGCGCTGGTCCTTGGCTGAGGGTGGGTTCTTGCTCCTGCAAGAGATGCATGGTGGTGCTGGATGGATTCCACCCAGAGCCATCAGAAATACCATGATGCCAATGGCATCTTCACTTCCTCCTACAGCCTGGATGAAAACCAGGAGCAGCAAAGCCCAGAACAACCACCCCAAATCAGCTAGGTTTTCCTCAAAGCATAGGGCAGCTCAGACATTGTCCAGTAATGGAAAACCCAATGGACGCCTCTACCAACACCAAAAAGGTCCTCCAAATAACCACTCATTAGATGTGATGCTGCTATTGGGGTCACTCAGTGCAAAAGCCTGACGAGGATGAGTGAAGGGACAGGAGGGCTCCAGGAATATGATCCCCTGAGTGACAGTTTTCATGCATTAGTGACAACTTCACCCTTAGCAGATTAAATGACAACCATAGCAGATGGTGAGAGAGATGGGGCAAAAGCAGGTGACAGCAGAAATAGGAGACGGGGAAACAGTAGGGAAGAAAGAGACAAAAAGATGTAGAAATTGGGGGGCAGAGAGAGGGGGAAGGTGAGAAGAAAAAAATAATAAAAATAAATACAGATACAGAAGTTGAGGACAACATCTGGAATAACAGAAATTGAGCTCAGATGAGACTTAGCTCAAAGCCCTAAAAGGTGACCTGCAAAGGCAACCAGAAATGTTACTGTGCTGTGGGTAAACTGGTTTTAAAAGCTGAAACGGTCTCGCTGTGCCCTGAAACCAGGCTCCGCTTTGGCCAACGCTCGCCAAGCAGCTGGTATTTTGTTACCAGTTCCGACTCCCTGAGTTTCCCTTTCCAAGGCTTTAAAGGGAGGCCAAAACCACACAGGGATTTCTTTCTGCTGAGAAACAACCGTGTTAACTCATTATAGAGGAGGAAAAAATAAAATAAAATAACAACCCTTGAGTTAATTAAAGGTTGGTTATGGCTACGGACACTTTCGGTCCTTGGGAATATGCCTGCCCTTGAATTCACAATCTTTTGGCCACTGTTAAAAAACAGACTGGTAAATTTAGGAGGGTATCCAGGTCTTTCAAAGAAACCCTGCACATAAATGCTGGGGGTTTGCAATGGGGAGAGGGGCAACACCAAGACACCATCAAGGAGGACACAGCTCAACTCTTGGTCCTTGCAGGGCTGCAAACCTGGATGCAGGGGACAGCTGAGGTGCCTTGGGCAGATGGCAAGAGGGACGGCGACTCAAGGGAAAAGCAAACGCCAAACATCTCCAGAGCAGCAAATGGTCTCATGGATGGGCATCTGCCAACACGCAAAGACCCTTTGGCATCTCCTGGACCACCAAGTTCTATCCAGCCCTGCTGGTTTGACATACCAGTTGGCCAAGCACAGCCTGGTATCACAGCCAGTTCCCCATCCATTCTGCCTTCTTGCTCTCTCCAAGAGCAGCAAAGCCCAAACATCTTGGACAGGAATGAGTCACCAAGGTCCTGGTGCCCCACTAGGGACAGCTCCTACTCTTGATCCAATGCTCAAAATGATCCATTCATCCCCAAAGCCACACATGTTGGCTGGGTGGATACACAAGCTCAGGGTAATTTGCTCTTTAATGACCAAAGCAAACTTTCTGCTTAAACACAGAGTGGGCACTGCAGGAATGAACACAGCAAAAGAAGATATTGCACAAGTTTTCAGGAGGCCCCTTTATTACTTGCAAGGTCTTCCCAGTCATCCACATGATTCATTCTGGACTAGGGAAGCTTCAAGATCTTCCAGTCTCCTGAAAGCCTGGACCAAACTCAAGCACAACCTCCTAAACTCCTTGCAAGGTCTGTTCCTGCAATTCAGAGCTTCTTAGATTTAATTCAGTGTGCTCAAAGGAACACTTTTAGGGGCTCATACCCACAACCACAAGGCCTCATATATCCCTCAAAATCAAATCATTTTAAGTGCTTAAACCTTTAGCATAGGCACCATCACATACCAGTCCAGACACGGGTTCCTCTTTCACTTGGATCCCATTGCACAGAGTTGAGCTAAGACCTTTGCCTCCTGCAGCCTCTTGCTTCAGAGAACTTCTTGGGGGGAAAAAAAAAAAAAAAAAAAAAAAAAAAAAAAAAAAAAAAAAAAAAAGAGAGAGAGAAAATGCAAGTTTTTTGCCATTAAAAAAAAG
The DNA here is from genome assembly GCA_034781795.1 of Crypturellus tataupa. Classification (NCBI taxonomy): domain Eukaryota; kingdom Metazoa; phylum Chordata; class Aves; order Tinamiformes; family Tinamidae; genus Crypturellus; species Crypturellus tataupa. The sequence continues at coordinate 2,702,228 of JAWLRI010000795.1, forward strand.
TGTTCGATAATTAAAGCAACTCAAGGAAAACAGAGCTACCTCCTCTCCTGGGTCTCCAGCACCTTTTGCTGAGAAGACACCCAAAATCTTTTTGTACATCTCACATTTCCTTGAGACCCCATTTCCGCTCAGAAATCACAGCAGAATCATGGAAAACATGCCTATGGGTCAAACTAGGACAATCTCATCCCATTCTGCCCCAAAACTTCCAACACAAGGAGTGGAAGAGAGATCCAGAGCCACCCTCAGCTCCTGTTGGACATGTCCAAGGGCTTCCAACTCCTCCCCAGCTGCCCCTTCCAGTCCCACTCTTAGCAAAGATGTTGTGGGAAAAGCTACCTGCTGATGATGTTTTCCTGCAGCGGCTTCTCCTTCACTTTGGGTGTTTTCTTCTTCTGTTTTGAGGCAGGGGGCTGCACTCAGGCCAGGAGGAGGAATTGGTTTTAGCAGAAAAAGTTTGTGCCATGGACATGCAGGGCACAAAACTTGTGCTTGTGCCCAGTGGAATCAGCTCCGGGGTCACCTCCAAAGCCCACATAGGGAACATAAGATGCCTCCTACCTGATCTGTGCATGGAATTTCCTCCTGCTCCTCCTTCACAGCCTTTTTTCTGGGCATCTTTGGCACATCCCATCCCTTCTCCGACTCGCTCTTGCGTTTCCTGACAAAAAGTCACTCCATGAGCAAAGTCATCCCATCATCAACACAGCCAACCGGCATCACCCAGCTTGGGGTAAAGCTGCAAATACTGCCAAGATGAGCTATGAAACCACATTGTCAAACCTTTATGTCTAGAAGAACCAAAAAACATCCCTAAAAGGATACTTGGAAGAGGTGCCCCAGGCTCAACCTTGAGGTACACAGATACATATAGGGACCCCCAAGACCTCCCCAAAAATCATTGCTTTTGCTTGAAAATTTGATACAGGAGACACAAACAATAGAGCTACATCTGAAACAACAGCTAGGTGCTCTCTGTCCACAAACAGAGGAAGAGACTTCACCCTCTTAGGAAAACCAGCAACTTGCAAGGATAAAAGCACAAGCCATGAAGCAAAAGGAGAAACCCTGCAAACTTTTTAAAGAATAAGAAATCAGACTGAAAATCTTTGTGCTTTACCAGCCTTTCCATAAGTAGCTGCAGCTGCTAGGAGACCTCCACACTCACCTCATGCTGCCTGAGCTACTCCCTTGGTGCTACTGAGGGTGGAATGGGACCTCAGCTCCTTCCCTAAGGGCAATGCCCCCCTGGCAAGGAGCTTATTTCAAGACTCCCTTGGTCCTGATTGGAGGCCCCCGGCCCAAATTGCATCCTGGGAGATGGAGTTTTAGCCCAAAAGATGAATTTTAGAGGTCAGCATCTTTTCTGCAAGGGTTGCTGCTGGGTGGGAAGCACTTTGCACCACCCAGAAAAAGATTGGAGGCTTCCAAAGAGGAACCAAAAGCCCCAGTGCAAACAGCTTAGAGGCTTTTTCTTTGGAGCTTTGGCAATTAAATTGCTTACAAACACCAGACTCTCTCAGCTGCCTCTTACCCAGCCCCATCTCAGGGTGGTCTCAGAGCACAAACCCTATAAGCTGGAGGGCAGGAGATGCAGCCCATCACCCCTGCACTAAGCCCTTTGCACCACCTTCCTCCTCTCTTCTAGCCCTATTCATGCAGGGGAGCCTATTGCTTGCACCTGCAGCGTTTCCCCATCAGGAACCTCCTATCAGCTGAGCAGGAGCCTCCAAATGGGCCTTGCTGTCCTCGCTCAGCATTAAGGCAACACATGGGGTTGCAGAAAGAAGCGCAGAGCCCTCCAAGCCTCTTCTCCATAGGGAAACTTCTCCCACTCTGCACAGCACCGTGCGCTTCTATCCACCGGCGTGCAAGCTTTTCTGGTCCAGCAACACCTGATTTTTAAGGAAAGGAGAAGCAAAGGAATGGCCACGTATCCTGATCTCCAGCGTGGGCGAGTAGCGGGTTGTGCATTCCCCTGCTCCAAGGTCGCAGACCGGGGGCCGAAGTCGCCCTGGGCAGGGCTGGCCGCGGGAGGGCTCCTTTGATCCCGGTTGCGCCACCCGTGGAAAATGCATCCAAGCCGCTTTTCCTGATGGATGAGTAAAAGCCGTGCAGGGGATGGGAGCCAGCTGCGGGGCAGGGAGCAGGCGAGGACTTCTTGCCGGGGCTTGTTCGCTCTCGGCCTCCTTCCGCAGGGTGACAGAGCCGGCGCATCTCGGCTTTTCCTCTTCTCCTTCTTCGCCCTGGATCCCATAGGGATTTATTCACCTGGTTTCCGGGTGAGAAATTCTCCCGAGCTGTCGCACCAAAACACAACCTGCCTCAACCCCATTGATAACCAAGGGGTTTTTAAACAGCGTTTTCCCTTTGCAGAGGCCGGAGCTCTTTGCAAAGAGGAAAAGGAGGAGACAGGGAGTAGCACTGCTCCATCCAGGGCTCTTCCACCGGGAAAGCCAAACTGGGCTGCAAAAGGGTCCCCAATGCATCCAAGCTGCTGGCAAACTCAAGGGTTGTGTTGGTGGCAATAGCCTGCAAGGTGTTAGGTGCAGATCAGGCTGAGCACGGCTCCTCCGTTAGCAGAAAGTGAACTAGAAGGGCACATCGGCCCCAAAAAGCTGTGCCAAAGAGCCAGAGCCGGTTGTGCATTCGGGCAGCATCACAGCAGTGGCGGTTGCACCAGCAAATTGAGTATTTTTAGAGTATTACAAGTGTTTTTAGGAAGAGAAATGCCATGTCTGTGCTTCATGATGCTCAACAACCTTTCCTATAGGAAATAGGGCCTTTTCGCCCTTCTGAAAAGGTGCCGCTTGTAACCTTTGGTCTTCCAGAATCGCAACACCCCCGAGCAAACCCCAAGGAACAGACCAGGAATAACTCTGGGAAAGGGAAAAAGGGAAATGGCTTGGCCAAATCACGCTATTATGAAGCAAAATCATGCACTGCAAACAGTTTAATGTACGCTGCGCTCGTTTTCTTTCTCCCTTTCATTAAATACCCTGTGGGTAACAAATCAGAGTTGTCGCACGCGGGTTTGAGTCTCATTAGCCTTATTTTAGAAGGGAAAACAGGCCCAGGCGGACCCTTTGGGTGCACCAGCACGCGGCATTCACAGCATCCAGCTGCTGGTCCAGATGTTTTGGTGTCGGGATGGCCTGGTGTGGACATGGGGTGACACGGAGCAGCTCGGACGCCGCTTCGGTGTCAAAGGCAACAGGATGAACCGTGTTGGGGAGCGGATGGGGGTGCTGCTGCTTTATCGTACCCCCTCCACAGCAGCCCAGATGTTGTGGGGGGACGGGTGGGAAAATCCAGGTGTTGTGGGGGGGGTGAGGAAGGTGCCAGGGTGCAGGAAACGCGGGGGATTTAAGGGGG